>CM038223.1:93510974-93946224 GCA_021442155.1 Cymbidium sinense
GTATCATGAGAGAGAGTTCTTCATATAGATGAGAATTCTTGAACTTCTGCATTGCTCAACTATCTTATTCCAAACATTTTCTCCATCAATCATCTTGCCTTAATGATCTTTTTTTGAAGTCTTAAGTTCCTCTTCTTCAAAGGTGTGTTTTAATGTTTTTTTAATGTAAATTAGAATTTATTCACTAACCCTTGCAACGGTGGTGATTTTGTTATATTAAAGTAGGAAGTGAATGGAAGGAGATAGGTTTGATTACTATGTTTGAATAAGAAGTTCAATCAGTATGTTTGAAATAAAGGTTTGAACAAGGTTTCAACTTAGAATGAAGCTATTAGAATCAAATTGGGATATGAAATAATGGTTCAAATAAAGATTCAATTGTAATTTAAACTTCTTATTCAAACTTAAAATTTGATCATAGCTTTCAACAAAGGAATTATGTTTTGATATAGATTTTTCCTTGAATAACATTGATGCTCAGTTTGTACAATAATGTTATTGTTGTTGTTACAATGATGTTACAATTATTTTATATCAAACAATGTGAAATTTTAATTGATGAAGATCTAGTGGTGGGGTTGTGACATTGGGTGATCAAGCCATTTAAAAGAGTGAACATTTTAGATATCTCGAGTCTATTGTTTAAAATGATGGTGAAATATATGAGAATGTTATTAGTAGAATTCAAGTTGGATGGTTGAAGTGGAGGAATGCATTTGGCCTATTATGTGATAGAAAAGTACCGCTTAGATAAAGGAAAAATTCTATAAAATGGTGGTAAGACCTACAATGATTTGTGGCGCATAATGTTGGCCAGTGCAAGAGAAGCATAAAATTAAGTGTTGCAGAGATGAGGATGCTCAGGTTGATGAGTTGATTTACACTTAGAGACAAAATGCAAAATGAACATATGCGTGAAAATGTTGGAGTAGCTCATGTGATAGAGAAGATTAGAGAGAATTGTCTTAGATGATTTGTTCACATAAAATGTCGGCTGTCGGATGGCCTAGTTAGGAGTTTAGATATATTAGATTTAACTTATATTAAGAAAAGTAATGGTAGACCTAATTTGGTTAGGTAATATAAAAAATGATCTTATTTATTAGAATTAAATTTGAATTTAACACTTAATAGAACACAATAGAGAAGAATGATTCATGTAGCCAATCCCACATAGTGGGATAAAGGTTTGTTGTTGTTGTAAACAATGTGAAATTTAGCTACATTTAATAATAGTGATGACCAATTGGTTCTTAGGATTAGTTAAATCTAACTTTAATATGATGTATTTAGTTTTGATTTATTAAATGCTTTTGCTTAACATTTATTGAATATCTTAACAGTACAAATATCCAAAATGCTTTCAATTAACTTTAACTTATGATTTTATTATAGTTTATGTATTTTTTATGTTAGGGCATGTGGTCTTCTGCCACAATCACACTCATTTTCTCTTTCTTCTCGTTCTTTATTTCTCTCTCTCCTTTTTTCTTTCTCTATCGCCAACTTTTCTCATTATGCATTTGAGCATTGTGTGAGGATGTTTTACTTAGATGCATGACAAAACTTTTTACTTGTAAATTAATTTTTGCTTCTAGGGATTGATATAGTTGTGGAATCAAACTTTTACTTTATGATATGATGGGCTGGTAATTATGTTTGGAAACCTCTAAACTTGCTTTATATTCACTTGAAATTATAATTAGCTTGAAATTAAAATTGATGTATTTTTTATTTAAATATAGCTTACTCAAAATAAGTATATATATATGAACTTACTATATTTGATAACAAAATTTTGTAAATAGATTTTGAATACTTTATATGGATAATAATTTTGATCAGTGATTTAAAAATATTTATAAAATTAATAAACTTAATTAGAATAAACAGACTTAAAATTATTTATTTTTGACTTAGTTCAAATTTTGTTAAACGAAATTGAATTTTTCAGTTGAATGTGAATGATATCATTTCTAATGATATGCTAGTTTGAGTTGTTAAATGTGATGACTCAGAGGTTGAAAATCAGCATTTCTCTTGTATCAGTATCATCTGTTTGGCTGAGTTATTGAGAAATTAGTTGGATCAACTGAAGTTTTTTTATTTTTCCTTATCAATTTTTTATAGGGCATGGCAACTACTTTTGGCACGATATCCACTATTGGTTCTTTAGCGGCCAGTGGAATTGCAACAGAAAGGAAGTTCACACCTGAGAAGTTAGCTCAATTATCTTCACAAGTTTGTATTTCTTCAAATTCCTTAAGTGTTCAAAGGAAGAGGTTGAATCTACATAGAGAATGTAGCACTCGGATCAATGCAATGGCCAAAGAGTTATACTTCAACAAGGATGGGTCTGCTACTAAGAAATTGCAAGTAAGATTGTGTAAATTATTTGAGAGAGAGTTTTTGGTGTATGCTAATTCTATGTAATTTGGCCGTCAAATTTTTGTAGACTGGTGTTAACAAGCTTGCAGATCTTGTTGGGGTTACGCTTGGACCAAAAGGTAGGAATGTTGTTCTAGAAAGCAAATATGGATCACCCAAAATTGTCAATGATGGTGTTACTGTGGCTAAGGAGGTATGATACTGCTATTATTACTTATTGAAATTTATGTTCAGAAAGATTGTTTATTTGCTTGTATTCTAAGGTAGGTTGTTTGAATTAGGCTTACCTTATTTTTTTATTGCATGTGTTCATGGGTTAACAAAGAAAAGAGAGTAATAATAAGTGATGAGTAATAATGCATACTAAAATTACTTATTATATATTTTGTTTATGTTTAACTAATTTTATGATTTTTATCTTCTAAACATTTCCTTTTCTATTATAGTTTTTCACTTTATTTTTGTGTATGCCAACTATTAGAATTATGTCATCTGCAAAATAACATGCGCCAAGTCACCTCACTTAAATTTCATTTTATATGCATCTTCATAATCAATAAAAAATATGAATATAATGTTGATATTTGATGTAAACTTATAATAATTGATATTCTTTTCTCTCTTTATAATTATTTCCAGCTGTAGTCAACATAATAAGAACTTAAATTGCACGTGACTTTAGATTATTGTAAGTTTGAAATTTCAAGGAGTGAGTAAGAAATCTGCTTCAAAGATTTTAAGATTGCAAGTTTGATGTGATCCTCATTAAAGAGAAATGTTTGTGTCAAAGTCATATTGGAATAAATATAGATATTTAGAATGGAGTGGTAGTGATAAGAGAGTTTTCAATAAGAGAATGTATTAAGGATTAATGTGAAGTTTCTGTCATTTGTATTAGTTCTAAAGTTATCCAAGATGATATACTCGGGTATTTGGTGTATGTTTTTTTCTAAATGATACTATTGATATTTTTTTATTGAAGATTAGGATAAGTTAGAACAATGGTATTTTTTTCAGGATAGCTGATTTGGAGCCTATTAAAGCAAAAACCCAATACTTTGTATATAATTTTAGTTGATTTGAAATTGAAAATTGCAATATAACGTCTAGGTATGATATCTTTAAATATCTGGAACAATCATACATAATACTATGTTCTTCAATAAAGATAATACAATTTGAAGTGGGTTGATAATATGTATAACTGTAGAAGCGCTTCAAGAGATTGCAGTAAGTGGTCTAAGAATATAATTGAGCTAATTATTTTTATATTTGAGGCAAAAGTAAGATTAAGATGGGAGATGGGTGTTGGTGTAAAAGGGAAAGATGGTTGGAATAGTACCCTTAACTGTTGAGCATATCTATATGTGTGCATGCGCATATGCTCATGTGCAAATGGTCAAACTATAAATATAGTATAGTTATAGTTGAGGCATGTGTGCTGGTAAAATTAACATCTCATAAAATGTGACATTCAATGAGAATGAATGATAGATATATGTGATCGCTAATTTTGATAAAAAAAGCTATTCCATCCCAAATAAAAAAAGGTCTGCTAACACTGAGTATGATTGGCATATTTGCACTGTGGATGCTAATTAAAATGCCATATCAGCAAGATTATGTGATGTAATAGTCTTGACTTGGTATTCCTGTGCCTTTTTTGGACTGTAATTTTACATGAACTTCATGTTTCTTGAGTGACTAGTGAACCCACTTGGAATTTTTGTTAAATGAAGCTAATGTCTCTCCATTCAATTGTAACTTTTACTTTCAGCATCAAGTGATTTAATTTTCTCATATTTGTTGGTTTGATCTTTCTTTAGGTTGAGCTAGAAGATCCTGTTGAAAACATTGGTGCTAAGTTGGTTAGGCAAGCTGCTTCAAAGACTAATGACCTAGCTGGCGATGGCACAACAACATCTGTAGTTCTTGCACAAGGCCTGATAGCTGAAGGTGTAAAGGTATGTCTATCAATATTTCCACATATTTAGGATTTTCTGACATATAAGCATATACTGTTTTTGTCACACCACTTGAAACCTTGGCTTTGCAGGTTGTTGCTGCTGGAGCAAACCCTGTTCAAATAACTAGAGGCATAGAGAAGACATCTAAAGCGCTAGTGTCTGAGCTCAAGAAGATTTCCAAAGAGGTATTTACTTCTTGCAAGGCATTTACTTGGATTCAGTGCTGTTACTATTGCATGGATGATATTTTTTTGTATTATACAATTTCAACAAATTAAGGGTCAGTTAAACAATTCCATTCTTTAGGTTGAAGACAGTGAACTTGCAGATGTTGCTGCAGTGAGTGCTGGAAACAATTATGAGATTGGAAATATGATAGCTGAGGCTATGAGCAAGGTAGGAAGGAAGGGTGTCGTGACACTTGAAGAGGGAAAAAGTGCAGAGAACAGCCTCTATGTTGTTGAGGGGATGCAATTCGATCGTGGCTATATTTCTCCTTACTTTGTGACTGATAGTGAAAAAATGACGGTTGAATTTGAAAATTGCAAGGTCAGTTCACGGGCCAATAAATTTATCACTCTGCTTTTGGTATTTCTGATTTGCTTGACCTCTTTGCATTTTGATATCTTTCGCAGTTGCTTCTTGTTGACAAGAAAATTACAAATGCAAGGGATTTGATTAATGTTCTAGAAGATGCAATCCGAGGTGGATATCCTATTGTTGTAATTGCAGAAGATATCGAACAGGAAGCTCTGGCAACGCTTGTTGTAAACAAGCTAAGAGGTGCATTGAAGATTGCTGCTCTGAAAGCTCCTGGATTTGGAGAACGGAAGAGTCAATACCTTGATGACATTGCAATTTTAACTGGAGGTTCAAAGAGCTTTTTGCTGTTGTATATTGGTCATCTCTCTCTTTTTTTTTTCTCTAGATGCTAATTTGGGCTTTTGGTTGCAGCAACTGTTATTAGAGATGAGGTTGGCCTGGCATTGGATAAAACTGATAAGGAGGTATTGGGTACTGCTGCTAAAATTGTGCTAACCAAAGATACAACGACCATAGTAGGTGATGGAACTACTCAGGAGGCAGTCAATAAAAGAGTTGCGCAGATTAGGAACTTGATTGAGGTTTGACATCTAGCTAATTTAGTATTTGTATATTTACTGATATTGTGAGGTCTAATGAGTATAATTTCAAGTTTTCAGGCAGCAGAGCAGGAATATGAGAAAGAGAAGCTTAATGAGAGGATTGCAAAGCTTTCTGGTGGCGTTGCTGTTATTCAGGTAAGTCAGCAGTGGAGCATTCTAGTGTGTTGTTGTGTTTGCTTTGTTAGACGTGTTTCAACTTTTAGATGCCTGATAACTTTTTAAATATATTGCAGGTTGGAGCACAGACTGAGACAGAACTTAAGGAGAAGAAGCTGCGAGTGGAAGATGCTCTAAACGCTACAAAGGTGTTACTTATTTTTGAGGGCTACCTCTTTACTCAACTACAAGTGTTATGATTCAATAAATTTCTGACTTTTATGTTACATGCATGTGCAGGCTGCAGTTGAGGAAGGCATTGTTGTTGGTGGTGGATGTACGCTTCTGAGGCTAGCATTAAAGGTTGATTCCATCAAGAAAACACTTGAAAATGACGAGCAAAAGGTCAGCATCGATACAAGTGTTGCTTCTCACATGATATTTGTTCGCAGACAAGGAAAATTAACTTTAATGTTTTATATGCTTTAGTTCATGATATTAACTGACCAAAATACTGCTTTGAATCAGGTTGGAGCAGATATTGTGAAAAGAGCTCTCAGCTACCCTATTAAATTGATCGCAAAAAATGCTGGCGTGAATGGAAGTGTTGTTGTTGAAAAAGTATGAGCTTCCTGCTAAGATTGTTTGCATTATTGTGAGTTCCTTCATGTTGTTTATATGAGGTCGATGAGATCTTGAGTGATTTTCTCTTGGGTTAGGTACTTTCAAATGACAATCCTAAATATGGTTACAATGCTGCTACTGGAAACTATGAGGATTTAATGGCTGCAGGAATCATAGACCCCACAAAGGTTGGTTATTATTTTTCTTCCTTTGTACTGTAGGTTTCAGTCTTTGTATTGGATGCTTTTGTATGGTTGATAATAATGCTTGAAGCTCAAAAATTGACCTTTAGTATCTTTAACTTTAATTGACACACATTTGAACTTGATTCGCTTGGACTTGAGGATGATCTGCTCAAAAACAGTTTGATTCAACTCATAGCCACTCTATTTACTTGTATGCGTAAACATTTTTATATGTGCATGCGTATCCCCATACACGTATATACTCATGCTAATTAAAAATATTTCATATATTGACAGAAGAATATATAAATGCATTGGTGCGAATGATCATTTGCCATATGTTCCCACAAATATTGATTGGTAAGTATGAGTTAGTATGTATGTGTGTTCGTGTGAGCATTACATATTAATTTACATATTTATACATGAATGACTATTATATTATATAAATTTCATTTGGAAGACCTTGGATTCTAAAATTACATCTTATTTGTGCTGTCTTTAACTTCACTCAACTTGAATTTGAAATGTTCAAATTCGAATTTGTTATCATGTCACTTGTTATGAAGTCCATTTTCTTCATGAATCCACATCCAGCATGCATTTCTTAGCAGATTAACTTGTGAATTTCTGCAATATTAGCTTGGTCTTTGGAAACAAACCCATAGAATAAAGGCTTTTTTTATAACTGATTATTTTTAGTAACTGTGACGCTGTATTGGTCTACTAGTGGTATAAATGTATACCTAGATATGTTAGCTTTAGCGTCATTCAATTCTCACATTTATGATGTCTTGCATAGAGTGAAGTTTCTCTTCAATTTTGGTTGTATTATGTGTCGAGAGATCTCTATTGATCGAATATAGGCTATAGTGCTAACAGCATCAAGCCAAAATATTTTTGGTAATCCAACATGCAATTTCATGCTTCTAACATGTTTATTTAACGTTCCATTAACTTTTTTAGCCACACTGTTCTATTAAGGTTTTTCTAGAATGAATTTAATCTTGGTGTCATAATCCACACACTATCGCTTGAAATTATCATTTATATATTCTCCCCGTTTTATATTTTGCAAGCACTTCACCTTTAAATACTTCTCATTCCTAACTTTCTACCTTTTAAATGTGTGAAACACATGCGTTTCTTCTGAAGTTTGAGTCATCAGTAAAGTCTAATGATAAATGGAAACATAGAAGTCAGTAATTGTAGATGATCCCCACCCACCCCTATCGCACATCAATACACGCACGTGTAAACACAAACAAATGCTTGCACTGATCAAAGGCTCTCTCCCTACTCTGATGAAGCATAGGATAGAGCTTGACTTTGATGGAGACCCTGGGGTTTGATTAGGGTAAGCTTTTAGATTTAGGCTGGTTACTTGGTCTAGGGAACCTAAATCCAAGGTTGGTTGAACCTAGAGTCATCTAGATTAGGAAAATTTCGTCTAATGGGATCAATTTGACTCGTTTTGGGTTTTGTTGATCTGGGTTTGATTAAGAGTCCTTGGGTAGATTCATAGAGCTAGGCATAGATTACTCGAGTCTTAGAGGTTGCAGGGAAGCTTGGTCAACCTAGGGTCCCCTTAGGTCGGCCTAATCCTTGAGTGTTAGGCATAAGTTGATTGATCTTTTTTACATTTAAGTGTCTATCTTGGTTGAATCGCTGAATATACCGTTTAAGTTCTTGGATCTGTTATTATTGTCAAACAATAAAATTTGGTTCATTTCTTTGTCAGGTGGTGAGATGCTGCTTGGAACATGCATCTTCCGTTGCGAAGACATTTTTGACATCAGATGTGGTTGTGGTAGAAATTAAAGAGCCTGTGCCTGCTGCTACAGCTGGGAATCCAATGGACAACTCAGGTATGTATTCAAATGGCTACCATGGGACTTGCTCATTGTTGCTTTCTCATTCTTATATACTAATGCGTTTATTCTTATCCAGGTTACGGCTACTAAGTGGGAAGCTGGATTATAAGTGTTACTTTTATTAATTAATTATATTAAGAGAGGAATTCTAGTGAGCTTTGCTATTGTTATTCCTTTCCAGAAGCGCAGCTCACCGAACGGCAGTGAACCAGCTTTTGTACCGACAATTTTTAGTAGTATATGTAATATTGTGTTGTAATAACAGAGCTGAACTGGGGTGTTCCGTATAACAAACTGGCTCGCCAGATAACATACCTCTAGCCGAAGTTGTATTTGCTAATGTGTTACTATTTATTTTCTTTTAGCAGCTGATAGCTTATCTTAATTCTCATATTGCACATCTTATTTTAAATTATGATTATTTTGGCTCAAATTCTCCTACAATTCACACCATTTGTATTCATTTTTTTTTTCAATGCTATTTTTATAATAAAATAAGATTTTTTGCTAGAAAAAAAAATGGTATATCAACAATAATATTATGCATTAAAATCAAATATTATCATGATAGAGAATAAATATATGAACAAGATTTTATGCAATAATAAATTATGGCATAAATGTAATAATTTATTATGATTGTTAAGATATATTTACAAAATGCATATAATAGTGTATGTTTGAGATATTGGTGTGGTGTGTTGTATTTTTTGCACCGTATTGTAGTTATCATTTGAGATCATGCAATATGAGTGTTTTGTGGGGCGGTGAAAAGTTATATATTTTGAGTCTGATTTTGTAAAGTGTAAATATTGTTAGAAAATTATGCTCAAATTTTTAAAAAATGAAAAAATTATAATATTTATCATAATTTTTTAGATTAATTTATTTTATAATAATTGTATTAATGTTTAGGTAATTATAGTTGTCATAAACACATTCTAAATATACATGTATATGAAAATTATGATCAAATTTTAAATTAAAATTTCTTTTAAAAAAAATTTAATAATTTATAAAGATAAATTTTTTTTCATTTTATTAGTTTATAAAAAATTAATAAATGATAATAATTTTGTTTGATTATAGTTAATTTAAAAAAAAAATATATGTATGATTGGCACTTCTATAAATATCTACAAAACTATTATAAAATAACAAGTAACGTTTTAGCACTTCTATAAATATTTACAAAACTATTATCAAATAACAAGAATTAACGTTTTTATAAAGAAGAGTATTTTTAATAAATAAAAACTACTTACCTTCAACGAACAAGGAATAACGCTTCTAAAATTTATAGAGAATTTTAGTGAGATATACTATGATTTTTTGCATATGAAATTTTATGTGCCCCAATTCAACCAATGATTAACAACAACAACAACAACAAGCCTTAATCCCACTAGGTGGGGTCGGCTACATGAATCATTTGTCTCCATTGTGTCCTATTATGTGTCAAATTCTCATTTAATTCAAATATACGAAGATCATTTTTTATATATCTTAACCAAGTCTTTTTAGGTCTACATCTACTTTTCTTAACATAAGGTAAATCTAATGCATCTATTCTCTAATCATCATGAACGTAGATGCTTTATGTGGCCAAACCATCTAAGGCGACTCTCCTAATCTTATCTACCATGAGCTACTCCAACTTTTTCCTAACATACTCATTTTGCATTCTATCTCTAAGAGTAAAGCCACTCATCCACGAGCATCCTTATCTCTCGTAACACTTAACTTAGTCTTATGCTTCTCTTATATTGGCAAACATTCGCACCATAAGTCATTGCGTCTTACCACCTTCTTATAAAATTTTTCCTTAAGTTTAAGTGGAACTTTTCTATCACATAATAGGCCAGATGCATTCCTCCACTTCAACCATCCAACTTGAATTCTACTAATAACATCTCAATCTATTTCACCATCATTTTGAATAATATAATCTAAATATCTGAATCGCTCACTCTTATTAATGACTTGATCACCAAAAGTCACAACACTATCACTAAAACTTCTACAACTAAAATTACACTCCATATATTCAATTTTAGATCTACTTAAACGAAAACCTTTAGACTCTAAAGTTGACCTTCAAAGTTCAAGTTTCTGTTGGACTCCCTTTCTAGTCTTATCAACAAGAAGAATGTCATCGAAAAAGCATATACCAAGGTACATCTTCTTATAAATGCCTCGTAAGAACATCCATAACTAAAGTAAAAGATAAGGACTTAATGTTGATCCTTGATGTAATCCAACCGAAATAGAAAAATATTTTGTCAATCCTCCTTGTGTTTGGACACAAGTAACTTTCTAATATACATATCCTTAATGACTTGAATATAACCAATATTAACTCCTTCGTTCTAGAACTCTCCAAAGAACATCTCTTGAGACTTTATCATAAGCTTTCTCTAAATCAATAAATATCATATGTAGATCCTTCTTACTTTCTCTATGCTTCTCCATCAAACCTCTTAACAAATATACAACATCCATAGTAGATCTACCTGGCATGAAACCAAACTGATTGTGAGAAACTTTTGTATCACATCGTAACCTATGCTCAATTACTCTCTCCCATAATTTTTATGTATGGCACATTAACTTAATTCCTATATAATTTGCACACTCTTGTGCATCACCTTTATTCTTAAATATAAGAACCAACAAACTCTTTCTCCACTCATCTAACATCTTTTTAGTCTTTAAAATAACATTAAAAAGATTTGTAAGCCAAGAAATTTCTTGATCTCCTAAACATTTCCACACATCTAATGGAATATTATCCGGTCCTACTGCTTTTCCATATTTCATTTTCTTTAAAGCTTCACTAACTTCAGATTTACTAATATGACGATAGAAATGAAATTCTCTATTTTTGTTTAGGGTATTAAGGTTGCTAAAATCAATCGTACTTTCAGATCCTTCATTGAAAAGTTTATCAAAATGCCTCATCCACCTATTTTCAATATCTTTTTTAAGAAAAGCACTTTATTATTTTCATCCTTAATACCTCTCACTTGAACTATGTCTTTACTTCTCCTATCTCTTTGGTTAACTTATATATACATCTTTCACCTTCTTTGGTATCTAATCTATTGTATAAATCACTAAAAGCTAAATTTTTTGCATCATATATTGCTTTCTTAGAATCTCTACAGGTCACTTTATATCTTTCCCAATTCTCCGAATTTTTTCTATATAAACCAAGTTTTATAACAATGCTTCTTATTTCTTATTTTTTCTTACACACTCTGACTCCACCACCAACTATTCTTATTAAAAGAAGTTTTTTCTTTTGATTCTCCAAGCACATCTTTAGCAACTTGCTTAATTTCACTTGATATTTTTTCCACATAACATTAGCTTCCTTATGAACATCCCAAATTCTAATTTCTTGTAGCTTGCTCTTAAAAATATTTTTATTTGTGTTCTTTAAGTGTCCCCATCTAATCCTAGAGTAATAATTTAATTTATTTTTTCTCTTACAATCTTTCATCTTAAAATCTAAAACTAATACCGATGTTGTACTTAAAATTTCACTTGGAATGATCTTACAATCTTTACAATCTAAACGATCTATTTTTCTTATCGTAAAATAATCAATGTGTTTTACTAGATCCATTTTCATAAGTAATAATATGTTCATCTCTTTTCTTAAATAAAGTATTAGCAACTTCAAAATCATAAGGTAAGGCAAAATCTAATATAGTCCTACATTCTTCATTAGTCACTCTAAATCTATAACCATCATGAATACTTTTAAAATCTTCTACCACTTTACCATCATGTCCATTTAAATCTCCACCAATAAATATTTTTTTTTCAAAAGGTATCTTTTGTATTAATCCCTCTAATTCATTCCAAAATTTTTCTTTTGAGCTTACCTCCAAACCTACTTGAGGAGCATAGACACTGATAACATTGATAATCTTAGTATCAACAATAATCTTTAGAGCTATAATTCTATCTCCACATCTATTAATTCATGGACTAACTTCTTTGCCCGCATCCGTCCATAATGTGGGAACCCTTGCTTATTTAACACCGCACTCTGCGCCGTGCTCTAGCACATTTTTCATGTATTCAAGCTATAAGCCGCCTGGGGACTCTAGCATTAACACAATGGTTTAAAGGATTCATGTCATGATTATTTCGACAAATTTTACGCTAGCTATCGACTACCTAACGCAACCCTCCACTTTTTGCATCCGGACTTGGGACCGGCAATAGTAGTGTTGAACTATGATCATGGATTTATAAATAAGGTTTAATGTCATGGATTGAAAATAAAACTTAACTTGCTAATTTAGCTAGTTTCACTATAAGTTGATTTAAGATTTGTTTAGGTCAGTTATAATTTTTTATAAAGATGATTGTAAAGTTATTGTAAGAAAAATAATTTCTTAAAAAATTATTGTGAGTGTTATAAATATAAATATAAATAAATATATATATATATATATATATATATATATATATATATATATATATATATATATATATATATATAATTTTAAATAGTAACTTTCTGATATATTTTAATAATTCGAGTTCTCAAAAACAACTTTTTCCTACAAAGTTTTTTGAAAAACAGTTAAGATGTTGATAGTCAAACACAATTATTATTGATTTTTGAAAAACAAATAGCCAAAAAGTTATGTTAAATACATTCTCAATTTAATAGTAAAATTATCTTCGTTAATAATATAAAATTACAGAGAGGAACCATTAAATTGGTCATAGTTTAATTGAACTATGATCAATTTTATGATCAAATTATCACCTCTCATTTTAATCAATTGGATAAAAAAAATAAGCTTAACATAAATAATTCAAAAATTAAATTTACTAAAAAAAATTTAGATGCCATAGGCCCCGGAATTGCCACTCTTTTTTATTTCGGCAAATTCGATGCTCATTTAATTTTGAATATGACTATAAAAGAAGTACACGTAAGTTATTCAAATCTAAATTTAAATAATACAGTTCAAGTATATGATCAATATTACATAAATTAGTTTTTTTTAACATATTTTTTTCATTTAATTTATATTAAAATAATTAATAATTTTCACATCATCGTTAGTCATCCCCTACATAAATTCAAACTTAAAACATCTCGTGTCTTGCGCCATTATATTTTCAAAATCTTGATATTAGTGCTACATAATTGTTAAAATGATATAAAGAAAACATATTGAATAAGTTATAGCTAAATCTATAGCGGTGAAGTGAGGCTTGAAGTTAGCTTCTACTAAGGGGATTATGAGTGAATCAACTAAATGAGTTTTCCTTATAAGAACCTTCTACTAACTAAATATTTTTAAAAGGTAGGGGGACTGTTTGAGTCCCTTTGGAATATTCAGTAGCTTAGAATTAAAGGTAGGGTAAGAGTTAGATCTTAGGTGACTTGTTCAAAGTTCAATAATTTTAGGAATTTTAGGTGTTAGGAGAAAGACATGGCAAATAGGAAGAAAAATTCACACAATAGAAGAAGAATAGTTTACCTCAATAATTAGAGAGGAATGCACTAGCAATTAATGGAGAGGAAGAGGTGTGATGATAATAAAGAAACAAGTCAGGGCGGATGAGCCTATATCTAAGGTGGGGAAAGTGTGGGATCACACAGCGAATGTAGCTAGCCCCTTGATTAATTATTAACAATCAACCCACAAGATGGTGTGTTGGTGGATACCCATTGCAAAAAAAAAAAAAAAAAAAAAAAAGGAACAAGTGGTAATTCATCAATGAAGAAAAGAATATTTATTTGATTGCAAAGGTAAAAATGACTTAGATGGTAATGTAACAAATTTCAAATCATTTAAGTTAAGTATTTAATGTAAAGTAAGATGAGAGATTATAAGAAATTTTGAGATATTTGAAATGTTTCTCGCCTAAAATAGCTTTGCTTTGCCTGTGACCGTATTCATTATCATTATTTTTAATCATATCACATAGGTTATAAGAGAATAAGTACACTGAATGAATAACTCAATATTTATTCTTATGATATTCATTTGTGTTCTTTATTTATATAATTGAATAAATTGGCTGGTCTAAATTAAGCCTTTTTAATAATTTAATTTTTAATGAAATGATTAAATTTTTAAAATATTAATTAAACATAATAATTTAATTAAATATTTTAAAAATAAATCTTATAAATCTTAAAGGGTTTATTATTATTAATATGAGTTTAGCCAAATTAATTTATAAAATGCCTGTTAAGCCACATTGATATAGGTTCCAAGCTTATTCAACTAAAGTTTTTATTTTCTTTTATATAATGAGTGCAACATTAGCTTTTTTATTATGATGTGGGACTTATCATATACTAAACTTGAGTTGAGTCATAGGAATGATGAATTATATTAGAGATTTGTGCTTTAAAAATATTAAATAGATTTTGAAATATAAGAATCTAAGAATAATATTTTAATTTTTAACTTTTTTCTAATTAGAAAATTTATTTTATAATATAAATAAATTATTTTAAGAATATAAATTTAGTATGCATATAAGTAGATATTATATATATATATAATTAAATTTTATTAGTTTTATTTTAATTTTTAATTTAATTTGATTAAATTATTAAATTTTAAATCTCTTCTTCCTATTGAGCCCAATTTTCAAAACCTTTATAAACCTGATTGAATTCCATGGAAAAATAATAATAATAATAATATATTAACTCTTGAACAATCGACAAGGCTGATTTACAGCCCTACCCGCAAGGCCCATAAAACCCCGACGCTTCACGACGCCTTTCGCCGTCGGCAGCGTCACTCTGCCATCTACTGCGCCGACGCTCCGACATATTTCACGATCACTCGTGATCCTATCACCCGTCGTCTGTAACCACTCGTGTAGGCCTTACTCTTCCGCAGCTCCAAGGAGCCAACCGCTCGCTCCCCTCGACCTTCTCCACGACACGTCGACGATAACCTGCTTTTTTGCCATCGGCGCTGTCCCTCCATCTACTTGCTTTGCACCCACAGGGATGGATCCTGAGTCGTTTCGATCGACGCTGTCCAATTTAGCGTTTGGTAATGTCATGGCAGCGGCAGCTCGAGACTACCAAAAGGTTTGACCTTTAATCAATTCCATCACGACCTTTTGTTTCCTGCACTGGTGAGGGGAAATAGAGGAAAATCAATTTAAAAAAAAAAAAAAAAACAGGAGAAGATGCTGTTTTCATTAGCTCATTCATGTACAGATCAATTCCAGAGTAGTGAGACATTACTCTGAAAACTTGATTTTTTTTCTTAATTATGTTTGGGATTTACATCTAATGATAACCACCAATTTCTTAATTATGTTTGGGGTATAACGCATTCAAATTAGATAGGTTTGATTTTAGGGAAATTGGTGGTTGAATGTTTAATTCAGACTCATTGATATTCATATTGGCCATGATTTGTTGCTTGGAAGAGGAATATGAATCTTTTGAAATCTTGATGACTAATCAATTGCAGTTTCATTCTTTTCTAGCAATGCCAAATTTTTTGAGGAATGCAACTAATATATGGCCAAGTATATTCACATGGTCAACTTAAGGTGAGATGTATCAATCAGATGATTGATGTGTATTTTGTATACCTACTTGATGGATAAGGACAACTCACATAAGTCAAATGTGTACACTGTATACCTAATAAAAGGACAAAACCAACATGTTGGTGTTAAAGGAACTTGTCTAATGGACTCATTTAAGGCGCTTGTCAAAGGGACTTGTCCAAGGAACTCACCCAATCAACTCTTCTAAGGCACTTGTCCAAGGAATGTCCAAGAGTGATCATCCTAGGTACCAAATCTAAGCACTCACCCATATGTAACCTCAGGATCTCGTCCCATGATAAAAGAGGATGGGATGTACGTATCTATATTGTCTACTTGGTTATTTATTGTCTATTTAATTGTCATTTTTTCTCCTATAGAAGCATATAAGATTTAAGAGTATAATGAATTTTAAAGCTCTTCTTCTTATTTGCCTCATCCTCTCTTTTTTCCTTTTTGGTCTATTTGCTTAGCTGGTCTCATTAATTACGGTTAGGGTGTCGCCCATGTTCAGATCTGGATTCAACAATTGAATTTTTGTAGCATCATCTAATAAAAAATGTTGATCATTTAGAAAGTTGTGTTTTGCCGATGGCTTAGAAACCGACTTAACTGCTATGAAGAAATCTTAGTTATGTGCAACTATGAATATTGGTCAATTACAAACAATTCTCTAGTGTTAGAACATCTGATATAAATGACAACTTGTTTGTTTTATTAAAGTATAGATGCACTCAATATCGCATTTTTTTTGCTGCATTTTTCACGTTTATATTCTAACAACAATCATGTTTTGTATCTATTTGGTCTTTCTTCTGGGATATATAACATATGTTGTCTATACCAAAGATATATATGATGCAATGATTGGAGAACAACTTTGAATTCTTGAATCTAAATATCAGATTTGTGGTCAATATTTATGAAGTCCAACCAATTTAGATGAGTTCACAGGCTTAAAAACTAGCAAATTCTTGGGCATGCGCAACCACTGCATTTTCCTATCATTTGGCGAGAGATATGCTAATAAATACGCCTCCCTTCCATTTTATATCTTAGGGGAATATAACAAAGAAGTCATAAAAATCTATATCCTTGAAAGCCTATTGATTTCTTTCATGTTCAGCTATGTATTTATGTGCTATAACATTACCGAGGCTTAGGGGCACCTTATTTGTGTTTGTAATCATGTGAGACACCTCTGAACCCAATCTCACTTGATGTACTCTTTTCTTGCTACAATGACAAGAGATGACCTCCTTGATATGTTACCTTGAATCCCTTTATCTGTACTCCCTGGTATACTTGGTGGTGGTCGTCTTGCACTCTATCTTTCATCTGACATCTCTTCAACTTTCCAATGATTAAGGCAACTTTTTAGAATTGGGTGCCAAATCACTGTCAATGGATACCATTTGGTCGAATGTTATATCAACTTTTCTTTGAACTCTGAGGTAAATGCTATTGCAACTGAGCTTTTGGCACTTGCAATAGCTTTCCAAAATGAGTAAAACATAGCTCTAGTATTAATAACATGATCATATTTCGAGCCTTTTATGCATAATTAAAGATAAGTCTATGAATTTTTATTCCACTATTCACAGAAGCATCAATCATCTTTGTTTACTTAGGGTTCCGAAAACAATCCTTTCATTCCTCTCCTTGGTTTGAGATCCTTCAAAAGTGCCACTTCTTCAGTTGATCCTACTTGTTTTTCAGTTGTTTGTGATCATACCCCTTGTTTACAAAAAAAAGTTAATCAAGTTCCTTTCATCTTTATTGCTATGAGTTGTCGGATCATTACCGAGATATATGCCTCTTAGACATAGCTCACAAAAATACTAATTTCTTACACAAAGTTCAGATGCTCCGCTCCCTCCTTTGGATTGTCCATCAAATAATTAATAAAGTTATCACATCAAAAGGTAGCTATCCAAACATGCATATAGTGGAGATTTTAGCACACAAAGATATAGAATGAAATTTCTTGAAGAAAAAAAATACACAGCAGTTCCTTGCAGCAAAAAGATGATAGAGGTGCAAAATTACTGTCATCTTAACACATAAATATTCACCAATACCAGAAATATGTGCTTATTAAGCAGCAGTACCCCGCACCCAAACTATGCATATCATCAAGTCATAGATCTGATTTTGAACAAATAGACCCAGCCTGTATCTGCTTTAAAACCAGTAAACATGACATGCATCTCTGCTTTAAAACAAGAAAAACCTACCTATATTGGGCAAACCCGTGGATCTTCTTTAAACCTTTTTGATCCAACATCTGATTTAAGAACAAGAGGCATAACTCTTCTCATTCTTTAGGAGAGAGATTGTTAAGGGAATAAGGGTATTTCAAAATCATTATTCATGATAATTTTTCAGATAGAAGGAAAACATTGCCTTTCACTTACCAAAAACTGATCATGCTTCTGCAATGAAAGTAGAAATGGTCCGTCGGCCTGCTGTCAGTGAAGCGGTTCTGCTGCGTTGCACTCCATAAATCAGACTAGTGGAACCGAGTGACTTGACAGTGGAGCAGCATGCTGGTTCCCCCAACCAAATTCTTTGTATAACTCATTCTGTCTAGGGGTTGCGGTTTTGATAGGGAGGGAACCACCAATTATTTTTAAACGAAGCCAAAGCCTGGGCCACAGTAAAATTCTTTGGCAAAATAATGAATATTATAGATCTTAGTGTTGCTGAGGTAGAGTTGGCCTGCATAGGATCATGAAAATATGACTGGAAAAAATTCTTGAGAATGCATTCCCGTGTGACATCATGTAAGAAAATTAATTTATGAGCATGTTTTTTTAACTGAATTGGGATGACAAGTGTTTGCAGGAAGTGCTATTTACATGCTTGTTCATTTTAATTCTCATATCTGGCAAGTTTTACAGGAGGTGTTAGCTAAGGAGAAGGCACAAGCATCTCAGGCAACCACCGATGAGGTTGACCTTGATGAATTGCTGGATGTTAGTTCAAATATCTCATGTTTATTTTGGTTTTTTTATTTTTATTTTTAAACTTATCCTTTGCAATCCTTAACTCTACTTTGACTTGGTTATGTGATTCAGGATCCTGAACTGGAAAAATTGCATTCAGAAAGAATTGCTGCTTTAAAGGTATTGTCACTTTCTAAGAGTTTCTTTGATTTGCATATCATTTCTGGGAAGGAAGAAATGGATTTATGTAGCATTTTAAATCATTGACATTACTAGAAAGAAGCTGAGAAGAGGGAGGTACTGAAAAGGCAAGGTCATGGTGAATATAGGGAGATAACTGAAGCTGACTTTCTAGGTGAAGTGACTGGAAGCGAGAAAGCCATCTGCCATTTCTACCACCATGAATTTTACCGTTGCAGGTAACTTGCATTCTAAACTTTTTCTGCATAATACTCTTTGTTTCTGTCTTATTTTTATGATCCAATTTTCTTTAGGATAATGGATAAGCATTTGAAGGCATTGGCACCAATTCACTTTGATACGAAGTTCATCAAATTAGATGCTGAAGTTAGTTTCATCTCCCTCACTTATGAGTAAAATTTTTTCCCCGATGATGCCTGGTAATGATAGAAATTAAATGTTCTGTTACTGTGTACAGAATGCACCATTCTTTGTTAAGAAATTGGGAATTAAAACCCTGCCATGTGTTGTTTTGTTCAGGTTAGCATATTCAAATTGTTAATTTTTGCATTTTTGTCAAAACTTCTATGTTCTTAGAATTGAAGCTTATGTGATTATCATTGTTTCGGTTTAATTTACTTGGTTATTTTTCAGGAATGGGATTGCCTCTGATAGGTTGACAGGGTTTCAAGATCTGGCAGCAAAGATGATTTCACCACCAGGACTTTAGAACTACTTCTTAAGAGGAAAGGTATGGATCTTACTTCGAAATTATGTCACTCGGATCTGTAAGGCAAGGCTTAAACAGTAGTTTGTTTAGGTATTATTGGAGAAAGGAAAGGTGATGATGAGGATGCAGAAGAGGAAACAGGCTCTGGCATAAGTCGGAGTATTAGAACTTCAACTAATGCAGATTCTGATTCAGACTAAAATCAAGTAGAAAGCGTGTTCACAGGTTGACCGGCTGCAAAGAACTAAAAAAATATTCTTCCATCAAGCTTGTTATTTGGTTGTTTCTTTTGCTACTTGAGAAGTTGTGTTTCTTTTAGATGAATTGATTTTTACTCGCAAATGCTTTTTATTCACTTATTCAGACCATGATTTGTTGCAGATTGAAATTTGATTTAATCAGTTTTGTTATGTATGGTTCATCACTGGTGTAGGGACATTAACTCCTTATACAAATGGATATGCAAATGGCATGTTTTTTCCGCTCTAAAAATAATTTTCATTTATCAGATAAAAACTTGAAAAATGTTAATTGAATCCATTATTATCCCATGAGAGTTTTGTAGAGTTTTTGGAAAAATGTAACAATTGAAAAACTTTGCCAAACCTGTGTTTAAATGACAGCTTCAAGTACCCAGTTTTGATAGATATACGCTCAAAGCACTAGAAAATCATCTGCTTAAACGCAACTCAAGCTGCAAAACTTTTAAGTTGTTTTTGTCTTAGATTGTCTACTATGTTTAATTGTTTAATTCGATTCAAAATCTAGATAGAATCATGAACCAAACTTACTATGTGAACACTGCAGAATATGTAAGAAAAAAAAAAGAAAATAGCAGAAAGAATGAGTTGCTGTCCCTTCGCATACTTTTTACTCTGAATTTCTCGCTTCATCAACTGTTGCAGACAGAATGGATCGCAAATCAGGTAGGATCGGCTTGATAAAAGGTTCATGAGCCGAGCTTGATGTGCTCACAGACTAAACTTGTGCCAATTAAACTTTGTTTTAAAAAATATTAATAGAAAATACTTTTAAAATATACAGAAATTTAATAGTTTAAAATTATTAAAAATATTTAAAATTAATATCTCATTTTTTTATATCAAATAATTTTATTATTATTTATTATTTTTAAATTTTTGCAGAGTTATATTATGTTGAATTAACTTTTTTCTTTAATTCTTGAATTTTAGTTTTATTTATTTTAGGATATCTTTCTACTTTGTTTCAAGCATAATTACTGGTTCATTTTTAATGGAGGTCTTGCCCATCTTTAGCATAAAAAAAAAAAAAACGTTTTGCTGAATAATAAGCAAGTTGAGCAAAAATTGACCAATAACAATTATAATGATGATAATTAATGGCTAGGGTATATAGCTTCAGTGGGTATAGGCCTCTTGAAGAACAACTTTATATTATTAAAGCTCTTACCAAACTAAATGATTGCTATCTTCATTGGCCAACTTAGTCTGTTTAGGATCAATTTTATTTTATATTATTTATTTTCTATAATTATATTATTTTAAGAAAGTATAAGTGTTCAGCGTAATTTTTTAAATATTTATTTTTGAAATTAAATTATTTTATTTTTAAAAACATTCAAGGATGGTCCGAATATTTTAAAAATAATTATTATGATTAAAATATGTTTGATGTCAAAGCAAAATATAAATAAATATAAAACAGCAAACAAAAAACAAAAAAATGATCCCAAAACTGCTCCTTAATACTACCTAATATTAAGTTCAAATAATCCCAAAATTTATGTGTCAATTTTCCAATTTTTCAGAGTACCGAATTTCTATCTTATCTTTGAAAAAATCATAAAATTATAATGATTATTAATTAGAATTCACTTCATATTAATCATATTAAAAATTTTTCTTGGATGAGCGCATATATATATATATATATATGGCATGTACTAAAAAGAATTTGCTATTTATCAGCTAAAAAACTACAAAAATAATGGTTAACTAAATGCAATAATTCCCATCAGAGTATTGTAGAGTTTGGGAAAACAGAACAATTGAAAAACATTGCCAAACCTGGGTTTATTTGACAACATAAATTACCCACTGTTGATAGATAAACGCTCGTAGCACAAGAAGACCAAATTGCTTAAACTCAATTATATATATATGATACATCCTCAGAAAATTAATCTGATCAAGCACGAATCTCAGCATTTAAATGCCGATCTAATCACCGATTTCAACAAATCAAAATGATCAAGTGACTAACATGCAATATCAAGCATCCGATCCGAAGCTCAAGATCAAACTATCGAGCATGAAAATGGATCCTCGCCAAATGGTCACCAAAATCATATATTTATAGTCGGTCGAGCTTCGTCAAGACGAATCCAACGAATCCAAGATCACCCAATTCACATCATTAAGGCACCGTTCATCAAAATACACCATTCGACGGTGGGATCGCTCGGGTCTGGGGAGTGGTTGGAGTTTTTCACGTATTTACAAGGCTCGCCACTAAAATCTATAAATAGAGCTTCATTCTCACCTTAGGGGACCAAATCTGATTTAAAGACCGAGAGCTCGAGAACCACCGACCTTAACGCAGCATCTATCCACCAAGCCACCACCATAGTGCTCAAGATCGAGTTCGCCAGGAGATCACCCAGGGGACTAGAAAAGACCGCCCGCTCCTTTCTCCAAGATTTCCCTAAGATCGCCGCTTTTGGGAAACTTCTCCTGGGTTGGAGTTGACCGATATTGTATTTTCACACTCTAATATTGTTTCCGCTCTCAGAAACACCTTCTTCTCCAACTAACGAGCAAGGACAGTATCAACACATAAAAAGTTCTCCGGGCAAGGCCCCGTATTTTTTTTCCCTTAACGGGTTTTCCAATGATAAACCTGTGTTCATATCCCCAGTGTTGGATAATTTTTGGGCTACGACGAAGATCTAGATCTACCGAATAAAATTCTCAAGATGCAATGCTTTAGCCTGTGGAAAATACGTTCCCATTACTATATCTCAATATTGGTAACGGTTTGCCCAACACTCCTCATTCTCGGATCAAGGACGCCAAGTCTCCAACACTTCTACATAACAGATTTATCTCGGTGAGGGTCCATCGCCCCTCTTTGGAAGATCGTGATTCAAAGGATGGAGGATTCCCGAGCGAAATTCTTCGACGAGGACGAAAACATTCCAACACGCCTGGAAGAACGTGTTCCACGCGCCTCAAGATAATCCGATTTTCTTCGAGAATGATTACGGAATGCGGATCAACAAGTAGAGAACCCTTGGCACCACATCCGATGTCAACTGATACCGCTCTACTACCCCACACGAATGGCTCACCAGACGGTGAAACTCCACGCCACCTTATACGCGATGAACTACGACGGTGCGGAAGAGTTCTGCAAACAATCGAATGATCCATTCTCCCGCTTCTTCCAAAACTCATCCGCCCGAGATCATCTCGCAATACCCGATTCGACGATTCAAGCTTCCAAAGATGGGACCTTACGATGGCACAACCGATCCAGACGAGCATATCGATCACTTTCAACGATCATGCACATTCATGTAAATGACTCGTGTGTCGTATTCCCAACGACTCAAAGGACTGCTCGCTTGGTCTATTCACGCTAAGGGTCCGTCCGATCATTTGAAGAGCTCGCCGATTTTTTTGTAGAATAGTTCTAACAAGAATCATCGATTCATCACATCTCTCCTAATCCGCGACGATGGAGAGTCCTCAAAGAATACTTCCAGATTCTCCTCTCAAGCGACATACCGTGAGTAGATCCGTAACTTTGAGGGCGTGCTTCTCGAGGACTCCGCCGATACTTATTCATCATTAATGCGAGAGTCCCATTCTATGCGACTGGTCCAATAGAGGCACAAATCTCCTCCGATGAAGCTATCAATGCTCATCAACAGTTTGAACCACCAAGCAAAGAAGAAGAAGGTTCCCAAAGGTGATGTTCAAACATCTCAAAGAAGAGAAAAGAACCTCCCCCCAAAACCTCCTCAAGACCTATGACTCAATCGAGAGGAAATATACTCTCAACATCATGAAACATCCTACCGGCTATTTGAAGATGATAGGCCAAGTGGCCGACCTTTAAAGCCCGGAATGGAAATCAAGAGAAATTCGCCACTTTCACGAAAGGTGGGCACACCATCAAGAGTGCCACCAACTGAAGGAGGAGATTGAAAGACTAATACGTCAGGGGTATCTAGGCCGCTTTATACAAAACCAACCCGCTCTGCCGGGGCAACCAGAGGAACGCCAAGTGGTGAGAGAAATAACAGAGGAGGGCGCTGTTATCAGCCAAATATTCATTGCCCTTCAAGAGAGAAGAAGTCTCGGGTTGACCATTCTATCACCTTTGATGATTTAGATCTAGAGGCTTCGAGATCCCACATCAAGATCCCCTTGTCATCACAAGTGTGGGTGATCCATGCTTCAATATTAAAAGGATATTGATCGACAATGGGAGTAGTTGATGTTCTTTTACCCACTTTCCTTAGCATGGGTATAAAGAGAGAAGCTTCAACCCGACGCCCAATCAGATGGATTTGATAATCAATTAGATAGGAAGGGACAATCGCCTTCCGTAACTCTTGGAGAATTTCCGACATGCAACCCACTTGATACAATTTATTGTAGTAGTCCGAGTCCGCTGCATAATGCAATATTTGGGAGACCTCCATATATTCTACGCAATACATCTGCGTTTCACCTCAAGATGAAATTCCACACCGGCATCGGCGTGGAATCAACAGATAGCACAAGCGCATATCAAGCAAGCCCGCCCATTTACGCCAAGAACCTCAACATCGAGAACTTTGACCTACGAGATGAGGATGCCTCTGAAAGGGCTTCTCCTTGAAGATGTAATTTGTCTTCCTTTAAGTTGATCCATCGCGAAAAGGTGAAGGTGGGATCGCTTCACCGATCAAATCGAATACGTAGATTTTCGGTAAAATCAAGATATCTTTGCCGAGCGATCCGATATTTGGGCATTGACAAGTCATTACACCCCTCAAAGTTGACTCAACCTACAAGCCTGATGTAAGAAAAGAACCTTCGCCAACGACATTGCGGTCATAGAACAAGAAATCACCAAACTTCTGGAAGTCAAGTTCATTCGAGAAGTCTACTACCTCACCTGGTTGGTTAACGTAGTGTTAGTCAAGAAGGCCAACGGTTCCCGGAGAATGTGCATCGACTACACTGACCTTAATCGTGCATGCCCAAAAGATAGCTTCCCCTTCCTCGACGACCAACTAGTTGATGCGACATCGTGACATCGATGTCGAAGCTTCATGGATGCCTATTCGCTACAATCAAATCGATGAACAAAAAGATGAGGAAGCAACATCCTTCCAAACAGATAAGGGACTATATCGCTATCGTCATGCCATTCGACTAAAAAATGCGGAGCAACATATCAACGCTTATGAATAAGATCTTCAAGGATCTTATAGGCACAATATGGAGGTGTATGTTGATGATATGTGAAAGAGCTTGGAAATATCACGATATTTCGACCGCAATGCTTTGACATTCTTCGACACTACAAGATGCTCAACCCAAGCAAGTGCATTTTTGAGTTTCCTCTGAAATTCCTAGGCTTCATGGTCAACGCGATGGAGGCCAACCCCGAAAGATAAAAGCACTCAAGGACATGTCACCTCCAAGAACGATCAAGGAAGTCCAACGCTTGACCGGAAGGATTGCCTTTATCACGATTCTTGGCCCGCCGAGATAAGTATCTACCATTCTTCAAAATCTGGGTGCACGAGGAAATGGATTCCACGTGATGAATGTCAGACTGCTTTTGAGCAACTTCGAGTCTATTTAGCTTCCCCCCCTCTATTATCAAAGCCTATCCAAGGAGAGAAGCTGTACATCTATCTTGCTGTTTCTTCTCATGCCGTAAGCTCCGTGCTGATACGCGAGGAGAATTCATTGCAACGACCCATTTACTATGTCAGCAAAATCCTTTCTGATACCGAAGGACGCTATCCACTAGATAAGAGCGTTATTCCAAGTACTCGCACTAAAATCGACTGCATTGTGCCCACACCATCAACGCCTACACTCATCTTCCATTAAGAACTATTCTCGCAAAAGCGATGTATCTGGAAGGTTGATGAAGTGGTCAGCTTGGAGAGTTTGACATCCATTTTCTTCCACGCCCCGATATAAAGTCACAAGTGCTCACGACTGTTGTAGAATGTACCATCCCATCACCACCTGAAGAGATCATTCATCACTCCATGACAAATCAATGGACATTATATATTGATGGAGCTCGTACTTCCTGGTAGGAATTTTGCTTATCTCCCAAGTAAAATAACTTGAGAGTACCGCCACTAAAGTTCCGCCACCAATAATGTCGGCACGAGGCCCTGAAGTGGACTAAGACTGCCATCGACCGTGAGGTCCGTAACTTAGCCATCTGCACTCACCGCTACTGTTGAAGGAGACTTCGATGCCATCCGCAGCTTTTCGATCGTCTTTGGCAAAGTCACTTCTTGCCGTAATCGACCCATCGATAACTCATATTCTCGGGAGCGTAACACGCAGCGTGATGCCCTCTCCAAGTTAGCCACAACAACAGGAGATCTTTTCAAGAGAAAATACATGAGGACATCCACTTTCCGATTCAAGGCCCCCGGTGATACAATCGAGGACCCAAAAGAATCTTCATGGATTATCATGTCCTTTCTTCAAAGCGGGTCTTGCCAACAGACCCACCGATGCTATCCTCGACGTAGACCGAACTTCACCATAATCGGTGATGAACTCTACAAGCGTCCTTCTTAGGGCCCTACTTAAAGTGTCTACCACCTTCGGAGGCTAACTATGCAATGCGAGAGGTTCATTCAGGAATTTATGGTGAACATTTGGGAGGAAAAGCCTCGCCTCAAAATCATGAGGCAAGATTTTAGGCCTACAATGAAGAAGGACACATTGAGTTTGTAAAGAAGTGTAACAAGTGCCATATTCCAATCTCACTCATACACCATCTGCAGAACTCACCACAATCCAGAGCCCGTGGCCCTTTGCTCAATGGGGGATCGATATAATGGGACCCTTTCCCATTGCCACTGGGCAACGAAAATTCATAATCTTGGCCGTGATTTCACAAAGTGGTGGAAGTCAACCGGCCGCTAAAATCATCAAACAAATGCCAAGCAATTTGTCGGAAAATATTATTTGTCATTTCGCATTCCAAAGAAAATCATCACCGATAATGGACGCAGCTCACGGAAAGACATTCACATCTTTCTCGCGTGAGTCGATATCCGTTACACATATCCCATCCACAGTAAATGGGCACCAAGTCACCAATGGGACAATACTAAAAGGGCTAAAGACACGACTGAACCACGCCGGGGGGCAATGGGCCGAAGAACTATCCAATGTTCTTTGGGCTTACCGGACTACATCAAGGACCCTACCGAGAAACGCATACAACTGGTGTTTGAACCGAGGTCTTATTCCGGACATCGGGTCCCAGCCTAGAACCCATAACTTTGATGCCGACAGCAACGACGATAAGCTTCGAATCCGATCTCTGAAGAGACCCGCGACATGTCAAGACTAATGGCTTCCTATCAAGAAAGGATTGCTCGAGGTTTCAACCGGCGGGTAAAGCGACCAATATCTTTGGGGACCTCGCCCGTAAGTCTCGACTCGCCAGAAAAGGCCCAAACAACAAACTCTCACCGGGAAGGCCCATATGTGTGGTGTCTAAAATCAAGCGACGCTGTTAAGGATAGTATGGGAAGACTCTCACGCACTGAATGCTACAAACCTCCGAAGTACCTTGATGTTCGTATGTTTGTATTGCAATTATTGTTATCGAATTAAACATTTATCGATACTCGCTTATCTTATTGTCCAACCTTGGCATCAAGGTATTTTGGATTTATGTTTCTATCTATATTAAAGTTCTCATACTTATTGTGACTTTTTTCGCTTATGCTTGCATTTTAAAACACCACTCAAGAGATACACAACTATTGTTGTATCTCATTCGGTAAGATCGATCCGTGGAATTCAATCCGATCTTCCTATCGTTAACATCGCCGAGTAACGCCTCGATAAACAACCTTGGATAAGTTGGCAATCCTCATACCGCCTACAACTTTCTCCATAACAAAGTTAACATCATCGGTAAACGCCCATACACAACCTAGATAGATCGAGAGGTTCGAGAGAACCTCTATAAATATATTCCGCAAGTCATCATCAAGTAACGCCGTAATGATCTTAGAATAGATCAATTATCCTTGGGATTCCGATGATCTCTTCTACGCAATCTTTATCATCGAAAGTACACTTTGACACACAACGGAAATATTCACAAATAATTTGTGGATTGTTAATATTTCAGAACATACAAGTACAATCAACCGTAAATAATATACAACATCAATGCAACATAAAGGAACTACAACTACAGCGATGGTCTCATAGATGATGAAGAACTATCGAGTTCGTTGCCGCTAGAAGGGTCTGGGAAGCTGGAGAAAGGACCTCAACACTGCCTCCCAGTTGCCAAGCGGTCCCCTTCAAGAAACCTCGGATGAAGCCTTCATCAACACATCGCCGCTCCAAAGCCTTCACCTCTACATCATACACGTGGTCTCGCCTCAACGCGATCCTGATGATACTCTTGAAGGTCGCCGAAGTTCAAGTCCTCCACGGCCGTGATCCTCCCGCTTACCCGAGATAAGTGCCTCTTTTCTCGAAGCGCCAGAATCTCGGTTCTTGCCTCAAGACAAACCTTCAAAAAAGATCTTCGAGATCCTTTCAAAGACAACCAACCTCTCGTTTAGCCTCCACTAATTCATCCCAGTCCGCTTCAACTTCGACAAAAGAAAGAGAAGTCGCCAGTCGCCAACTCGCCCCGCACTCATCAAGTTGATTCTCCAACATGGACATCTCTTTACTTTCTCCACATACCGCTTCTTATATTCACCATGGAGAAACTTGACCTTCAATAACTCAATTCCGCCATTCAAAGACAATGTTCATTTTGAAGTCAAGTTCTTGCTTCTTCAAGATTCAAATAAGAAAAATTACGTTAAGCACAAGGAAATGGGAAATAAAAATGATGAACGCAAGAAGGATTGTAGCTTCAAGATGTCGAATCCACGCAGAATGATTCAACACGCCTCGTGAATGAAGATCCTTGAGACGACTACTCAAGGGCCCGAATTTTTCTGCATTCGATATCACCATCACCTCTTCGCTCTTTTCCTCTTCTCTATCGGAGACGTCCTCCTTCACGGAAGAAGCCGAGGACGCTGGGAGATCGGTGGAAACCTCTTTGTTGGGTTTTCTCAACGAATCGCATAAGACCGCCGGATGAATAAAAGCTCCCGAACAAAGATTCCTCCCGACAAATCTTGATATATCGAATCTCAAATCAAGATCTTCAATATTCGGAATTTCGCAATATCTTCATCACCAACTCAGGGAATGGGTAAATCTCTCGCCTTTCCCCATTTCAGAAGACCCCATTCTTCACAAAAGAATCGCTTGCCCAACTCTTGGGAGGATCCTTCGTCGAGGTCAAGTAACCGACTCGTGATATGCACCGTGCATCAGTAAACTTGCACATCCGTGAGGTAATCAGTCAAGGTCGCACCGCCTCCGAAAAGACTATAAGTCCCATCAATCCGCCATCGCCAAAACCCGGAAATGCAAACCTCGTGATGTCGACAAAATGAATATCATCTCGGTGGATAGGGAAACCGCAATCCGCCCAAACTCATCTCGTAAGTGGTGAAATACGGGCGAGATTGGGCTCTATCGACTTCTTCTGACACTTAAGAACCAAATCATTCGAAAATAATATTTTTCCAAGCACGATCAATGTGTCTCCGTGATCGATGACTCCCACCTAATCTTCGGCCCCATTTTAGAAGGTTCTCTGCTGTTTCCTTACAAGTGGTCTGACGTCTCTTTCAAACAATTCTCACCCATCTACAAACACCGAACTGCACGATCGAGATGAAAATTATTCCAAGGAGAGTGCCCAAACTCCCACCGTGGGAGGGCTATGCCCTCGAGTAGAGGATCCAAAAAAGAGTACCCAAACTCCCACCGTGGGAGGGCTATGCACCTAAGAGGAGAAGAAGAGAAGAAGTACCTTTCCCTCTTACCCTGGGGTTTTATACTCTGGGGTAAAAGGTAAAGCCCCAAAACCCGTCTAAACCCTCAAAGTCAAAGAACTCTCGCTCATGGGGCTCATTATGGCCATGCAAGGCTGAGCATACAGACGGCCACCTGCCTGCTTGCCGCCTCTCACAACCCCATCCGGGCCGCCATGGTTCCACGTGGCAGATTGCTTCATGCATGGCATGGCAACCGCTGACCGGCCCATGCGTGGTGACCTGGCCATGACCCATGCCATTCTCAGCTGAACCGCGGGCGCTTTTGACTCACACTGACTCAGTAGCTCGACCGCCGTCGCTTCCGCGCTACGCGCCTCTGACTGACGACTCCTGCCCATCGAACTCCACGCCAGAAGGCCTGGCGTTGTAGCGGCTACAAGATGCTGAGCCACCCGGCGCCAGACGCTCAGGCGTACGCCAAATGAACCCCTCGCGACCCGGATCGATCCAGAACCTCAAAATATCGCGCGCACATACCTACGCGCGATTATGCTCGCATCAAATACTTCCATGCCATAATCCGTGCTTATGAAGATCTAAATATTTTTGGACGACGAGATAATATCATCCAAAAATAGACAACCGATACATCCTCGTAAAATTAATCGATCAAGACGAATCTCAAGGCATTTTCGTAAATGCTCGATCTAATCACCGATTTCAAAGAACTTACAAATAAAATGACCGCTCGATGAGACTAACATAAGAATATCAAGATACCGATCCGAAGCTCAATCGACTCGATCAAACTATCGAGCATGAAAATGGATCCGATCCGCCAAATGGTCACCAAACCGACATATTTATACGATCGGTCGCCACAAGACGAATCCAACGAATCCAAGATCACCCAATTCGACATCATTAAGGCACCCGCTCATCAAAATACACCGCTCGATCGGGATCGTGACTGGCCGTCCGATGGGAGTGGTTGGAGTTTTCCACGATTTACGCCCGCCACCCAAAATCTATAACAGCTTCATTCTCACCTGGGGACCAAATTGATGAGCACGTAGAGAAACCGCCACCTTAACGCCGACGATCTACTACCGCCACCACCAAGGCTCAAGATCGAGCTCGCTAGAGATCACCCTGGGACTAGAAAGCACTGCCGCCTCTTTCTCCCAAGATATGGGTTGCCCTCAAGATCGCCGCTTTTAGAAACTTCTCCTCGGCCGGAGTGACCGATATCAGATTTTTCTACACTCTAATATTGTTTCCGCCTCAGAACACCTTCTTCTCCGAACTAACGGTAGTTAGCGACTCAGATTCAACACATAAATAAAGTTTACAACGGCAGCGTGGTTTCCTTAACGCTTTTCCACGATAAACCCTGTTCATATCCCCCCGCCATGTGGATAATTTTGCTACGAAGATCTGCATCTAATAAAATTCTAAAGACGCAACAATATATATATTCACAATTATATAGAAAACAGAACAATTTCTTTTTAAAAATATTCACAATTAAAAAACTATTTGGCTAATAAGCGATGCATCCCAATCAAAATAAGGCTAAAGTTTCATGGCACGATGTGTGAAGAAGAAGATTGTTGAGATTTAGTTTCATATTGATAATAGAAAGGGAAATTATTATATTTATAAGTCAAGAAAAAGTCTTATCTTAATCAACTAATTTTTGAGTTCAGATATGCCCAAGCTTAAATAAAATGACCTCTCAAAATAATAATATTAAAAAAAAATTTAGACCACAAATTTATTTCCACTTCCTTTAGTTATCAAATTCAATCAATCTGCCTGCCAATATGTCATGTCGGTGTCACATGCCTGCCCTAAGTTGCGTCTGCGTATGTAAGAACAAAAATAATGTAAGACTCTCAGTGTAATTGTCGACCTTTATCATTTTATGAAAAGAAACCTAACTAAAACCACAATCAAGCGTATGGTCTATAACATCTGAAAGCTCAGGCAGACACTTCACACACACAATGATTAATCTGCCTACACTAACTTTCAAGAGAGTAAGTATCAGAACCATGGCATTCTATCTTAAAACATTTCTTTTTATTTATGCTAAAGAAAAATGCATTAATCATCAAATTATGATCTTTCTAGAATGAAAAACAGATGATTTTTTAAGGAGAAACAAACAAACAACTAAGCAAGGAGAAGCTGAAACAGTGTGGGTCGTTACTCTGGTGGATCTTTCGAGGTTTGGCGGAAAATTTAAAATTATCTCTGGCAAAGCACATGGTTTCCTTCTAATTCCAGCCATATTCAGCTATTTCTTCTGTCTTCTTTCTGGTGAATATCTACTGGAATCTCCTTAGTCTGTCTCCTTGATGTCTCTAATTACAGTTCAGGCTCTGCTAACAGCTCACGAAATCCTCCATGCCATCAGGGAAACAGAATTTATTAAAAGAAAAATTTTTTTTGTCTGATTAGAACTGTCGGAATGAGAGCGCGCCGAGGGCTATTAACTCTGGAGAAAAGTAATAGAATTTCCCTAACACGACTAGAATTATTTATGACAGTAAAGCATACTAACAGTACTCTTAGGCTCTGTTTAGTATAATGGATTGAAAGAGACAGAATGGGCATGAAAGTGGTAAAAGGAATTAGGTTGAAATTAGTTTTCACGCAGATATATGGTTGAGAAAAATGAGAAATATATATTCTCTTGATTGATCAATGATAGTAGAAGGCATTAGAGCCACAGTGATGATCATGAATTCATCTTCTCATTTTTATTAAAATTGAATAAAAAGCTATCAATACAAAGTGTATTTTTTTTTCCACATTTTATGGATAAATTCAGTTATTTATTAATTAGATCGAAATCAGACACTCAAAATATATTTATTAATTAAATCACATTGGTATTCTGTCTGATTCTTTAAAATAATATTGGTAAAAATATGAAGCCTTTTCAACATTAGGCAAAACCCTGTTCCCACTACAGCTTGCTTGCACCTTATGGTCTTATTTCCCTGCTGTCACAGAAAAACCAAGGGCCCCATTTTTCTAATTGGAAGCCCTAGTCCCAAAAAAAGCGAAGCAAATACGTTGCTGCTTCCATGTCCATGGGTTTGCTGTAACAGTATTGCTCTGCTTTTTTCTTCTTCTAAAGAGCTTACTTTCTTCCCAGAAGCATCAGCGTTATGCCTTTATTTCTTATAAAGCACTGAAAAAGGATACTTATTTATATTAGTCTCAACTCTCTTGCTGCTTTCATCTCCTCTCTGCTTTTGAAAAGTTATCTTTTTTTTTTTTTGTGGTTTCGAAAGATCCTTGTAACGCTTCAGTTCCTGTGTTTAGGTCACATCATCTTACCTATATCAAGTAAAAAATTGCTATGGTCCTTTTCTAGGAACTTTTGTTGTGACGCCCATATAACATTATAACTGCCTTCCTTCTCTTCCTGACCTTGCTCATCATCTTCCCTTCTACAAACCTCTCTGCTTTTACTACCATGGGTCTAGGAGGAACTATAGAGTACTTCACTGACTTATGTGGCAGCAACCACAAGCACAAGGAGAAGAAGCAGCTGCAGACAGTGGAGCTGAAGGTGAGGATGGACTGTGAGGGTTGTGAGCTCAAGGTCAAAAAGGTTCTCTCTTCCATGAAAGGTTTGTACTTTCTGCTTGTCCCTTATGATTTTTTTTTTTTTTTTTTTCAAACCTGCTGTCTGATTTCTGATACATGGGATTTGCAGGAGTGAAGTCTGTAAAAGTAGACATGAAGCAGCAGAAGGTGACTGTGACAGGTTATGTGGAACCAAACAAGGTGTTAAAGAAGGCTCAGTCCACAGGGAAGAAGGCTGAGCTGTGGCCTTATGTTCCCTACAACTTAGTTGCTCAACCCTATGCTGCTCAGGCCTATGACAAGAAGGCACCTCCAGGGTATGTGAGGAATTCGGAAGGTGTGACTATTGGTAGACAGGAAAGTAAGCAGGATGATCAGATCAGCAACATGTTCAATGACGAAAATCCAAACTCTTGCTCTGTTATGTGAAGAAGAAGAAGAAGACTGTAATTTAAATGCCTAGATATTTGATCAAGTTCATTCCTGCACTATTTTTATGTGTTGATCTGCAGAGTTTGAGAGGCTCTTTGGCTTTCTTGTTCGTTCTCATGATTTTGCTTGAGGTTTTAAAGGTAAAGAGTCTTGTTTATGAAATAGCCTTGTGATATGTTATCAAGAGTTTGTCGTGGTGAAATAGAGCTTGTCGTTTCCTTAATCAGGTTTGTTGCTGAATCACCGCTGTCTATTTATTAATTGTTTGCTGTTTAGTTAAGTTTTAGATGGTGGATTAGTTAATGATTCATCAAACTATGTAGCCATAGCAAGATTGAAAGCTGTAGCTCAAGAAAAGCTTATGGAGATGAATTATGAAGGAAGCCTCTGAAAAACTGCTAGATGTGTGGGCAAGCATGTCTGTAAAGTAAATATTTTGGTTAAATAATGAAGAGTAAGCTAGACCTTAGGTTAGTTCCCTCGTAACGAAGAATTGATCAAAGGAGCCCCGAACCAACTATCAAAGAGGAGATCAAGAAAAAACATAACTTTTAGGAGGTATTTAGTAACATATTTGATTTATTTTAAATAAGATTTAATAAATTAAGTACATCTGAATTTAGTAAATTTTTAACTATTAAATCTTGAAAAATATTTTATAATAAATTAGTTAAATCCAGTTGATAAGTTATTTGAGAATTTAAATTTATTAGGATTTAAAAAAGTTTTTTTTTAATTAAAAAATCATTAGTAATATATAATTAAAATTAACTTAAATATGTATTAATTAATTAATTAATAGTATTAATATTAATTTAAAGTATTATGTATTAATATTAATTATTATTTAATTAAAATTAATAGCTATTAAGTTAAATTAAATTAAAAATTATAAACGATTATATTAGCTAAAATTATTTAAATCTAATTAACAATTATAATTAATAAATTATAATTAACTTATAATTATATATTAATAAATAGTTAATAATATTAATTTAAAATTAATTTATCATAATATTTTAATTAAGAAAAAATTAGTAATTAAATTAATTATTTAAAATTAAGATTTTTTAAAAGTATTAAAAAGAGGCATTTACATACATAGCACACAATTCTTATATATTTATATATCTAATACCTAGATATAAATATTTACATATATATCATTTAAATATTTATTATTACAATAAAAATAATCATTTTCTTAATTTTTTGAAAGTAAAATTCAACTTTTGAAGAATAGGAAATATACTATGTTTGTAAATATCAAACTTTAAGTGTTAGATAAATAAATGTACAAAATTTTTGTGATATATATATATATAAATTTCTCTAAAAAAATGACAAATGAAATTTCTTCTCGCATCTCTCTCTTTCTCTCTCTCTCACGAGCGCTCAATTTTTGTAAATCTTGTGAATCCATCCTTCCAGTAGGTTTTACTAAATCCAGGATTTAAGAGTATTTAGTATTTAAATGAATTATTTAAAATTAGTAATTAAAAGAATTATTTAAAATTAAGATTTTTTAAAAGTATTAAAAAAAGGAGGCATTTACATACATAGCACACAATTCTTATATATTTATATATCTAACACCTAAATATAAATATATATATATATATATATATATAGCATTTAAATATTTATTATTACAACAAAAATTATCTTTTTTTTAATTTTTTGAAGTAAAATTCAACTTTTGAAGTATAGGAAATATGCTATGTTTGTAAATATCAAACTTTAAGTGTTAGATAAGTATAAATGATATATATATATATATATATATATATATATATATATATATATATATATATATATATATATATATATATTTCTCTAAAAAATGGCAAATGAAATTTTTTCTCTCATCTCTCTCTCTCTCTCTAACGAGCGCTCAATTTCTGTAAATCTTGTGAATCCACCCTTCCAATAGGATTTACTAAATCCGAGATTTAAGAGTATTTATCAAATTTGCTTGATTTACAGGATTTACTAAAGTTGGGATTTAATAAATTTGTTTTTTGAGTTTGACAGAATTTATTGAATTTACCTGTATAAATCTTAAATAAATCGGTTGTCAAACACATTCTTAAAGAAAGTGAAATCATCAGAAGTAAAACTCACCAAAAAAAGAGAGAAAATGATTGGAAAGGATGTGAGATAAGGAATTTCATAGATAAAAATTGTTTCATCGCAATAAAAAGTGAGGGCGGGGGCATTTATATATACAGTCATCTTATTTTTTTATATTTATAAATTAATCATTCTCAAATTTAATTTTTTAAATCGACATTCAAAAATTAAAATTCAAAACAAAATTCAAATTCATTTTTTTTTAATTTTCATAAAATTTTTAATAATTTTATTGCGGCACATGTAAATACTGAAATATATGAATCTAATAATTAAAAAAAAAAATAGAAAGTTGGTTAAATTATAAATATATATGTATTGAACGATTGATTTATAAAAATCCCTAAAAAAACTTGACTTCGTCCAGTAATAAATTGAATTAATAGAGGAACGATTTAACCGAATTTAAAGTGAATGATATAATGAATATTAAAATTATCTTAATATAATTGAAATAATATAAGAAAAATAAAAATAATATTTTTATAAATATAATATATAATATTTTAATTCAAGATATTTTATTATCAAATATTTTTAATATAAATCTAAAATAAAATGTTGAGATAAGATATTTAATTAAAAGTTTTTTATTTATTGCTATTTATCAAAATTAAAATGTCAAAATTTTACCAATAGTATAACGCTTCTTCAAAAATTGATTATATTCATCAGTTAAAACACAGATTTTGATCAATTTTATGTAAAAGAGATTTTGGATTTCAATTAAATTGACTGAACATTCAATTTATGATTAATCCGATCCGATTGGTTGATCTAATTTTAAAATCAAAGTCACATGTAGTGGCGGAATCTGAACTGAAAGAGAGGGTGACAAAATAATACTAATTTTTTTATTGATAATTTAAATTTGAGGGAGTGTAGTACATAATATTAAATAACTAAGAGACTATTGATTATCTGTATTTAGAGTGTAAAGTAAATCAAATAGATGAAATTTAATTTTTTGATTATTTAGTACGATGAAAAGTAAAATTTTAATGATTTTGTAGTGTATTACTTTACATTACATTTATTTTATCAAATAAGAAAAAGAAATTCATATATTTGTAGAGTTTTCAATCAAATAAGTTAAAGTAATCCAAATACACTATATTTTTTTTATACTATATTCAGTTTACTTTACACTCTAAATATAATCAATCAAATAATCTCTAAGTAAAAATTTAGACATGATAACTACCTCTTCCAACCACTCCTTGGTTTCACCGCTAATCACGTGAATTGATTCAATATCATGGACTGAAAGGAAATAATTTCACCTTGAAATAGTATTAGTTATAATCGAGAGCTTAGATTTTTAATTAAGAGATGCTGAATTCGAAGTTTATATATATTATGTATATGAGTTTGATATTAAATTTATTTAAATATTTAAATTTTTTTAATTATTTTATAATTGTAACAACACTTTGTCATAAAATATAGAAAAATAGTTATTACCAACTAAATATGTAATAGTATAGAGTTTCTTACTCTTCGTGTGCTGAATACGAAACTGTTTATTCATTGTGTATTTTATTTAGCACTTTATAATTTTGCACTCTGATAAAATAGAATACATATCAACTACATAATTATATATTTTCATAATTCACTCCTAAAATTACATATCATATTTTATGCATCATAATAATATTTTCATGTATTAATGCCGGTGGAATGTACTGGAAAGCAAATCTCATTTGGTGATATTTTTATGAAATAAATTTAATATATTTCATAATTTATTTGTAATTCTTCTTATTAATGAAATTAGCTTAATGTAGCTCTCATTATTTTTAAAACAAATATATATATTGGATATGTCGGCAGCTTATTTCTGACCCCTTAATGATGATAAAGTTGTTTTTAAGAAACAGTTAAGTAATAAAATGATGCAAGGCATTATAGTCTATTAATTGAGAGTTTTAACTTTAAATCAGAAAATCTTGAGTTCAATTTCTTTTATATATATATATATATATATATATATATATATATATATATATATATATATATATATATATATATGCATATATATATAAATTTTCAATTAAATTCACGTAAATGTCTAAAAAATAATAATAATAAAGTGTGTCTGGTGGCTCTTTGTCTGATCGCTATTGAAGAAAATACATATTTAAGGAAAAGAAGCTGGGCGAGTTCAACATTTCTGATTCCTTCTTGAGGCAAAGGTCTATTTAAGAGGACGAAATCTACGAAAAATTATGCTTACGATGAACGTTATTTAAGAGCTTTTTGATGGATTTTATTTTAGGTGTAGTGTAAAAATAAATTTAGGAGTACTATTGTTTGAATAGTTGCATTAGATACATTATATATTTGGAGAGTGTCTTCGGAATATACTCTTTAGTTCAAAATTAGTGAATTTAAAATTAATCAAATTTATACAAATTTTAAATACACGATTGAATGTAAAATGAGACAATCAACTTATCTGTCATTACTGATGCTGATCGCCACTGTCAATTACAACTTCACATACAATCTTATTTTATTTTATATTATTCTATTTAGCTAAAAAAAAAACTTTTACGTTTGTGGAGTATTTAAAATCAAATTGGAGAGATTTGCGTTATAGCAAGGTCGACAAATGCCCACCGCATCAACTATTAAAGGATAACATGTAATAATGATTATCAATCATTCAAGCAAAATGCCTCTATTCACATGTAATAAATGTTTGATATATGTAATATATTTATTTGGAAAAATGTCACATTATTACATCAATTCTACTTACTATTCTTAAATAATTTCACCTCGTGTCTATCATCTTTCAATTTTAGTAATATCTGATCATTATATGATAGTTTAGAATTTTGTAACTTCTTTTATTTTTTTGCTGGATTGCTTAATGAAATTGTTGTCTTTTTTTGTTTATTACATGCATAAAAAATCAATTATATTAACATATAGAGAAAAGATTTTTTAGTGCAACTTAGAGGGATTTGAATATAAACTTCTATATTATAGTTGAAGTATTAAGAATTCTCTGTCACATCACTATAGATCTGTTGTGTGCTAGAAAATCAGTTGTGATAGAGTGAAAATTCTACGCTTTTGTTGTGAAATCCAAAGACACACGTATTTAAAGAATGAATAAGAAAACTAAATTTTTACTTGGAAAACCACATGAATAGGGGTAAAATTAGACTAGTAAAAAATCATACTATGTATTTGTTTTGGAATACAAAGTTTTTCGATCACAGATTACATGATTGTATATGAGAAGGGCTGATAATGGGAATCCGAGAATCGGAACAACAATATAGTCACGTTGAGTTGTAACGATTTAGTGGTAGCGATGATGATAACAACGGGATCGCGGCGATGAAGGTCCTCATGATGGTGAGCGAAGAGATTGGCGCAGGGATCGATGGCGGCGGCCCGGCCGTGGTTGACAAACCGTCGGTTCACGATTGTGCTTGGAGGATTTTCAAGCTTTAGAGCTCTCCTCTCCCTCGCTCCCTCATATGAGGAATGATAGGCATTTATAGATTGAAGGAGTGGAAACGTACATGCAAAATCGAACCACTCCCATCTGACGGACTCAAATGATTCTTTGATCATTTGATGTATTTTAAGTATTTAAATGCTCGAATGAAAATTGAATTATGAGATCTTGGGCTTGTTAGATCCATCGTCAAACGCTGATTTATAAACTATATTTAAATTTTTATGGATTTAACGATATCCCAAAGTTTCCAATGATATTTTAAGTGTTTGATCTCGACTAATTTCAACTAAGGATCAACTTATTTTTGGCATCAAGATTCGTGCTTCGACTAGTAGAATTTTCATGGTCATATCAAGATCTATATTTGAAGAGGAGGGAGCAATCCTTATTTTTGTAATATTATAAAAAAATACATAATAGATTGAAATTTTTGTACTTAATGATTATATTGAAAAAAAACTTTATTTTAAATTATGTATTATTTATTTTGAATTTTTTATTGTTATTTATTTATATAATAAGTTTGCTTATCTTAAAAAGAGAGGAAAATTTTACTCCGATTAAATCAAACAAATAAGTGAATTATAAATATATTACTTTATTTTATAATATATATATATATATATATATATATATATATATATATATATATATATATATATATATTTATATATGGCCTCGCATCATGTAATAAGTCGAAGTGAAACTAAATCTAATTCCTTGAGACATACTCAAATAGCTAAAATACCTGGGCGTCAGAAAATGGTAAATGACCTTCGATTGATGAAGCGGACTTACGCGTTCGTAATGTCAAAATTGATCAAAATATAAATATTCACTAACGAGCGCATTGATTAAACGCCAGCTATCAAAATGTCAACGCACATATATGGAAGGCTGATAATGACCTGAACAACCTCCGCTCAATTTGATCTGCGTTAGCTCAAAACATCAAAATCTATCAATGAGGTCGTGTTCGTTCGAGTGCATTAATGTCTGATTTGAAGTGATATCATCATGAAATGGCGATCGCGTAAATTAACTGAAATGTATCGATTAATGAACGGACTTCTCCATCGCATTTAGAATGTAGAAATTAGTCAAAATATTGCACGACTTGATGATCATGATGGTAAATGATCCAACGCTTATGCGCATGTCGAGATCGAGGAGAGGTGCCAAGCCGCCGAATCAGATATGGCTGTTAGTGAAATTGATTATCTGCGTTAACTTGAAATGTCAATCTATCAAATAAGGCTGATTAATCCAGGACAAAGTTTGCGTGAATGTCAAAACTGACGAAAGCAGTAGCGTTGAGTTGAAATTGGCCGTGGCGTCAGCGAGCGAAACGATCTGTGAAGCGGATTCGTCGTTATGTCACGGAAAATGGAATTATTTAAGATTGATATATATATTAATCATATAATTTTGTCATCGTAAAATTCAAATTGAGGTTGGTTAGATGCTTCATTAATATTCATATATTAATTAACTTGAAATTTATAATAAAATTTAAAACCCACTCAGCCTCCTCACTTCCGCTCGATCTCAACCGCACGCAATTCCAATACTTCAACTGTTCCCTCTAACTGAAAAGAAAACTGCTCCCGCCTACTTTCTTCTCCGGTCACGTCTGTGCCATCCCTCACACAGGATATGATTTTTCTCAACCGTTCCCCCCTCTCATATTTTTCTGGTGGGCAAGGAGAAAAGGATTTTTCTCACACAGTACTGGGGCCGTCTGCTTCCAGAGCTGAACTTCCACCCTGTAAATTTACAACTCCGAGACCCTATCCATATTGAGCAGATCTTATTCTACTCCCTTGCCGGACAAAATAACGGCTCTCCTCCGTCAGCAACAATCCTAGTAGACCACCTCCCATGGCCAACCAACTTCTTTGAGTTCCAAGAAGGACAATGAGCTCTGGGTTATCGTCTCTGTTCGCCCGAACATTGCGGTTGGTGATGATGTGAAAATTATTAATGCTAGGCAATTTTTTTAAATTAAGTATGATTAGAATCTGAATTAGGTAATTAAGTATGATCAAACAAAAATTTAAGAATAAATTATGATATTAATGTGGCTTTGCGGACATCGGCGTGGCGTGAATATCTTACGTTGAAATGATTAGCATTAATTAGAGCGACACTTCAAATGAGTCGCCACTAATTAGGCTCTGCCTAATAATAGTTTAAATAATTAATTATTCTTTCCTTAATGTTAAAGTAGGATAGCTCAGTTGACAGATTGTTAGATTGAAGATTTAAAAGTCACGTGTTCGAATCACGCTCACTGCATTTAAATTCTATTTTTTGGAAAATAAATTTCTGAATTTCCTTTTAATAAGATAAATTTTATTATGGAATGCGATTTAAAAATATTTTTAATTATATATATAACTTAAAAATATTTATATAATTTAAATAGATAAATAATAAATATATATATATATATATATATTACTTTATTTATATAATTTATAAAATATTTATATAATTTATTCCTTTCTTTATTTATTTATTAAAATTATTTATTTATATATTTTAAATAATTTTATATTATATATTAACAAAAATTAATAAAAATTATATATTTTAAATAATTATATTAATTAATAAAAAATATTAAATAAATTTATATATATAATTAAAAATATTTTTTAAATTATATATTTAAATATATATATAAATAAATAAATTAATAACTAAATATATATACATATTTAGTTATTAAATATTTTCTAAAAAATATTTTTAAATTATATATTTTAAATATTTTAAATAATTATATTAATTAAAAAAATTTAATAAAAAAAACCTCCCTCTTTGAGTGATATTATATTTAAAAATAATCCCTAGTATATAATAGTTTTAAATAATAATGGTTTTAAAATATAGATATAATTATAAATATTTATAAAATTGAAATAGTTAATTATTTCACTTAATTTTAATGAATAAAAATAATTATTTATTTTCAAATATAATAAAAAAATAAATTCCATTAATATTTATCTTATTAAAGAAAATTAATTTATTTTTTGAAAACAAAATTTAAATGCGTGGCGTGATTGAACAATTTTTTAGATCTTCAATCGATATCACAAAAACTATCATGCTTTTAAAAAGAATAATTAATTATTTAAGATTATTAAAGGTAAATTGCGATTGGTGGGCGACTTTATTCAACGCAGTATCACAAATCGTATCAGATGTGGCTCATAATCGCCAGCAATTACCTATTCTCTGTCTTAAATTTTATTTGACCTTAATTACCTAATTCAGATTCTAACTATACTTAATTTAAAAAAATTACCTTAATGCTACTGGGAAGTATGTCATGCATGTGGTATTGATCCGCACACATATTTGGAGATGGATTTCATGGAAACCGTAACAATAGATGATTTTTATACTGGTCAAGCCGCTGCTCTGGCAGGGGGAACGACAATGCATATTGACTTTGTTATTCCAATTAATGGAAATATATCTGCTGGTTTTGCATCTTATGTGGACAAAGCCATAAAGTCTGTTATGGATTATGGTTTTCATATGGCCATAACCAAGTGGGGAGCTAAGACTGATCGAGAACGGAAAAGGCAAGGGGGGTGAGTACTGTGAAGAAGGTGGAAGGCACAGGTTTCCGCCGGTGAGGTTTCTGCTGTCGAAGTTGCCCACACGGGCGATCATTCTGGCCAACGTTGCTAACAACTGGGATACTTTGTGGTGCTTTCATGGATGCCGGTGTACTTCAAGACTATCTATAATGTGAATCTAAAATAAGCTGCTTGGTTCAGTGCTCTTCTAGGAGGAGTGATGGCTCTCTATGGCTACATTGTCGGAGCCACCTATGACTTCTTAATCAAATTTGGCTAATCTGTCACGCAGGTTCAAAAGTTAATGCAGTCTATTGGCTTCATAAGTCCTGGAGTTCCCTTACTCTGCTTGAAGTTTGAAGGTCTTCCGTCTCGTGCGAGATGAAAACCGATTATGGTATCAAATAAGCATCACTCCTTCATCGTAGGCGCTGCAGTAAGCACGTTGAGAAAGATATATGTTGAAAAAATGTGCGCAAGAGGCAGGTGTTGTGAAATGCCTGAAAGAAAAAAAAAATTGTATATGCATGTGTTTATCTTTATACCAAGTTTGAAGGCCTCGTTCCGGGTGCGGCGATGAAATCCGCTATGATGTCGAGAAACCCGTTCGCTTCATCGTCAGAAAGCCAAAATCGTCGGTGGCACCTATAAAAATGTTGTTGAAATTTGAACTATTTGCACATATATATTCTTTATGCGGTGATTGAAGGCCTATTATATATCACGCATGATTGAAGGTCGTAGATGTCTTTCAAAACAGTTATGTTCGTATGGACTGAGTAGGCCAAAACACTCGATCACCAAATACGGATATGGCCAGAGGCTCAAATTTTCCAAATTTTGGGACTTAATAAAAAATATATAAAATATAAAATCCTAAAGAAATGGAGTGGAAATTAAATATAAATGAAATGGAAATGAATTTGAAAGAAACTTGAGTACAAATAAAATTAAAATTAATATTTCAAATAAGAAAATAGGGATCAAACTCAAGTGAACCTATAAAATTTGAAATAAATTTGAATTTCTTTGATATACATCACAAATGACTTTAAATAAATTTGAAGTTTAATTTTCAAATAAATAGGGAATTTGATATGAAATGTGAACAATCCTTAAATGATAAAATTAGAAAGACTTGAAACTTTCTTTCGGGTGAACTTCGTACATATAAACTTATATGAATACAACTGTATGAAGCATATCCTCACACATATCTTATATCAGTCACTCCTTTGGGTCAAATATTTCAAAATACATACAAATGCTTGAATGAAAATAAATTTATTACCCATATCTAAAATGAATATATTTTTATTCAAAGCTTGTGCAAACTTTCAAATACTAAATCAATCTAACCTTTGTACAAAAATGAAATCGATCTAAATCAAAATCAAAATCATAGGGACTTCATTCAATCAATTAAGAATTTCATTCTAATTATGATTTTCAAAATCAACATTTCATTAATTTAGATGAAATTATTTAAGCTATAAATTCCTGCGTCATAGAGATTTAAAGTGCAAATTTTAATGTTCAAAGGTCGCTTAAATTGGAATCAATTGAATATTAATTTGAAAATCTAATAAGATATTAGATCAATTAATACGCCTTTTCATCACTGGGATCCTCTTTGTACAAGTAGGCCGATACTAAAATAACCAAAATCTACAAAAATCATGGAGCTTTCCTTCAATACAAAAATTAAGAAATTTCATTCTAATTATGATTTTAAAATCAATGATTTCATTAATTAGATGAAATTAACTAGGCTATAAACACCTGCATGTGCTCGGACATAGAGATTTCAAGTGTAAATTTTAATGTCTGAAAAGACTGCGTAGGCTAAGTTTGAATTAAATAAAAATTTGAGATCAATCTCATAATTCAGATATAAAATTACCTAAATTACTAATCATCCGGATGGTCCCCGACACTATACTGAATGCTTAAATTTAAGTGTGAGGATCTTGTCGGGTTTCTTCGGTTTAGTCTTGGGGTCGTTAACAAAACAAAATCAATTATGATTTCAACTTAGTGAAATATCCGGTAATTTATAATGTGATGATCTCTATTGGAGCTGCATTTGATAGATCTAAAATTATCTATATTTGATTCAATCAATCAATTAAACCGATGATGGATGTGTTGAATGGTAATTTCAAGGAGTGAATATTATCAAAATGTGATTCTATTTTCAAATCAAACTAACTCAAATTGAGTGTTAATCTAAAAAATTGCTTAAATGAAACTCAATCATTAAAAGTTTAATACAAAACTCAATCTATCCACCTTCTGCAATTATTTGTCAGGGGTGACAAACTAAGAAAACTATAACTCACAAAGGAGTTAATGTCAAATCAAGTGTTCTATTATGTTCACTCTCAATCAATCTCATGCCAGTAAGGACATGGCCCTGTCCTCGCTGGCTTAGCTAATGCTCCGATGAAACGATTACAACCGTGAGTCCTCGATCGGTGGTTTGGCGGTCGGCTCCATTATATTATGATTACATCGTATGCCCTTGCTCCCACCCTTTGAGTTGTGAATCATAGGGTATACTTGATAGGGTAAACATCCCTATCATTAAGGTAGCTTTGCCTCCTTGACCACACCAGGTGAAGAATTTCTTGGGATGTAACCCATCCTTCTTGAGGATCCTTACCTCCCAAGTAGACTAGGGATCACGGATGATGGATGAGATCTAGATCGTGCGTCATCATTCCATTTAAGCTAAAATGAATTTCATATCTTAAATTCTAAAACTCGCATACGCTACTACAGTTCTCTCTCTTGAAGGGACTTGCCATAGAAAACCTGGAACCAGATCTAAAGTCCTCACCAAATGAGGATGAAATCTCTGGATAGTGTCTTATCTACTATTCCATCTACCTTCTGAAAATTACACCAACACTTTCAAATCACTCTCTTCAATTCATCAATATCAATAAATTATCGAGAGGTCGGTGAATTTTTGGAGCCCACAGATTTCTGGCGACTCCACAGAGGACATGATTCTCTTTTCATCTTTGGCTAGTCGAATTTGAGCTATAGTAATAGTAAGGCATGATAAAATTGCTATTTAAAATCAATCATTAATGAAATTAAATTTAAATCAATCATATTCTTATGATTAATCTGTTTGTGCTGTATATCGATGGATCTTCAGAACACCATTTATTATGCAGCTAGGTCGCGGAGCCAATATCCATCTGGCTAATGATGTAATCAATACTGGGTTTGTTGGAGCTACTATTCAATTTGATAGTGTAGACTTTCTAGCCATCACCGCTATAAATAATCCTCCACCTGAAGCATCTGCATATTGTACACACCAACCTGTGCATGGGAGGAGAACGACTAAAATGATTGCTACTGTTATCGAGGCTCCTTAAGAGAGAGCCTCTGTATTCGAAGGATTGGTTCATTCTGAAGTGTTAGTCATGAAGAGAACCTTCACTGGGTAGAAAGTTTCAGACAAACTTGTGAATGCGACCACCTTGTTGAACCTTTTAGGAAGGTATGATCTCAAGCCTTCTCTTAGAAATTGAGTAGTAAAGGCAAAGGAGAAGAAACACTAAAATGAGTTGTTATTTAAGTCAAATCATAAGTCATACAACCAGCCTTACAACTAGAAGCGAGTATTTCTACCCCACAATAAATTTGAAAATTTTGAGATGGGTGAATAGGAATAGCTCTATGGGTGATGTTAAATGGTGTTTTTTTGGGCTCAACAGCAGTCAGTTTCAACCTTTTTGAAGAAATAACATGAAACTCTATCTACTCAAGCATATAGAGTTCTGAAGGTTGTTAAAAAAAAATTTCTTATGAAGAACATGTATCAATTATCAATTATTAAAGAAGCCAAAAATGCTCCACTACAAAAACTACAATCAGTGGTAATAAGAGCTCAAGACTGTTCTAAGAAATTCCTACATGGTGAGCATCAGGGCATGACACCTAAACCACGTGTTCGGGAATCCATTACCGAAAGGTCCCTGTAAAGAAAAAAAAATAAAATAAAGCCCTGAAGAAGTAAAGCTTCTTCATCAAAAGTAGAAAATGGTGGGAAAGAGAAATGCTAGACTACGTGCTCGACATCCATTATTCAAGTAGAAAATTATACAATGGGTTGTGAGAAAAGTGTTCCAACCCATGATAGTTTGACCTAAGATGGATAAAGTGGAACGCTCTTGGTCAAATCAAACTCATTCTAGACGACAACGCATTGGGTTCCAACTTCTCCAGTGAGGAAACTTGAAACTATATATGTAAGAGTGCATCGGGTCCCCAAAGTTACAAAGGAGAAATGACCAATAAAAAAAATATCAAAGTCTAGTCATCAAGGAGGCCAGAGTTGCTCCTTCAAGAGACCTCCTACAACAACCCTGACAAGATGTCAACCTATCCAAGTACCACACGGTGAGCATCGAGGTGTGACACTTGGACCATAGGTCCAAGAATCTATCGTCGAAAGGTCCCGATAAAAAGATTAGCAAATTTGGAGCTAGAGCCTCGAAGTGAAATTGCCTTACAGAAAGACAACAACATGACATCTGGACCATCCTCCTATAAAATTCACTCATTATGCTAGTATTTGGGTAGCGTCTTGTCACTTGAAGTTGAACTACCTTCACTCGAGTATCCATTCAATCTCACTAAGATGAGAATGCCCTATCTGATGAAAGAGCTTGACACGCTTAAAAGTTAGGGTTCCAAGCTCAACAAAATTTGGAAGTTTGAAAAGATGTCCGTGGCTTTTGATCTTACGTGTACTCCAACATTCCAAAAGGAGAATTAGTTGGTCAGAAGACCAATTATCCCCAATCAAAAATTGGTGAACCTAATTGGGAAGATCCTTTTTATGAAAAGTATATCAAGGAGGGGCATAACAACTTATTGACCTAAATGGTGAAAGATCAATGCCGTAAATTAATGGTCGATACTTGAAAAAGTACTATACTTGACAACCATATTCTCGGTACAAATCCCTACAAGATAGGGGCATTTTTAGTATATCTATTTAGGTTGACATCGTGCTTCATGCCGAGATCCCTAAATAAACATACTCTAAATGAAAAAATTTTTGTGAAAATTCCCCTATTACACAGAGGGTATTTTTAAATTTTTATATACATATGAAATCAATATTGTATGTTAAAATCTCCTTTAGAGTACATCAATTCAAATATGGATGTATTTGTATATTTTCATCTTGAAAATTCTCCTAAATGTACTTTAGAATTTCCCCTATAATATAAAGGCATTTTTTAGTTTATATTAAGTTTATTTGAGTTGACATTGTGCCATAAGATGAGATCCTCAAATATATTCTAATTTAGGTGGACATCGAGCATTACTCTGAAATCCCTGAATACATCTATAATTATCATTGTTAAGTTGCATATTCTTGCAGAAATAAAAAGAATCTATTTCTATGCATGAAAGGATAACCCTAAATGTCAAGAAATTTATCTCCCAGATTTGTCAAATTCTAGAGATCAAGTCAGAAGAACTCTTGATTTTAGAAGCTTCAATCAACTCAGTTGGAGAAACATCAACCTCTACATCATGAAGTCTAGGACATGATGGGTTCTAAAGGGACTCAACTCAACAAGCCTTGACCTTCGCTCTCCTCAAGCCACAAAGAAAAGGCTACGAAAGAGCCCCATTTTCGATCGATGACAAAACCACCAATCCACTTTAAGTAGACCGAGTAGGTTTTAAAGGTCGAACTCAAAAGAAAAGACATAGTAAAAAGAGCTCCTTTACTCGCCCAAGATTATAGCTATTCAATCTCAAATCAAATCCAACTTAGTGATTACAAGCAACCAAGATCCAAGAGATCTTTCTACTTGATTGATAGATCAAGGAAATATGAGAAAATGCTTAATTCAGGGCTACCTCAAATCAATCTTCATATTATCTGTAAGGTAATATCTCAATATATTCTCAAATGATTTGATCAAGCTTAAAGCACAGATCAAAGCCTATCTCCACATCAAGTTTGTCAAAGTAGAAAGCACAGGACCGAGGAAGCAATTCCATAGTTCATACAAAGCTGATGGTCGAACTAAAGAAATTTTGTGATTTATTGCATAAAGCATACATTGCTAGACTAATAACTCAACATTGACCTATATAGTGAAGTTGGGTTATTTGTATGTATCCTTCAACGAAATCAAGCAGAAGCAGGTTCATGGAGTGCATACACTTCCTGACAAGTCAATATGGACAAATCAGGTTAGTCCTTCATCAAGTCCATCCAGTTCAAAGCTAGGACAGAAGCAATTTCTAATCCGACCAAGCATGGATAAACTGATTCCACAGTGAAATCATTCATCAAAACAACTAGACCAATTCCTCCATCAAAGCTAGGGTTGAGAAACTCAAATCTTCAATGACATAAAAGAAATATATCTTCAACAAAGCCATTGATAAGTAGATGGTGTAAGAGCTCTTATCAATCGACAAGTCAATTCGACAAATCGGTCAAGCTCATTTAGTATGTTCGAATAAGACATCATATTAATGATAATTTTGTCAAAGCTCCATAAGCTATTGCAATCGTTTAAATGATCCAAGTTCTGGCCCAAATGGTCAATTAGTTTTCAACAAACGTGAATAATATCTCCATGTAAATACATTTATGGGGTATTTGTTGACCTCCACATATGTGCCATAAGTCAAGTCAAGCCCACAAGTCCAATTCGATGGACTTCGGAAGCAACAGTGCATAAATCGGGGCTTAAAATGCACTAGACATCATCAAAATGGTTGAAATGATCTCTGATTATGAACAAATTTTTTCATTGCATTCAGAACATCAAAATAGATCAAAATATAAATATTGCAAAATCTAACGAGCAATTGATTAAGAGCTCGAGCTATCAAAGCGTCAATGCATATATCAGAGTCAGGAAGCTACGACAATGATCAAACAACCTCCTTTCATGAAATTTATCATACTATTAGCTTCAAAACATCAAAATCTAATAAATGAACTGTCCGTGCTCAATTCGAACGAGTTTGTGCAAATATCGAGTGATTTGAAGTGACAACACACAAATCAAGGTTGAAATGCATAGGATGTCACCAAAATTAACTTAAATGACCTCTGATCGATGAATAGACTTCTCCATCGCATTTAAAACATCAAAATTGGTTAGGATATAAATATTGCATGACTTGATGATCAATTGCTATCAACATATTTGTATATCGAATTGACGTAAGTCAAGCATCATTCATGATGTTATTGCGAAATCTATCAAATAAGATTATTTCACAATTTGGACAAGCCTGCGTGAATGTCAAGCTAGCGGTATTATTGATTCGACGGTCTCCAAACATTGGAATTATTTAAGAATGATATATATATATATATATATATATATATATATATATATATATATATATATATATATATATATATATATATATATATATATATTAATCATATGATTTTATCATTGTAAAATTTAAATTGAGGTTGATTAAATGCTTGATTAATATTCATATATTAATTAACTTGAAATTTATAATAAAATTTAAAACCCACTCAATCGGCCTCCTCACTTCCGCTCGATCTCAACCGCACGCAATTCCAATCCTTCAACTGTTCCTCTAACTGAAAAGAAAACTGCTCCCGCCTACTTTCTTCTCCGGTCACGTCTGTGCCATCCCACACACAAGATATGATTTTTCTCAACCTTCCCTAACTCCCATATTTTTCTGGTGGGCAAGGAGAAAAGGATTTTTCTCACACGGCACTGGGGCCGTCTGCTTCCAGAGCCAAACTTTCACCCTGTAAATTTACAACTCCAAGAACCTATCCATATTGAGCAGATCTTATTCTACTCCCTTACCGGACAAAATAACGGCTCTCCTCCGTCAGCAACAATCCTAGTAGACCACCTCCCATGGCCAACCAACTTCTTCGAGTTCCAAGAAGGACAATGAGCTTTGGGTTTTCGTCTCTGTTCGCCCGAACATTACGGTTGGTGATGATGTGAAAATTATTTATGCTACTGGGAAGTATATCATGCATGTGGTATTGATCCGCACACATATTTGGAGATGGATTTCATGGAAACTGTAACAATAGATGATTTTATACATGTCAAGCCGCTGCTCTGGAAGGGGGAACGACAATGCATATTGACTTTGTTATTCCAAGTAATGTAAATATATCTGCTGGTTTTGCATCTTATGTGGACAAAGCCAAAAAGTCTGTTATGGATTATGGTTTTCATATGGCCATAACCAAGTGGGGAGCTAAGACTGATAGAGAAGGGGAAAGGCAAGGGGGGTGAGTACTGTGAAGAAGGTGGAAGGCACAGGTTTCCACCAGTGAGGTTTCTGCTGTCGAAGTTGCCCACACGGGCGATCATTCTGGCCAACGTTGCTAATAACTGGGGATACTTTGTGCTGCTTTCATGGATGCCGGTGTACTTCAAGACTATCTATAATGTGAATCTAAAATAAGCTGCTTGGTTCAATGCTCTTCTAGGGGGAGTGATGGCTCTCTTTGGCTACATTGTCGGAGCCGACTATGACTTCTTAATCAATTTTGGCTAATCTATCACGCAGGTTCAGAAGTTAATGCATTCTATTGGCTTCATAAGTCCGAGAGTTACCTTACTCTGCTTGAAGTTTAAAGCTCGTTGTTTCATCGCGAGATGACAAACCGAATGGTGTCAGAAGACACCGCTACGCTTCATCGTATGCATTACTGATAAAGATATATGCTGAAAATGATGCTGCAAAAGAGGCAAGGTGTTTGATGAAATGCCTGAAAGAAAAAAATTGTATATACATGTGTTTGTCTTCATACCAAGTTTGAGTTTCGCCACGCCTCATCGGGTGTGAATGACCAGATCGCGAAGACGCCAGCCGCCATCAAGGTGTACCTAATAAGCCACCCCCTATGCCAAAATGCTACCAAAATTTGAACTATTTGCATATATATATATATATATATATATATATATATATATATATATATATATATATATATATATGCTTTATCAGGGCAAGACCATTATGCTCATTGTAGAATGATTGAAGGTGGCCGAGGTGCTTGAAAACACCAACCGTCATGCTCATCGTATCGGAGGAGGCCAAAACACTCTAATGCATCTATGGATGACGTGAGGTCAAAATTTCGCCAATTTTGGGACTTAACAAAAAAATATAAAATATAAAGTCCTAAAGAAATGGAGTGGAAATTAAATATAAATGAAATGGAAATGAATTTGAAAGAGACTCGAGTACAAATAAAATTAAAAATCATATTTCAAATAAGAAAATAGGGATCAAACTCAAGTGAACCTATAAAATTTGAAATAAATTTGAATTCCTTTAATATACATCACCAATGACTTAAAATAAATTTAAAGTTTAATTTTTAAATAAATAGGGAATTTGATATGAAATGTGAACAGTCCTTAAATGATAAAATTAGAAAGACTTGAAACTTTCTTTCGGGTAAACTTCGTACATATAAACTTGTATGAATACAACTGTACGAAGTATGTCCTCGCACATATCTTATAATAGTCACTCTTTTGGGTCAAATATTTCAAAATACATGCAAATGCTTGAATAAAAATAAATTTATTTCCCATATTTAAAATAAATATATATTTATTCAAAGCTTGTGCAAACTTTTAAATACTCCACCGAATCACAACCTTTCAAGCAAAGCGATACTAAATCAAAATCTACTAAAATCATAGGCTTCATTCAATCAAAATTAAAGAATTTCATTCTAATTATGATTTTCAAAATCAATGATTTCATTAATTAGATGAAATTAGCTAAGCTATAAATTCCTGCATGTGCTCAGTCATAGAGATTTAAAGTGCAAATTTTAATTTCTAAAAAGGTGCAGGTTAAATTAGAATCAATTGAATATTGATTTGAAAAATCAAATAAGATATTAGATCAATTAACAATGCCTTCTTCACCACTGGATCTACAACTCTTTGTACAAGCAGACAGAAGACTAAAATCTACAAAAATAATAGAGCTTTCCTTCAATACAAAAATTAAGAAATTTCATTCTAATTATGATTTTCAAAATCAATGATTTCATTAATTAGATAAAATTAACTAAAGCTATAAATGCATTTGCTTACGTAGATTTCAAGTGTAAATTTTAATGTCAAAAGGTCACAAGAAAGGTAATTAAATAAAAATTTAAGATCAATCTCAATTCAAAAATAAAATTTCCTAAATTACTAATCATCCGACGCCTCGATACTACGTCAATGCTTAAATTGAAGTGTCCGAGGATGTGCAGGTTTCTTCCGCTTAATTTAGATCCGTTAACAAAACCTAATAATCAATTATGAGAATTTCAACTTAGTGACATATCTGAGAAGCTAATTTTGTAATGTGATAGTAGATTTGATCTTCTATTAGGAGCTAAACAGAGTTGATATGATCTAAAATTCTCAAATATATTTGATTCAATCAATCAATTAACTACCCCGATAATGGCTATATTGTATGGTAATTTCAAAGGGAGGGGATATTTCCATCAAAATGTGATTATATTTTCAAATCAAACTAACTCAAATTGAGTGTTAATCTAAAAAACTGTTTAAATTAAACTCTACTATTAAAAGCTTAAAGTAAAACTCAATCTATCCACCTTCCGTAATTGCTTATCGAGGGTGGCAAACTAAGGAAACTATAGCTCACAAAGGAGCTAATGTCAAATCAAGTGTTCTACTATGTTTACTCTCAATCAATCTCACGCTAGTAAAGATGTGGCCCGTTCTCTGATGCATTTAGCCAATAAGACTCCATAATGAAGCAAGCACCGAGTCTGACGTGTGGCCACGCCTCCATTATATTACGATCATCATCATTCTCATATGCTCCCCAATGGCTCTCGCCTTTGAGTTGTGAATCATAGGGTATACTTGATAGCCTAAAGACTTAAGCCCGCCTTAGACAAACACCACCCCAAGTCTACAAGGATTTTTTGGACGACGTAACCCATATGTTGCTGATGAGAATCCTTCTGTCAGGTTGGGTCAACTACCTCCTCTGACTAAATAGACTACCGCTGACGCCTCGGGATGACAAAACCATGGGATCTAGATCGCACATCATCATTCCCCCAACCATCCGATTTAAGCTAAAATGATGAATTTCATATCTTAAATTCTAAAACTCTACATGTTGCTACTATATGCAACGCATTAAGTGATCTAAGGACTAGCCTTAATCGAAAGTTCTCTCTCACTTACTGAGAGGGGTAATTAACTATATGGACTTGCGCCTATAGAAATCCTGGAACCAGATCTAAAGTCCTCACTAAATGATGACAAAATCTTTGGGTAGTTTCTTATCTACTATTCCATCTTCTTTCTGAAAATTACATCGACACTTTCAAATCACTCTCTTTAATTCATCAATATCAATAAATTGTCGAGAGGTGAAAATTTTTTAGAGCCCATAATATATATATATATATATATATATATATATATATATATATATATATATATATATATATATATATATATATATATATATATACCATTTCAATTTCAATTGTCTTTAGGATATAATCAAACAATCACTATTTTAGAAGTAATAAATCAAAAAAATTTATCTATTTAAATATAATTTTTTATAGAATTTTTGAATTAGAATGCATTAAAAATAAAGTTAAAAACTTTTCAATATTATTTAAGAGATCAAGATCTTTAATATAATTTATTGAGTAAGTGTCTCGATGAGACAAATTTTAATAGTTCAACCTCACTTAATTATGACATAATTTAGATACTATAAGATTTAAAGAAATTTCAAAAAGATCAAAGGGGATAATAAACATCAACTAACATTTGTAATGGGATAAACCAAATGCCTCATTTAAAAATTATAAATAGATTCTACTTTTGCATATGAGGAGAAATTTCATATGAGAGAAATTTAAGACTCGAAGGAGTTCTAAGATTTTGTTTGGCAACACTTATGGACCAATATTATCTTTCACTAACACCCATAAACCTCCATCATGCAAATAATACTAAGGCCTTTTAGTTATCATTAACTAAGTCTGTTGTCTATTAATGAATGATGTTGGCACCCCTTTGATAGACTCTAATATTAATTGCCTTATCATGTAATCTCATATTTTATAGCAACAAGGAAGTGTGAACCATCATAATTTGTAATCCACATAATTAAATTATTTGAACCACACTAAGTCATATGATATTTCACTTTCAAGAGTTTTCATGTAAAACATCATGTGATGTGTATTTTATAGATTCTTATGCAACTCTAAGATGATTAACTCACCCTTTGTTGTAGTGAATATTTTAACATGAATTTAAAGAAAGTGAAGCTTTGGTTATGTGAATCACCAAGGATATTTACATTGCAATTTATGAAACTAATATGTAAACCTTCAATATCATGATAAAGGAAATCAAAATTCACAAAGCATGACATACATCAAGACCATTGGTGTTATCATTGGAAGGTCATTAGAATTAATTTATCCTCATGTTTAAATGGATGCACTTGAAAATAATCAAATTATTTTTTATGACTCCGACTTTAATGAAGTATAATAGTCACATTAAAGTTCTCTCATTCCACCAATCTCACAAATTTGTTTTTTTTTTTTTGGCACAAAGACAAACACTCTATTTTTTAATCTTAATGAATCTTCAATTAATTTGCATTGAGCTTTAAATTCATCATCATAACATCAAAACTTTTGATATATGTACCATCCCTACTATGGAAGATTATCTCCATGAACTATTAAGGAGTATTATTATCAGCCCTAAAATGGTCATAATAACTTTTATTATGGTGGACATATTCTTAAAGATAATGAAACTCACAACATATAAATAGAAAATGGCATGTGAAGTAGTTTTTCTCTTTTTCAAAAATATTTGAGTGAATTTTAATTTATTGATCTCAATAATCACAAATAGTGACACTTTTTTTTGAATTATTAATGATTATAAAGAATACTACTTTAAGTAGAAATACAAACTTTATCCACAAATTAATGATTAAAATAAAATGGTAAACAAAATTTGAAGGCACATGTTAAGAACATTTAATTCATGACAAATGATGACTTGAGATAAAAGTTTGTCATATATCTTGTTTTAATTTAACATGAGACAACATAACTTAAGAATTTAAGCTACATTTGATGAATGCTTAAGATATATTCCTCAGAATTTGTTGGACTTGGGGTTGGAGAGGAATCAATGGTCAATCTTAAGAATTGAGATGAATGTATTGGGATATGCTAAAGAGTCATAGAAGGGATAAAAAAAATTTATTATTAGACGAAGACATAAATCACCAACTTAGAATAATAATATAATTAGTTTGCACGATTGACACTAAAAAAAAAAAAATTGAAAGATATATTTGTGATTCCACATTAATAAAAAGATATTGATGGGAGATGGTTGAAAAGTTAAATCAATTTGATATGAGTTGTTCAAAATTTTAAAGAAGGCTAGTGAAACACATATCAATTAGCTATGCTCACCAATATAGAAATCCTCATTTATGGTGGATTATTGACCTCACTTTTAGAGTGAGCCCTCAACCTCCTCAGCATAGATCGAGGACTCTTATAGATACTAAGAGCTCCTTAGTCTTAAGAAACTTCTAGTAACTAGGTGAACACTTAACCTAAGCCTAGAGACTTAGAAGGGTTAGTCATAGGGGTAGGTTATGTGTGGTGTTTATTTTTGATTTATGTGTATGAGGGACACCATGCAGATCTGAGGGTGTACTTATTGAGATGATCAAGTACGACATCAAGGAATGGTGCACTATGTCAAAAGATAGAAATCACCACCCTATAATGGACCTAATCACCTAATAATGACTCATAAGGCATGATGGGTCTTCAAATATACCAAAGATTTTTCCTACTTTACATGGATGAATAAAATAGAGTTTACTTAAATCGGGTTCTAAAATTCCCTATGGGAGTAAGCCCCCATAGTTAATTACATCATAAAGAAGGTGAGTTCCTTAGGAATACTCTCGATTAAAGTAGGTAATTATTGTGTCTAAAAATTTCAAAGATAGGACTATCAATAACTTGGCTATGTTTGGAAAATCAATCGGGATAGATAAAAAAGGAGAGACTTATTATCAAAGCCAAAGAAGATGAGTAGGGAATGCTCATGATACTAAGAAACCTAGTGAGCATTTCAATCTTGTCCTATGGTTGGGCTTTATATATTTGAAATTGAAGAGAATTATATGTTGAGTTGTAATTTTATTAGAAGACTAGGACTTATAATCCCATAATATAAGGTTAGAAAAATACTTAATAGGTGAAGATTTATGCTTGTAGCCTGAGGGAAAATAACAACCTCAGATTCTAAGTCTGGGGAGCTTTAGAGGGCCAAAGCACGTCCTAAATCTAAATGAAGATGGGTATATGGTTTATCTCCACAAGAGAGGGTAAACCACTTGATTGTTGGACTTATAACCGCCTAGAGTAGCATCCAGCTAACTCCTCCTACGCTTTAAAGCCATGTGGTCAAGCCATATGATTTTTGCAAGATGGTTGGGTTGTTATTAGTTAGAAAGAAAACTAAAGTCCTTAAACTCACTTTCTAAGAGATTAGAGCATGAGTGGTATGAGTAATGACTTAGTCTAATGTAAATCTTTTCAATTTTTATTTGATTTTGGACTCTTCATTTTGATAAAGGCCATAGGTTTTTTTATATGTCTAAATACATGTTAAAATGAGTTATGGGTCAAATCAAGAGAGACGAGGGTGAAGCTTCATCAGTAGGAGTTTCTCTCACAGGTCAAGCGGTTCCCATAAATACAAGAATGGAGGCCCTCATTTTACAAGAGTGATTCAAGATGATATGCATGATATTAAGCATATAACATCTAGCTAAGGGGTTGCTAAATCTTTTAATTATCTTGATTTAATGCCTAGGCTTTATGTGAGGTTATGAGTTATTTAGAAGATTTAGTTATGAGTTGTAGTTGGGGTGAAAAATTTATATATTTTTTTCTAAGAGCCTAATCGAAATCAGTCACACATTAAATTACCATATATTAATAAATTAAAAAAATACTTGTTATTTCTATTGCACAATTGTAAACAAATCATCAAACAATTTTATAGATCTAATGTAAAAGAATAACATGCTAGTGCAGTCGGGTACCGTCGTACAACCCGAAAAGAGAAATGGGTAGTCGGTCTCTATCCTTATACAACATGGTATATGAAAGAATAATTACAATTACAAAATAAATAAATGTTATGGGGGTCTTCATTCTTCATATCTCCTTTATTTCATCATTTGAATTCGATTACTTCAAAAGCATCACGGGAACCTCCTAGGACAAAGCCTTCTAGCCACCATTCATCCTAATCCTCCATAACATAATCCTAATTCCTAATACAAAATTACATTAAAAATAGAAAAAGTAAATCTAATTATACCTACAAAATAAGTGTTAGTTGAACACGCCATACAACTCAAGTAGTTATATGAATAATTTGGACTTAGCACCCTGCACATGGGTAACCAAGTCTATTTGTCCTAATCTAGATTGTGTATAGGGGTTGAGCAACCTACAAAAGAGAGCATTTATATTTATTTTAAGCACCCCTTAAGCACAATATCCTACAGAAAATATAATTTGGCTAGTCATTGCCTAACATCCAGTCTACAAAGCATGCATCCTAACATCCAGTCTAAAATAATATATCATAAAACCAAACACATATCATCCATGCACCACCCTAACATAAGGCTAAAAGTTGTGACTTAATTCTAAGGTGAGTGTATTAAGGCTTATGTGGCATGCCTAACATCCAGTCTAAAATAATACATCATAAAACCAAACACACATCATCCCATGCACTACCCTAATATAAGGCTAAAAGTGATGACTTAATTATAAGGAGAGTGTATTAAGGCTTATGTGGTATGCCTTAACAATACTTTATTATAATTTTATAAGTATGAAAGGGTTTAATTATAAAGGATGGTTTCACTTCAAGTGGCTTAATTGATTTGCAAGTTTTATTTAATGTCTTCTTTTGTTTCACTTGGTTTACACTTAACAACTAAGTGTTATAAAGAGAAGAAAAGAGATGATCACTCTCTTTTATCCTTACCTTAAGTCACATCTAAAGAAAATTAATTAATCAATTCTCTTTAATGAATGACTTATTATATATTTTAGTTAATCCTAGGTTTAAGTTCACTTTAAATAATCCCATTCAATAAGAAAGACATCTTAAGATTACTTAAAATTAATTACTATCATAACACATATTTATTGATTTCTTTTCATCATATGTAGCATGCATATGACTAAGTCCTAAACATTCTATACATGCATTATGTGTTGGCACATTTAAATGATAAATATGAACATGTATATTTAAAGTTTATATTTTACTTTTGATTGAATTATTTTTATCATATTAACTTAAAGCTCTATATAAATTCTTATGCAAAAATACATGAGAATGAAGTTAAACAGCTATGTGTCACTGTTAACTAGAGAAGTGAGATAATCAAATGTCCTCCTTGGGGCTACTTAAAGCCTCATATTCCTGGGATGTCCGGACTAAATACCATTTGCATTCAAACACATATAAGTTTGCATACTTGAATATAAGAAAGAGGGATTTTAATCACATGATTAATTAATTCTATCACTTAAATAATTGCAAATGCATGTGCTTTGGTAAAAGAAAGAGGGGTTTTGAATCCAAAATTAAGTACACATACACATGTATGAGAGATATGAGCTAGTATATGCCATTGTTAACCAGGGAAGTGAGATAATCAAACGACCTCCTTGGGGCTACTTAAAGCCTCGTATTCCCGGGGTGTCTAGACCAACTATTTGCTTTACTCAAATTCATATGAATGTGCACAAAAATGAAGAAGAGCAAACCATACAAAAATTATATTTTTATTTGATTAAAAAGGTTTATGTATATGGAATAAAGTCTTAGTTAAATTCTAATATTGAAAGGAAAGAACTTTACTCCATTCACTTAAGCTATAATCATTTATATTTCCTATGTATTTTAACTATCATCTATAACATATGTAATTATTTATTTTTAAGATTTGAAAAATATATTTGGATTTAATAATGATAGTATCCACACATATATTAATTAGAATCAACACATGCAAGCTTGACATAAAGGAGATCATTTATATTTTATTAATTTTTGAAGAAATGAATGAATGAATCAAGTGCCATACAACATTTTTTTTATATGATTGGAAAGAAATAAAGAAACACAAGCATGTAATTTCATTCATTCTAACTAGTTCCTAAGGACAATCATATCAAATAAGCTAATTTAAAATAAACCAAAGCTTCTTAATATCACTTTTGATTTTATGTTTATTTGATTTAAAAGATGCGAGAAAGATTTGCTAATCCTAATCTCATTCCCCATATGTGAGAGTTAATTTGATTTAAGAAAAAAACAATTAGATTGATTTTATGGATTAAATAAGTTAAGCATGGATTAAATCAATTAATTAAACCTGTACCTATGTTACCTAAAGGTAATTGATTAAATAATTATAAGCTAATGTAATATGCAAACACATAGAAAAGTAAATAACAATGCTTCTATGAAATGAAAGGGGCCTAGTGCAATTAGCTCATAATCATTTACTAATTAAGCTTAGGGAACTATTTTAATTACTTTCATAATTTTTTCACACATGTGAGTTAATCATAATCATTAAACCTCTTTAGATTCTTGAACACCTAAAGCTCTACCCAAGATTAAAACAAGGAAATTAGATCCTTAATTAGATTTTTAAAATTAATGATTAAACGATTAATCCATTAATTCATTTTTCTTTTAGCTAATTAACAAAGTTAAACAATTATCTTAGAAATGAGATTGACTTAAGGGGAAAGGATAGGGAAAGAGGTCCCAACCTAATTCCATAAGCTCCATACCTAACCAAGCATGACTTAATCTGATTTGGATTTTAAATTGGATAATTAAGTTATTAATTAATTAATTAATCATTAATTAGCACTTTGGTTAGAAAGAGAGGGAAAATTAAGGAAAAGGATTAGGTGGGAGGCTCCATCCACTTCCCTAAGTCTTCTTACTGTTCAACAGTGATTAGAGAGTCTAAATAATTATTTAATTACTATTAATATGCTTAATTATCCCTTAATTAAAGTAAAAAGGTAATTAGGGTTTAATCAATCAATTTTCCTAATTAAGCAACCAATAAATTTTAAGAAAAGTAAGAGAGGCAGAGGTCATCCCCTAAATATCCTCAAAAAGTTTGGAATTAATTGGGTGCTTAATTACAGAGTAATTAAGTTAATTAAAATTTTAATTAAACCTTGATTAAGCCAAAAATCACCATTTCAAATTAATTAAGAATAATTTTAATGGATTCTTCTCTAAAATACCTTTAAAATGAGCTATTATTTATATTATTTAGATTTTTTACAATTAGTTATGAATTATGAAAGTTTCAACCTTAAAATCCAACTAATAATCCTTAATTAAGCTAATCCTCTTAATGCAAACACAGATGCGGCGCACTTTCCACGTGATGCCACTGGATTGGTTATTTAAGTTGTCACATCCGCGGGTCGAGTCAGCTGGCGGTGGACGCGATATTGATCCCCACCTTCCGATCTCAGATTGGATGGTGCAGATCAAACTCGAGGTGAAAGTGGATAGTCTCATTTTTTGTAGCTTGATTTGATCAGAGTCATCAATTCTAATCACGAGGAGCGGATGACTCGTGATTCTCCTTCCCACGAGCGATGAACGATAATATCCATCCGCCATGGATCATTTGATTCGAGCTCACCCGAGCTCAGATGAACTTCAAAATCAACCCACACCATCAAGGGAAGGAGACGAGCACATCCAATGGTCAAGATCACATGCAAGGGAAATTCTCTTGGAAAAGGACCAACCACACTTAAGCTAGAGATCAATTTTCATGGAAATACCTCACCTGAGCTAAAATCGACGCCAAGACACTTGAGAAAGCTTGTAGTTGAGACGAAGCTAATGATCATAGCTGACCACGAGACCAAGATCCTCCTCATTGGCATTTGAATTTGATCAAACTCAAGCTTAGAGTTGATTTGGAGCTTGTGAAATGATTTGGGTGGCCTCAACGAGGTGTAGTGATGGTGTAGGAATGAAGAATTTGATTGAGGTGGGGTATTAGCAAAGTTAGAATCGAAGGTTGCCTCCCCTATTTCAGTTCCTCATGGGAAGAAGGAATGCCGAGAGTGGGGTCCTTCGAATCGCTCTAGAACTCACAAGGAAGCTCGGCTTTATGTTAGGAAGCTTGCACAAAGTAAATTGATGTATTTTTCATTTGAATTGGGGGAGTATACCTCCTTGATTTATTGAGTTGGATGGCTTCCCATTTTTGGCATGCCATCGAGTCTGAGAGGTTCAATCGAGTCCACGTGGCTTGATTGGGTTGGAGGAACTCATGGGAGGTGGCTCAAGGTCTGATATGGAGAGATTTAGTTTCCTTGATCCCTTGGGTCCTTGGCTTGTATGGGAGGTGAGTTAACTCACCTCCCCTTGGTCCATGGTTGACCTAGCATGGGTTAGGTGTCCTAGGTGGGTTAGGTGCACCCTCATTTGGAAGTTCGATGGTTGCTAAACCAATGGACTATGGCTTGGATGGGGCCCACTTGGATTTTGGCTTAACTTTGGGTTGACTTAGGGTCAATTTAGGTCAGGTTTGGTCAGCCATCAAAGTCCCATGGGTTGATTTTATGGGTTTTGGCTTCATTTGGTCAAACCATTCATGTTGTTGGGTTGACCAATTGGTCAAATTGAAACTTTAGGTTAAGTTCAAACACTGATTTGAAGAGTTTTAGTTCAAGTGGTTTGAATCAATTTAGCTTAGGTTTGATTTTGGCTCACTTGAATTCACATAGGTCAAATGGACTAAGTTAATCAATTTGACCAATTTGACCAAATTGGGTTAGGTGTTGGTTCATGTTCAATTGGTCAATTGAAAATGAATGTAGGCTTTAGTTTGAATCAATTTGGGTTTAATTTAGATTTTGGCAATTTGACCTTTTAAGTCAATTTGGGCTAGGTTGGGTCAAGTTGACCAATTGGTCAAATTGGGCTCAATTATTGCTTTGGTAAAGTTCAATAGATGATTTGGAATGAACTTGAGCCATTGGTTATAATCAATTTGGGTTAGGTAATGATTTGACCCTTTTTGGTCTTTTAGCAATTGGGTCAAATGATCAATTGGACTTGGTTTTTGAGGGTCGTCATGTTCAATCATTGTGAGTTTGTTTGAATCAATAGTTTCAATCAATTTGGGAATTTCTAGAGAGTGGCCTTTCAAAATGTGGGAGAAATGAAAGAGGACAAGCCTATAAAAATTCATCTTTTTAGGATGCCGGAGATCCACAAATGTACTTATTCAAATGATCGGATACACCATCAAGAAAATAGTATACTATCTTGAAAGACAGAAGTCACTACCCTTTAATGGAATCAATCACTTCAATAAGGGCTCCTAAGGACGATGAGTCTGCATATGTACTATAGATTCTTCCCCTACTTTACATGGAAAAGTAAAGTAGGGTTTATTTTAAACCGGGTTTGTTAAGTTTCCTACAGGGGCAAGCCACCATAGTTAATTATATCTTAAGGGATGAGATACCTTAGGGAAACTCTCAATTAAGGTAAATGATCATTGTCTTTGAAGTTTCAATAGGAAGGACTATCAATCGATTGGTTTATGTTTTGAAGGATCAAATGGGATTGATCAAAAGAGGGAGTTATTATCGATGCCAAAATGGAAGATAAGTAGAAGATGCCCACGATGCTAGGAAACCTAGTGAGCATCTCAAACTATCCTATAATTGGGCTTTACATTTTAGAAATTAATTTTGTTTGTTTGAGTTGAATTTTTCATTAGAAATTTGGGACTTAAGATTCCTTAATATAAGATTAAGGAAATGCCTAAGAGGTTTGAAGACTTATCATGCTCATTAGGGTGTGACAAGATAAAAATCGGCTGTAGTGTCATAAGACGTCGCTCACTACACACATTAGGGCGTACCGAGTAAGCCAAAATTGTTAGATGTCGCATCCCAATGTCAAAATTTTGACTAAATCTGGAACTTAGAAAAAAGAGGGAGGAGAATATTTGCATATATATTTGCTTTTATGCATGTGATTGATGGTCTCGTTATGCTCATCATGAATGAGATTGAATGAAATGATGCGAAGACAAGACCCACTATGCTCAAAGTATATTGGATAAGACAAAATAGTTTTGATGTAGCCCCTTACGCAGGGATGATGCTAGAATACTATCAAAATTCTGCCAAATTTTGGATTAAATTTGGGACTTAAGCAAATTTAAATGGAAATCATTTAAACTTAAATTAAATAAAAGATGCATAATAAATATGATGATAAATATTAAATCAAAGAAAAATAAATGGGGGATACTTAAGGGAAAATTTTGAAAGAATAAAACACTCACTTGGAATGTAATCAAATCTTTCCCCCCTCTCAAACTCCAAAACACTCCAACCTCTCAAGCAAGCGATATGAAATGGAAGGCCCTCCCTTAGACTTATTTATAGAGAGGGAAAGAGTTAATGTGGGATCCATCCTTGTATAAACTTAATAATTAAATATAATGACGGGATTTGATGGATAATACTAAACTCACAAGCTTTAATTGCAATTCTCTATGGCTTAAATTAAAGCAGTGAAGTGACTTCTCTTTTCTCCAAACTCTTCAACATTAAACAAACTTTAATTGAAACTTGGGGAGGCTAATACTAAACTCACAAGCTTTAATTATAATTCTCTATGGCTTAAATTGAAGCAGTAAAGTGAGTTATCTTTTATCTAAACTACTCAAAATTAAATAAACTTTAATTAAAACTTAAGGAGGCTAATATCAAACTCATAAGAGACTTAAGATAAATTTGAAGTCTAGTTACTAAATAAATATGAAATTTGATATGGAGTTGAGGATAATCCATGTTGGATCTGAAGTCTTTTTATGTGAACAAAGCATATTTAATATTAAATGAAGTAAAATCTCAATTGAATATGAAATGACAAATGATTGGTGGTAAGTCTAAATATCCAATTCCAATTTGAGAATAAAGTGTGCAAGGAATTTAGTAGCTTTCTTATAAGCTCAAATTCAATTAGGAAATCCATGATCATTCTTGAATGTATCCTTTAAAAGGATCATTTGGATCTTGCGCTTAAAGTCGGGTTTGAAGCATGAGAGATTTATTGAGTGCTACTTTCAAGCTAAAGCAAAAATCAGAGGAGCTTCATAAAAGATTCTCATTGAAACTAAATAACTTATTTGCATGTATGGTCAAGGCATCTTAGTGAATAATTGACTCATATTTGAAAGTGCTTCAATTTGGATAAGCTTTCCTAAAGAAGATATAATAACTTGCTTAAGGAGAACAAAAATTGAATATGATGACTAATGGAGAGTTAAATGTTTGTTAACAAGTCAAGCAAAGATACAATATTTTGAGTGCAAATATAAATCTAATTCTGCTCCATAAAATGCCACCGGATTCGCTACACATCATACAAGTAAACAGAAGGCATTAATTAAGGCTTCAATTGAACCCTTGCACACATTATGAAGTAGGATTAAAACTCAAATTAAATACCTTAAAATTATACAATCATTCTTAAGTACACTCGCATGAGCCCCGACACTATATTGAATGCTTAAATTTAGTGTCTGAGGATGTTGCGCGGGTTGCTTCCCAGTTTGGTCTTAGGACCGAGTCCGGGTTAACAAAACCTAAAAATCTAATAATATTATTATAAGAATTATAACTCAATAAGATATTTGAAAACTAATTCTGCCATATGATAGTAGATCTGATCCTCTATTATTAAATTAATAGAGTCGACAGGATCTGAAATAATAAACCACCTCGATGATGGCTGTGTTGGATGGTGATTTTAACTAGAGGGGATACCACCATCAAAATATATTTAAAATTTCAAATCAAATTACTATAAATTAAACATCAATCTACATAAAAAATCTATTGAATTATCAAACCCAAAATGCCTAAATATAATTTTATCTTTAAAAAACTTAAAGCCAAAAACTTAATTCACCTTCCAATTATTTGTTGGAGGTGACAAATTAAGAAAACTCTAGCTCACAAAGGAGCCAAAGTCAAAAATCAAGTGTTTTATTATATTCACTCTCAATCAACTTCATGCTAGTAAGGATGTGGCTAATGTCCTCTACATGGCGAAGGCGCTATGATCATAGTCCTGGTCGCCAAATGGAACCATTATATTACAATCACAATGAAAGATGCTCTCCAATGGCTCGCTCTTGAGATGTGAATCATTGGGTACACGAGAGTAAAAAGCCCTCATCGTGATTGCTATTTTTTCTTGATGACAACATACCAGATCTATAGGTGGATAACTTAATTATTAATGATTTAGACCATGAGATGATGATCGATGTCATCATCCCCAACCATCCGCTTTAAGTAAAACATGATGAATTTCATAAATTTTAAATTTGAAAACTCCACATGCTGCTACTATACATTATGCATTTAGCATCAACACTAGCCTTAATCAAAAGTTCTCATTGAGAGGGTAATTAACTATAGGTGCTGCTTTATAGAAACCTAGAATCAGATCTAAAGTCCTCACAAAATAAGAATGAAATCTCTGGGTAGTGTCTTATCAACTATCTCATCTACCTTCTAAAAATTTCACCGACACTTTAAATCATACTCTCTTCAATGTGAGCATTCGGTGGTAAATTTTTGGAGCTCACAGATTTCTGGCGACCCTGTTGGAGAAAGGTTTCTCTTTCCATCTTTGGCTAGTCATATACATGTTATAGTATCAAGAAAATATTTAAAAATTCAAAAAAAAAAATGGTGATTTAAATGTGTAATAAATTCAAATTACTAATATATGAGACTCTATGTTGGATGAATTATTCTGTAGAGTATATCTTTATTACAATATTATTTTACCTCTGTATTTTGAAAGTATGGGATGAAATAACAATTATGACTACTAATCCCCATCTTTCATTTACAAATATGAATCATCAAAAGCACACCGTTCATCATGCTAGGTCACAGAGTCAACATCCGTCTAGCCAATGTTGTAATCAATACTGGAGATATTGGAACTACCATTTAATTTGGTAGTGTAGACTTCCCAACCATTGCTGTTGTAAATAATCCTCTACATGAAGCACCAGAATATTGTACACACCAACTTATGCATGAGAGGAGAACGACTGGAATGGTTGCTACCATTGTCGAGGTTCATCAAAAGAGAGCCTATATATTCGAAGGATTGGGTCATTCTGAGGCACCAGTCATTAAAAAAATTGTCATTGGACAGAAAGTGTGTGGTGAAATATTCCTGCCTTCATCTATCCTTTTGAAGAGGATAAATAAAAATAGAAATATATGCCTTTTATTTGGGACACCATGTAGATCTGCAGATGTTCTTATTAGGGTGATCGGTATGACATTCAGGAGAGGTGTACTATCTCAAAAGACAGAAGTCACCACCCTACAATGGAACCTAATCCTCAATAGGGACTCCTAATGGGTATGCATATGTACCAGATTCTGCCTTACTTTACATGGAAAAGTAAAGGGGTTTATTTTAAATCGAGTTCATTGTTTCCTATGGAGGCAATCCCATAGTTAATCACATCTTAAGGAATGAGATTTCAAGAATAATTAAGGTAAATGATCATTGTCTCTAAGGATTTCAAGGTAGAACTATCAAGCGAATGGTTTATTTTTGTCAAATCAAGTGGGATCGATCAAGAGGAGGGAGTTCTTATTAAAGCCAAATGGAGGTGAGAAGGAGATGTTTAGGATACTAGGAAGCCTAGTAAATATCCCAAATTATCCTATAGTTGGGCTTTACTTTTTTGAAATTGAATTACTTATTTGAGTTGAATTTTTATTAAAATTTTAGGTCTTATAATTCCACAATACAAGGTTATTGAAATGCCTAAGAGGTGAGGATTTATGCTTATGACTCATAAAAGGGAGAAGCAACCTCAGAACCTAAATTTAGGGAGCTTTGGTGAGGGCCGAAAGCACGACCTAAATCTAAGATGAAAAATAGGCATATGGTTTACCTCTACAAGAGAGGACAAACCATCCATTTGGACTTACAACCGCCTGGGTGGCCAACTAACTCCCACATTTTAAATTCATGTAAAGTCATATGCTTTATGCAAGAGATAGGATGTTGTTATTTATTTAGAAAGAGACTAAATCCTTAAACACACTCCTTAAAGAGACTAGATCATGTAATGACATGCTTTAAATGACCTAAATCTAATGCAAATCATATTGTATGTTATTTTCATTTTTCTACAATCATTTAACTCTGGCTTATAGGATTCATATGCCTAATGCATGAGAAGTAAGATTATTAGCCAAAATCAGCGAGAAGAGAGGAGGTGTGTTTCCACCATGGCTCTCAAAGGTCAAGCCAAGTTTCTCTCACAAAGGTTAAAGCTCTCCAATCAAGAGTGAAATAATATGCTTTTATGCATGATGTTATAAAAGAAATACTCATCCAGTGAAAGGGTTGCTAATTCTTTTATCTTGATTTTAACTTAGGCTTTAAATGAGGTTATGAGTTGTTTATTTTAATTTTGATTTGATTAATTTAATAGAATATTTATTTTTCCCTAAGAGCCTAATCGTTATCTAGGCCATACATCAAAGCAAGGAAGAAACTACGGAAAATATGTCATCTTAATGCATAAGCTAAACAAAACATCACACATTTTGTAAAGCTAACTCAAACGAATCAAAGGCCATTTGTGGTCGGGCACCACCGCACAAACCCAAAAATAAATTGGGTAGGAGAGCTCTACCCTTATACAACCCGAATTATAAATGAATTAAGTACAATTAAGCAAGTAATTCATTATTATGGGGGTCTTCAAGCTTCATTTATTTATTCTTCTTTTCTTCTTTCTTCTTCTTTTCTTCTTTCTTCTTTAGTTCTTTCTTTTGGATGGTTGGAAGGTGGATGCTCTAAAGTTATCACATGATACATAAGGCATGGCCTTATAACCAATGCTCATCCTAATCCCCATAACAATCTGTCCAAAATCCTAATTATGAAATTACATGAAAAGGAAAATAAATGTAACTAAAATTTGCAAAATAGAGATTAATTAAACAAACCACACATTCCCAAGCATGTATATAAACAAATTGGACTTAGCACCCCACACATGGGTAACCAAGTCCACCTAGCCTATTTTGATTATTCTTAAGGGTATAAGCAACCTGCACAGCAAAAGTAGTTACATTTTTATTAAAGTGCCATCTTGCAATCTGAAGATAATGATTAGACTAAATCATCTTATCATTCATTCTATGCACATACACCCTAACATCTAGACTAAAATATCACAGCACAAAATAAAAGTAAACATCAAACCATGCACCACCCTAACATAGGATTAGAAGTGATGACTTAGCCTAATGTGTGTGTCATATAAGATTTGTGTGGTATGCTTAGCTAGGCTTTAAGCTTAGGATTTTTTAAGTGTGAAAAGGTTCAACTTAGAAGGGTGGTCTCATTTAAGTTATTTAGTTGATATGGGTTAATTTTATTTAATAATTTGAATTAGTTTGAATGAACCTACTTAATTATTAAAGGTTGTAAAGAGAGAAAAAGAGAAGAGAACTTCTCTTTCCTCCCCACCTTAAGGAATTTCTAAGGTAGATTCATTAATGATTTTTGTTTAGTGAAATGTTTTATTATGCATTTTAATTAATCCTAGGTTTAGATTTTCTTTAACAAACCTATTAAAAAAGAAAGGCATTTTAAGATTAAGTAAAGTGAATTACTATCGCAAAACACACAACATTTTATTTCTTTCCCACATGTGTATCATGCACATGAATGAATTCTAAGCATATCTATACATGCGATGCAAGTATTTAACACACCTTAATAATGAATGCTATGAGAGGTTGTTTAAGGAAACTTGGAATGTTTCATGTATGCATGATTTTGTCAAGTAGAAGAGAGTGATTCTTTTATCCATTCTTTATATGCACATTTACAAGTATAAAAGACATAAGTGAGAATGTCATCATAACTGAGGTGTAAGGTACAAGACCTACTTAAAGCTACTTAAAGTCTCGCAACCCTGGCATTGTCCAGATTAATATACCACTTTTCTTAAATACATGTGCATGTACAAAAAGAAATGCATGGAATGAGAATGCTAAGTGAGTTACTTAAGAAAATTTGAATACTTTATGATGCATGTTTTTCATTAAGTAGAAGAGAGGTTTTCTTATTCATTTATCACATGCACACATGTATGTATGAAAAGCATAAGTGAGTACGACACCATTGTTAACCTGGGGTGTAATGTACAAGACCTACTTAAGACTACTTAAAGCCTCAGAACCTGGGGTTGCCTGACTAATATCACTTTTCTTAAATAGCATATGTACAAAAGAAATAAATGAAAAAGAAAGATACAAAGGTTTGTATTTATTTGTTTGATTTGTTTATGCAATTTATATGTGTAGGAGTGGATGTCCTTCTTTAAGTAATAGCATATAAATGAATAGGAATAGAGTTAGGCAAGTATTATGTTCTTTTCAAATGAACTACATACTTTGCCAAATCCTACTCAAAACTATGCTAAAAGAAAAGAGAAGGAAAAGTATACTATGCACATCTTCATATTTATGTCCACATGCAAGCTTATAAAAAATTATAAGTAGCACCCTTTCAATTTTAGGCATTTGATTTATATATTTTGAAAATAGTTTTGAATTTAATAATGATAATAACCACTCATATTTTTTACTTTAGCCAAAACATACAATTTGACATAAAGAGAATATTTCATTTTGAATTTGATTTTAGAAAAGAATGAATATATGAAACTCATATGACATACACATTTAGCATGCTAAGAAAGAAATAAAGTGATGTAAGCATGTAATTTCATTCACTCCAATTAATTCTTAAAGACAAATTTATGAAGTAAAATCATTTAAAGAGAATCAAAAGTTTAATGAGACTTTCATTTTTCTTTGAGTTTGATTTGAATTAGAAAAGTGTGAGAAAGTTTGCTGGTCCTTACCCATTCCCACATGTGTGTACTATTTTAGTTTAATTTTTAGGTGATTAGATCAATTTTATGCTTTGGTTAGGTTAAGGTGTAGATTAAGTTCATTAATTACCCCTTACCTATACCACTTTAACATATTTAATCAAATAATTATGAGCCAATGTATGATATAAAATCATAAGGAATTTAAATCAGCAATGCATCTTAGGAAAGAAAGGTACCTAATGCAATTGGCTCAAAATTAATGATTAATTAAGCTAAAGGGTTTAATTTAAGTATTTTCATAACCCATCCCATACATATGGGTTACATGATTTTCTTAAGTTACTTAGGTTATTGAACACCTAAGCATCTACCCAAGAGGGATAAATTAGGTTTCTAGATTAATTTTGATTTTGAGAATTTGATTTGATTAATTAAGTAGATCATTAGTGGATTAACCCTTTATTAGATTTGGATTAAAGAAGAAAGGGGTTTAGGGAATAGCTTAAGAAAAATATCCCAAAATTATTCCATAAACCTCCTAATCACTTAAACAAAAGTTTAATTAATTTAATCAAGGAATTAAACCACTATTCACATGCTTAATTAACCTTAATTACATTAAGAGAGTGATTATGGGTTCATTAATTAATTTTCTTGATTAACTTTTTAATAAATTTCAAGAAAATTAGGAGAGGCAGAAGTTATCCCATTAAAGATGCCTGAAAAGTTTGGAATTAATTAATGAAGTCATTAAAGAGTAATTATGGTTATTAAGTTTTTAAATAAACCTTAATTAAGGCAAATCTACTTTTTAAATTCAATTAGAAATAATTTTATTAGATTCTTCTCTGAATTATCTTTAAAATAAATCTAAGTTTATATTTTTGAGATTTTTCTATAATTTGTTATGAATTTAGGAAGTTTCATTTGATTTAAGTGATTTTTATGAATTTTGTTAATTTATTTTATTAAAATAAATCATTTGACACTCAAAATTCAATATCTTTTAATCCAAAGATTATTTTGACTAGAAATTTTTATGGTAGGTGTATTTTAACATCGAGTTCAATCTCTAAAAATTTCAACTTAATCTCACATGTATTTTTGGTTTAATTAAAGAAATTTAATTTTTACTAAAACTCAAATTAAGCTCAAAATACTTAGTGAAATTTGGGGATTTTAGGTTTGTTGAATTCTCGGAAAGATAAATCCAACGAGCTATAGTTGCAATTTTTGGTTAAGTATTTTATTTTCTATGATTTTTTGAAGTTTCAGGCAATTTAAATTAATTTTTAAATTAGAAAATCAATGCGGTGCGATGTGATGCCGCGTGATTGGACGTGCGGTGCCTCGCCTGCACGACGCGGCATCCGCATAATTCGCGCGGTCTTTGCGTTAGCCATTTGGGCGGGATGACGGTGACGGTGAGACCCGTGGTTGCTTCTAGATCGTCGGTCGCGATCATACCGTGCAATCCAAAGGCCAAGATTGCGTGATCAACGCATGATTTGAGCCATCCGATCAAACAATGTGATCGCATTGGTCCATCAATCAATTCAAAATTAGATCGCATGATCCACGCGATCGTCGGCTCGATCGCAAACTACGGATCGGATGGTGGTTAGCCACGGCGGTGAACAGTAAAAACATGCTTTTAAAAAAAGAAAAATAGAATTTCTAAGTAAGAACTTGTCCAAATGGAATCATTTTTTCTTTGATTCGAACCGAAAAAAAATTCTACTTTCTAATTGGGATAATTTAAACTAAAAATGTAGATTATCAAAGGTAGATTCCTAAAATTGTGCAAAAACCATCACAAAATGAGAGATCCTGAGGCCGGCTACAATTTTTGAAGGTTATCTCACCGGGGATGATTTTTGGTGGCGGTGGTGACTCAAGCGGGTTGTTGGGTGAGGGAATAAGCCTTGAACTGAGCTTAGATCCTCACCTTCATGTTGAAACAAAGTTTCCTCTAGTGATCATCATTTCCTCACTGAAATCCACTTAATTTTGAAGTATTTCTCTCCAAAATGAAGTGGGGGTGATTGCCAATAGTTTTGGGAGCTCTCGGAGGAGGAGAATGAGGGAAATGAGGGTTTACTTTAGCCTTTAAAGCCTCAGAATGAAAAGTGAACGAAAATAAACGTTTTTTTTTTAATTTTGGCTCCAAACGCATGTCATTTGGCTTGGGGTGGTTGGTAATGGAAGAGAATCATCCTAGGTGGCTCCCTATGGTTGGCTAAGGCATGGAAAGTGGCTGCCATGAAGGAGAAATTAGTGTCCTAGCCAAGGGGAGGTGAGTGTTCTTCATGCCAAGTGTTCCAATGAGAGAGGTGAGGCAATTTCACCTCCCCATGAGTCATGGTTGACCCAACCACTCCTTGGGTCAGAAAATTAGTGTCCTTGGTGCCTATGTGGACCAATGGATGAGTGTCAAGTGGCCAAGAAAGAGAAATGACCACTTGAGAAAATATCTTTTCGCATGGAATGCCCTTGACCAAAGTGGTCATTTGACATTGAATTTGATTTGAACAGATTTGGAATGGGTCAAAAGTAAGTTGGACCAAATTTCATATCATTTTAAGTTCATTTGGTTTAATTTGGGTTAATTTGACCCATTTGGGTCAAATCGGGTCAAAATGGGTTAGGTTGACCAATTGGTCAAATTGGATCAAACCAAGAGTTGAGTCAAGTTCAAATGACTATTTGGAATATATTGGTTCAATTCATTTCAATTATTTTGGTTTAATTTAGATTTAACTTAGATTTTGTCCAATTTGATCCTTTAGGTCAATTTGGGCTAAGTTGACCAATTTGACTCAATTTACCAAATTGACTTGAATCATGTCTTGGTTTAAGTTTGGTTGATCATTTGGAATATGTTGCAAGCTTTGGTTTCAAACAATTTTGGTTTGATTTGATTTTGGCTTGATTTGACCTTTTAGGTCAAGTTGGGTTCATAGTCAATTGGGCTAAATTGGGTTTAATTTAGGCTTTGGTCAAGTTCAATAATCAATTTGGAGTGAACTTGAGCCATCGGTTGCAATCAATTTGGTTTAGGTTGCAATTTGGCTAGTTTGGGTTCATATGGGTTAAAGGGTTGACTTGGTCAATGGGAGTTGACTTGGTTTGACCCAATTAATAATTGATTAACCCAATGATCAACAAACATGATATGAAGTTTGGATTAACTTAATTTACTTTGATTTGGATTGAATTGGATTTTGGTTCATGTAGGTCAAATTGGCCACTTTAGGTCAAGTGAGGCAATTGGATTTAGTTGGCTTGATCAAGGCTTGATTCAAGTTTGGTTGAACTCACATATGGACTTATGATTGAAATATAAATCCATTTGCAAGTGATTTAGAGTCAAATGGGTTTTGATTCATTTGACAATTTCAAGTCAAAAGGGTGAATATGGGTTTGACTTGGGTTTGATTTTTGAATTTAGTTTTGGACTGAGGATTGAAGTTTGTAATTATATTTGGATTCATGATTGAAGGATTGATTGAATCATGAATAAAAATTAAGGGTTTGGCTTTATTTGAGTTTGATTGGGCTAAGTTCAAGAATTTGACTTGAAAGGCTTAGGTTGGATTTTGGTTGAATTTGAGTTTGAGTTTTGAATTTGGTTTTGGATCTTTGAATTTATTATATTTGTGAATATAAATGAGAATATAAATGGGTTATGAGAAAATTTCTTGAATTTGAATTGATTTAGGATGTGGGACACCACACAGATCTTAGGGGGTACTTATTGAAGTGATCGGGTATGACATTAAGGAATGATGTACTATCTAGATAAATCACCACCATATAATGGACCTAATCACTAATAAGACTCCCAAGGCATGATGGGTCTTGAATATACTAGAGATCTTTCCCTACTTAGAAAGTAAAGTAGGGTTTATTTTAAGCCGGGTTCGTTAAGTTCCCTATGGAGGCATGCCTCCATAGTTAATTACATCCTAAGGAATAGGATCCCTTAGGATTACTCTCGATTAAAGTAGGAATTAAGATCTCCAAAGATTTCAAGGTTAAGATTATCAAAGGATTTGCTATTTTCAAAAATCAAATGGGATAGATCAATGAGAAGACTTATTTTTGGAATCTAAAGAGAGAAGTTAGGAAATTCTCATGATAATGAAGCCTAATAAGCATTCTAATCTACCCTATAATTGGGCTTTATATTTTTGAAATTGAAGAGAGTTAATTATTTGAGTTGACATTTTATTAGATTACTGAGACTTATAATCCCACAATATAAGATTATGAAAATGCCTAAGAGATGAGGATTTATGCTTGTAGCCAAGAAACACCTACCTCGGATCCTAAATCTAGGGAACTTCAGTGAGGGCCAAAAGCACCTAAATCTAAGGCAAAAATGGGTATATGATTTACCTCCACAGAGAGAATAAACCACCCGACTATTGGACTTATTACCGCATGGAGTGGCAGCCAGCTAACTCCTCATATGATTTAAATCTATGTAGACAACTCTTATGCTTTGCAAGATGGCTAGGCTATTATTTATTTAGAAAGGAGACTAAGTCCTTAAACTCACTCCCCAAAAGACTAGAGCATGAGTTGTATGAAACCATGACTTAATCTAATGCAAATTTTATCAAATTTATTTGATTCTTTTGAACTCTTTATTTTGACACAGGTAATGGGATTTGTATGCCTAAATGCATGAGAACATGATTATGGGCCAAATCAAGAGAGAAATGTGTGTTCTTCCATCAAAGGCTCTCACAAGTTAAGCCTTCATTCTCTGGCATAGATGGAAGCCCCCTCTTAAAAAGAGTGGAAAATATGACCTGCATGATATTATACATTCATTCATCCAGCTAAAGAGGTTGCTAAAAATTTTATTATATTGATTTAATTCTTAGGCTTTTATGTGAGGTTATGAGTTTTTTTAAATTTTAATTGTGAGTTATTAATTGGTGTAGAAAAATTAATTTTTATCCTAAGAGCCTACCGCATCCAGGACACACATTCAAACATCAATCATAAAGAAACTATAAAAAATATGTTGTTCTAGTGCACAATCTAAACATAATATTAAACAATTTTATAGACTATCATAAGAGAATAAAAGGCCAGTGCGATTGGGTTTTATACACCCCAAAAGAGAAAATGGGTAATTCTACCCTCAAATATTACAAAAATAATACATGCTATGGGGTTTTCTTTTCTTCATTTCTTCTCTTCCTTTTGATTTGATTTGCTCCAAGGCATCACAGGCACCCAGACAAAGCCTTACGGCCCGCTCATCCTAACCCCCATAACACTAATCTAATTCCTAATGCAAATTACATTAAAAATAGGAAAAGTAAATCTAGCTCACGCAAAATAAATGTTAGCTAAACACACCATACAACCCAAGGTTATATGAATAATTTGGACTTAGCACCCACACATGGGTAAAAGCCCACCAATCTAACATGAGTTATGCTTAGGGCTAAACAACGCAACAAATACATTTATATTTTTATTACATACCCTTCACACCTAGAAAATATGATTAGGCTAATCATGACTTACCATCCAATCTATGAAACATATACTTTAACATCTAGTCTAAAAGAGTACATCACAAAACAAAACACAACATCATACATACAACAAACTTAGCAGAAGTGGTGACTTAGTATTGTGTGTGCAGGCTTGCGTGTCAATACTTTACTAGGCTTCTTTAGTTTAAGTTTTAATTTGGAGTTTGAATTTGTTAAAATTTTACCTTTGGGTGATTTCAATTTAAATGATTTATTTTTCATTTTTATTTCACTTTTATTTGGTTAAAATGATGTTTAAGTTTTCAAGAATGACGAGTAGAATGAATTCCATTTATAGAAAGAACTCACCCTATTCTACATCCTAACACCTAAAAAATCTAACCAAGGTCCCATTTGAATTTGTGTAATTCATTTGATTTGATTTAGAATTTAGAATTTGAGTTTGTTTAAGTATTTGATTGATTGATTTTGGATTAGATGTTTTGATTTAATTACATCTTGATAATTCAATATCCTTAATATCTAATGAAGTTTAAGTTTGTTTAAATTCATGTGTTTTTTATTGATTAATTTTAGATTAGATGTTTTGGTTTAATTAAATCTTGATAATTCAATATCCTTTTAAATTAATATTTAATTCTTTTCTTTGATTATGGTTATGTGACTTAATTTTATGCTTATTTGATTTGATTGTGGTTCATTTATTTATAGTTTAATTGGATTGGATTAATTGAGATTTTGTTTTGATTTTAATTGAGTTTCATTCTTTGTAATTAAGATTTTACTTTTAACCTCATCCATTTGTCATGTTTATCAAAGTCTGGTTTGTATTTTGATTTCATACATTGGATATTTAATTAGTTTATCTTATTTAAGTAAGTTGAATGAGATTTGATTTGATTACATATTAAATTGATGAGAGTCTTTCTTAATTTAATTTAATTTGATTTAATTTGATTGATTAGCTTTATTAGTCTATGGGTTTGCTTAGATTCAATGTGATTATATAATTAGTTTAATTAAGAAGTGTATTTATGTTAATTATAAAGATTTGTTTAATTTTCAATTTGATTTCATATTTATTTGTTTATTAATGATGTAATTAATGACTTAAATTTAGATTTAATTTAGATTTTGATTAATATTTAATTGCATTTATGTTTGGTTAAGTTTAAGTTTAATATGATTAATTTAATTGACTTAATTAGCTTACTTAAGATGTGTGATCAAATTAATTAGTAGATTAATTAAGTGCTTGATTTGAATTAATTTTAATCTGATTTATAAAGTTAATTTGGTTTAAGATGATGGATTAATTTATTAAATTTGTTAATTAGGTTTTATTCAATTGGATTAGCTTAAGGGTAATTAGTTTAATTAAGAGTGTTAAGTTAATTATTAAATTAAATAAAGATTTATTTAATTTTTAATGATGTGATTAATGACTTAATGATTTAGGTTTAATTTAGGTTTTGATTAGTATTTAATTGCATTTTGATTATGTTTGATTAGGCTTAGGTTTAATATGATTAATTTGATTAACTTAATTAGTTTACTTGAGGGTGTGATTAATTATTAAATTTAATTAGGGGTTTGATTTAAGCTTAATTTTAAAGTTAGCTTTAATGTAACTTATTTAAATTAATTTGATTAATTAAGATGATGGATTAATTCATTAAGTTTGCATTAATTAGATGTTTAATTAATTAAGTTTGATTAAGAGTAATTAAAATTTTAAATCATTAGATTAATGGGTTTGTTTAATTAGAGATTAATGACTTAATTTCCACATGTGAGTGATTTGATTTAGTTAAGTGTTTTACTTAAGTTTGATTTGATTAAGGATTATTGTTATTACATCATTTATTAAGTGAATTAATTATTTATTTCATTTCAATTAAGTTTGATTATTTATGATTAGAGTTTTATTTGATTTGATTCATTTATTATGCTTGTTTGATTTCATTAACATGTTTTGATTTAGTTATTAAAATATTTAATGGCAATTAATTATCTTATTCCAAATGGATGTGATTTAATCATATGTTAATTAAGTTTTTTTAACTTTATTTGGTTTAAATTAGTATTAAATGATTATGTTGAATTGGTTTACTAATCTTTGATTTTTTTAGTTTATTTAATGATTAATTAGTTTTAATTTATTTATACTAAAGAGTTTCATATGATTAAGATTCAATGCTTAGTGTAGGTTTAGTTATACTAGTTTGACCCATATTAAAGTTTTCTGGATTTGTTTAATTTTAAGTTTGATTTAAGATTTAATCATTTAATTGAGTTTTATTAACTTAAATAGGTTTAATCATATTTAATTTAATTTCCAAGGATCATATATTTTTTTGATTTGAGGTTTGGTTAATGATTGCTTAAGTGTTATTTCATTTGATTTTGATTTGATATTTAAATTATTTTTTAGATTATGTTTTAATTAACTCCTTAATTGATTAAACTTTACTCTTAAGTGTTTGTTTGGGGTTCATTAGGATTCAAAAAATCACATTATTTTCTTAAGAGTCCTAGATGTCAATAGAATTGATTTAAGCCATTTTTGAATATTTTTGTAAATTTATGAATTTTTATTTGATTTATTTTATTAAAATGGATAATCTAAACTTCAAAATTCAATTTCTCCCAATCCGGAAGTATTTTTCACTTGAAATGTTTATGGTAGGTGTGTTTTAACTTTAATTTCAATCCCTAAAAATTTCAACTTAATCCAACATATAATTTTGGTTTAATTAATGAAATTTAATTTTCACTAAAACTCAAATTAAGCTCAAAATACTCATTGAAATTTGGTCATTTTGGGTTTATTGGATTCTTCTCAGAAAGACAAATCCAACGAGTTTGTATTTGAAATTATTTTTTGTTAAGTATTTTATTTTCTATGAATTTTGGAAGTTTTAGGTGATTTAAATTAAATTTTAAAATAAAAAAATCACAACACCGGCAACCACAATAAAAGGCTCAATGCGGAGAGACCCGATGGTCTGATGCTCGCAATCATAAATGGGATGGTCGTGATGCGATCCAAGGATAGAATCATGTGATCTGCATGCATGATCGGCAAACGTCATCGACGTCCGTGATAGATTAGTGATTCACATGAATTCAGCCGTCGATCCAGAACCATGGACGATGGAGGTCAGACCCGCCAATGAATAGTAAAAATAATTTTTTTAAAGGGAAAATGAGATTTCTAACTGAAAACTTATCCAAATGAACCCATTTTTGCATCGATACAAAAATTTTATTTTCTAATTGGGATGATTTAAACTAAAAAATGATTATCTAGGAAATTCTAAAATCATAAGAAAATTAACACAAAATGTGACAAATCTAAGGTAAAAGTTTGGCAAAATTTACCTCCGGGATGATTTGGCGAAGATCAGCAAACTTAGGTATGTGAGGAAGCTTTAAATGATTTTTAACCTTGCCTCTGAACATCGTCTTCTCTGATGTTTATCATCACCTCGCCAAAAAAGTAACTATTTATATTTTTGAGCTCAAGAATGGCTCAAAGAGGTGGGGATGGGTTCCTTTTTTGCTTTAGGGAGCTTTTGGGGGCTAAATGGTGGTGGGAGGAAGAGGTCTAAAGCCTCATTTCCTCCTCCTTTTATAATGGCTGAAAATCCATTTTTTTGAACTTTTTTGGCTCCAAATTGATTGCCATCTTGCTTGGGTGGTTGGGATGGATGATGGATTGACTAAATACTTTAAATTTTTGCTCCAATGTCCTCTCTTACTACCATATGATCAGCTCTATTCAATGCAAATATTGAGGAGGAGTTAAGTGCATGTGATGGGGGAGAATTAAATGAGGTTGGGTGGAATCATGTGGGAGGATCCATGAGGGATTTAAATGGGTTGGGTTGATTTTGGGCTGATCCCAAATGAGTTTGGGTCGAGTTTGATCAGCCCCCAATGGGTTATGGCTTGGTTTCAAAAGATTTGGCTCAATTTGGGACATATGAGTCATATTGGGTCAAGTTGACCAATTTGACCAAAATTGGTAAAATTAGCTTGAGTTATGGGTTGATTCATGTTCAATTGGCTAATTGAAGATGAATGTGGTATTTGGTTTGAATTAATTTGGATTTAATTTGGATTTAGCCAAATTGACCTTTAGGCCAATTTGGGCTAGGGGTCAAGTTGATCAATTGGGTTTGATTGATCAAATTGTGTTTAATTATGAGGGTCAAGTTCAATAATCAATTTGGAATAACTTGAGCCATTGGTTCAAATCAATTTGGTTAGATCATGATTTGACCGATTTGTCCTTTAGGCCAATTGGGTCAACTTGGATCAAATGGCCAATTTGGTTTGACTTAATGGTCAAGTCATTTAAATATTAATTTTGATTCAAATCATTGGTTTCAATCAATTTGATGGGATGAGTTTTGGCTAGTTTTGGTTCATTTGCTAAGGTTGACTTGGTCAAATGATTAAGTTGATTTGGTTTGACCCATGATTATAATTGATCATTGTGAGCTTGGTTCAATCCAATTTGGGTTGGATTGAAGTTGGCTCAAATGGGTCCTTAGGTCACTTTCAAGTGGACCTGTGAGTCCATTGGTTTGGTTTTGGTTTGATTCAAGTTTAGTTGAAATTATATATGAGCCATAGATTGAAATATAAATTCAATGATAATCAATTTGAGTGTAGGTTTTGGCTCAATTGAAAGTTTTAGGGGCTAAGTTGCTTAATTTGGGTTGACTTGAATTTGGTTTGATGAATGTAGGTTTTATTTATATTTGGACAAATGATCGAATGAATGATTGATTTGAGAGAAAATTCATTGGTTTTAACTTGGTTTAGATAAAGCTAAGTCCAAAGAATTGGATTAAAGGGCTTAGATTGAGTTTTGATTTGATTTTCGATATAGTTTATGTCATTTGAATTTGGATTTCATTTATATTTATGAATATAAATGAAGGAATAATTTATTAAAGAGATTAATTGAGTTTGATTTGATCTAAAGGGAGTTTTGGCTAAGCTTATGAATGTGATTCATATGGCTTAGGAAGGGTCTTAAGATTTGAATTTGATTTTGGGTTTCAATCATTCGGAGTCAAATTTAAAATTAGATTTGGAATTTGAATTTAAATTTGAGATTTAGTTTGAGAATTGAATCTGTGTTTGATTTGAGAAAGTGTATCTAGGTTGGGTTTAGGCTATAAGATAGGTAATTTCCTTAAGCCCTAAGACATAGCCTAATCTTATAATTAACACTTCTAAATTTCTAGACTTAGGTTAAGTGTTCACCTAATCAATAGAAGTATCTTATGACTAAGGAGTTCTTAGTGTCTAGAAGAGTCCTAAGTTTAAGGAGTGGAGGTTAAGAGGTCACTCCAAAAGTGAGGTCAACAGTCCATAAGATAGAATCAAAGGGCTTAGGAAAGATTTTTTATTTGGATTTGGATTTAGTTTGATTGATTTGAATTTCTATTTTATTTATATATATGAATATAAATGAGAAAATTTATTAAATTTGAATTTATTTGGATTTGATTTGAGTTAAGCCCATTAGATAGAATCAAAGGGCTTAGGAAAGATTTTTGGAATTTGAATTTGGATTTCAATTATGGGTTTTATTTATTTGGAATTGATTTATGATTTGAGAAAATCCATTGAAATTGATTCAAGGTTTGATTTGGAGTTGAAGTTGATATGAGTTTGGAGTTGATTTGAATTTGACTTGAAGGAAGAAAGTTAGGAGTTGGTTCAAGCTATAGGGTAGGCAAATTTTCTTAACACCCCTAAGGCATGACCTATTCCTATGGCTAACTCTTCTAAGTCTCTAGGGTTAGGTTGAGTGTCCACTTAATCACTAGTTGTGTCTTAAGACTAAGGATCTCTTAAAATCTAAGAGGAGTCCTATGTCAAAGATGGAGGCATTGAGAGCTCATCCTAAAAATGAGGTCAACAAAGGGCTCCAAATAGGTGTGGTGTGACTGACAAGGAACACCGCATGTATTGGTGTTGATCAAAATGACCAACAACACCAAACAATCACAATCACTAATAGAGATAATCTACTCCTAACCTGAGGTGTAGAAAGAATCCAGAGCTTACTGCAATGTGGTTCTACTTATGTCAAGGACATAAGAGAGGGAAGGAAGAATCCACTAGGGATTGAGTATGTGAACCTTCCAGAGGTTCAAGTCATCCAGAGGGGATGAGAGGTTTGATTTGATTTGAGTCTCACTGGGGAGAATTTTGATTTGTTCAATTAAGTTTCAGGGAAAAAGGGTTGAATTTTATTTCAATTGGTTGTTTGTTTAATTATGTTTATTTTGACTCCATGGGGGATAGAAAAGTGAACGTTCCACTAGGGAGGCAAGTTCAAGTCATCCACAAGGGAGGGGTTGCGAAACCCATTGAGGGATTAGAATTCTAGATCCACTGGGGGGCTAGAAAGATTTGCATCTCACTGAGGAGAAGCAAAAGATTTTGATTTGGATTGATTGATTATTTTTGTTATATTTTGTTTGCTTCAGATTTTTTAAATTTGGATTTTACGATGGGCCCTGTTGGTTTGCGATGGACTGCATTGAGTTGGAGCCATGGAGGTCTAGACCTAACTCAAATTTATCAATCCAAAGGGGTAGTCCACTAAATACATAGTAAGACTAGCCAACCAAAGGGGTGCCTTTTGGTATGCAGCAGTTGTACTAGGAAGAAAATATAGTAGACTTACATCCTCCAAAGTAGGGACCAGTTGCTGGGGTGATCTATTATCAGGAAAACAGATTGAATCCAACCTAGGGCTGACTATTGAGTGAATGCCTCTGTGGGGACTTAAATTAGCTCAAAGATAATCAAAAATTAATTTTATTTTTTAGTTATTTTGGTGGATCCTATTGATTTGTGATGGATTGCACTAAGTAGAGGCCATGGAGGCCTAGGCCTAATTCAGATTTACCAATCCAAAGGGAGTAGTCTACCAACTATAAGGTAGGATTATTCAACCAAAGGGAATGCCTTTCTGTTTGCAATAGTCAAGTCTTAAGAAGAAAGCGTGGGGACTCACATATTCTAGAAATAAGAAACCACTGGGGTGATCGGTTGCTTTGGGCAACAATGGACCCGACCTAGGGCTAACTATTGAGTGAATGCTATTGGGGGACTTAAATCAGTTCAAAGATAGTCAAAATTAATTTTTTTAGTTTATTTTTTTATGGATTCCCATTGGGCGGATCACACGAGAAGGAGCTTATATTAGACCTATCTCTACTAAACCAAAGAGAGTAGCTTCCCAACCGATGGGAGAACTATCCAAGAAGGAGTACCTTCAATGATCAATTCAAGGGAAGAAAGCTGGGACTCACATCTTCCACTAGAAAGACCAGAGGTAATCGGTTGCTTTGGGAAATACAAACCACTAAGTGATTATTGAGTGAATGCCACTGGGGGGACTTAGATTAGCTCAAAGATAGTCAAAGATTAATTTCATTTTTTTTTGAATTTGTTTGTTCTGATGGATTCTATTAGTTTGTGATGAATCACACTGAGAAGGAGCTCATATTAGCCTAGACCTATCTCAGATTTACTGAACCAAAGGGAGTAGCTTCCCGATCGATGGGAGAACTATTCGACCAAAGGAGTGCCTTTCTGTTTGCAATAATCAATTCGAGGGAAGAAAGCTCAGAGACTCATATCTTCCACTATAAAAGACCACTATGGTGATCAGTTGCTTTGGGAAACAAATCCATCCAGCTGGTCACCACCATGCTAGAAAGAATGCGCCATAGTCTTACATCTTCCAAAGCAGAATGATTGCCGGGGTAACCTCTTTGTGGAAAAATAGATTGAACCCGACCTAAGAGCAACTACGGAGTGAGTACCGACCTGGGGATTTATCTCAACTCAAGTAGTCAGGCAATTCCTATTGGGAGTTCTGCTGATACTGCCCTAAAGATAAGATGTCTGCTTAGGAAAAGGGGCCCTTTGAGAGCTTGAATTCCTAATCCACAAGCGAATCAATTTGTATATTTTATTTGTTTATCGTGGACCATATTAGTTTGCGAGGGATTAAATTGAGAAGGAGCCTATATCAGCCTAGACCTATCTCAGATTTACTGAACCAAGAGAGAATCTACATATCTGTTGAACAAATTCTCTAACCACATGGGTGGCTATTAGGAAAGGGGACTGTCCAACCCAAGAGTAACCTGGGTAGTGTCTAAATGGAGTCGCAAAGGATGTGATCCAAATAAAATACCTGCAGGGGATGAGGCCACTAAAGGGATTAATCCGAAACCCTGGAGAAGATGACATAGCTAGTCATATATCAAATAGGAATTCAGTGGCCAACTCAAGGAGAAAGTGTGGAGACTCACATCTGTCAAGAGTGGTGTGTCCACCGGGTGAGTCGATGTCAACATAGTGGACATCAACCAACCTGAGGTGCCCATTGGTTTGCAACAATTAGTATAGGAAGAAAGCTCAGGGACTCATATCCTTCTATAGTAATCGATTCGGGATAGTCTCTCGCTCTTTATTTGACCTGAGCTACTAAGTGAATGCCACTAGAGGACTTAAATCAACTCAAATGTAGTCAAGTGGAAAGGAGCCTATGGGGGACTTATCCTAAACCTCAAATACACTTGACCTAGTTAAATCATGATGATTAGTTCAAAAAGAAAGCATTGAGACTCACATCTTCTTAAATAAAATCAATAAAGGATAACTTACTAGCTGGGCAGTAAAGACTACCATACTAACAAGGTGCTCATTGGTTTGCAATGATCAAGTTAGGAAGAAAGCGCGGGGACTCACATCTTCCAAATAAGTGATCACTGGGGTGACATACTAGGTAGCATGTAGACCGACCTAGAGTAATGAGTGAGCCACTGTGGGGCTTGCTCCACATCAAAATAGGAGATAAAAGATTTGTGTTTATTTTTTGTGCATGTGTTAAAAGAAATAAGATGCCTCGGGGACTCTTACACTACCTTAAACATGGGGATTTGATGAAATGGTGCCATGGATGGTGAATTCCCACAAGAAAGGATGTCTTGGTTCTCACACACCTAACTTAGTTGTGCTAATCAAAATAAGAAGCCTCTTGGGTTCTCTCACACCTATTCTAGTAGTGTTGAGAAATATGTTTAATTTGTGTTTGTGTTGTGAAGAAGGATAGATGCCTCTTGGGTTCTCTTACTCCTAATCCTAAACACGTCATGGTGGATTCACAAGACAAGTAGATACCACTCCGAATGAAGAGAGAATTTTGATGAATTGGAATGAAATTTTGTTCTTTTATTAACAATGGTTTTCAAACATGATTTATTTCAATATTTTTTTAAATAGAGCCCATTAATTGAAGCATTGGGTGTCCCCTTTACAATAATAAGTTGATAAGATCCTCCTTAAGCCTTCTATGACAGGTGGACCTTCCCAAGTGGGTTCAAACTTGCCTCCCATTTTTCAACGGGCAACAATTGGTCTCCAAGACTAACACAAGTTCTCCTACTTGGAAAGACCTAGGGACCAGCCTTGTTGTGAGCTTGAATCATTTTGGCCTTGTACAACGAGGTTGCACATCCCATAGTGACTCTCCTCCAAACGTTCGAGCTCTTCTAATGCAACTTTTCATTCTACTCTGAAGCGATCCTGCTACCTAATGCTATCCTTAATGACAGGAGTTGAATTCTAAAAGTATAATAGCTTCGGACCCATACACTAAGGAAAATAAGATAGACTGAGTTGGAGTTCAATATGTGGTGCAATAGGCCCACTAGGCTTCAACCAACTGCTCATTCCATTGTCATTTATTGTCATCAAGAGTCTTCTTCAGTATCTGGATGAGAGTTTAGTTGAATTTTTTCTCTAAGCCATTTGCTCTGGGGTAGTAGATGGTGGAATATCTCTAATCTATACGGTATCTTTTGGCGAAGTTGTTGATCTTCATGCTTTTGAATGCAATACCATTATTAGATATAATTCATCGAGGTACCCCGAACCTATATATGATATGATTCCTGAAAAATTGAAGCACATGCTGAGGTGTGACCTCTCTGAGTGGGATGTCTTCCACCACTTGGAAAAGTAGTCGGTGGCAGCTAAGATGAATCGATCACCCTTGGAAGAATGAGGATCGATTAGACCCACAATGTCGGTACCTTACCACTCAAATGGCCATGAGGTCATTGTAGGGTATAGAATATTGGGTGGTTGGTGGAGGACCACACCGTGTACTTGACATTGATGGCATCTTCTAGCTACATCCTTGTAGTCTATAATCATAAGAATCCAAGTCGCTGATCCTCATCTTCATCTTCACCAAATTGACGCTCGAGACTCAATGTACCTCGCTACAATGCCATGGGCTTCATCTTTATCTAAACAACGTAACCACATCTAGTCAAAGGGACATCGGTACAGGGTGCCATTAACAAGAGTGTAGAAGAGAGCTCTTTGTTTTACCTGATGGACTTGTGAATTTTCTTGAGGTAGTTTGCTGGTGTTCAAGTAATCTATGAATGTTTGCCTCCAATCTAGCTCCATGTTCATTTTGGCAACGGTAACCTCCCCTTCAAGAGAAAGTCTCTCGATGAGTTCAACATCAATAAGGGATATGACTTGTCTATTTTGGACCCTTATTGAAATGGACTCATCTTCGACATGCCAATTCTTTGGCAAAGCCAAAGCATATGCTATTGCATTTCTACTGGGAACCTTGTAGATGGTGACTTCAAGAATTTGGGCCAACAGCTTCATACTCTGGTAATGATGAAGCTTGGGTTTGAGAACCTTGTAGGACCCGACAATGGTTGATGACCCGAGAATCCCCAAAGATGTTGATGCTCTTTGAGTGATGGCTAACTGCACCAAGCAATCAAAGCCTCATACTCTTTCATTATTGGTAGGGTTGGAAAGATAGTATGAGAATCTCATCACATCATCTAAGTTAGAGAACTATTCCTACCCCCCTTTCTTTCGGAAGAGTAGATCGGTGCTGCTTTATGAAAAGAAGCCGCACCATCAAAATATATCTCCCATCGGTTGCCTCCCTAAGTTCATGATTTGTTCATCGGAGATCATCACTAAGCGGATAATCAACAGAAGTGGGTGTCGCTAAGAAATCGCTAGTGCTCGCCTTTACACACCGGAGGGTACAATGTGATATCAAACTAGAGAGAATCATGGACCATCGTGCCAAATGTCTGGATAACATTGGTCGTGTCATAAGGTACTATAGTGGATTTATTATGGATATCAAGTTCACCTTATGAGAAAGTATGTAATACCATAGCTTTTGAGAGGCAAAGATCAAAGCTAGGCAATATTTCTTAATAGGTGGATAGTTTTCTGAGAATCGATGATTGAGGTAGAGAGAGTTCTCCTTCCCTTCATCATTCTTGGGCCAACAAGAGAGGTCATCCAATGTAGTGTAGAGGATGAGTGGCTCGCTGAGATAGGGCTACTAGAACTAGCGCTTCACAAAATCTTGATATCTTCAAAGGCATGCCGACATTTGTCATCCCACTTGGCATCCTTTTGACCTGTTAAAATGGCTTGCATCTCCTCGATAGGTTGGAGATAAAGCATCTTAGACAACCATCCTTGGAAAGATCTGAGTTGAGTTAAACTTTGGGAGGTGACATTTCTAAGATATTGATCTTTTCGTGATTTATTTCTATTCGTGTCACAACAAACCAAGGAATTTTCCTAAAGCTACTCTCAATGCACACTTCGTGATTCATTTTGAGGTTATATTATCTTAACCGCTTCAAAAAACTACTCTCAAGTCAAAGAGGTGTCTTCCTTTCTCTTTTGACTACTAGATCATCAACATAGCACTCAACCTGATGATGGATGAGTTTGTTGAAGATCTGAGTCATGGCTGGTATGTAGCACCAAAGATTTTAAGGTCAAAGGCATGACTTTATAACAAGATTCGATCGGGGTTTGAAAAGTGTTTCTTTCATCTTCGTGAGACATCTTGATTTGGTAGATAACCCATCCATGAAAGAGAAGACGCATGAGATGAGGTGATGTCCACCATTAATTCGTATAGGAAGAGGAAACTCATCCTTAGGACATGCCTTATTTAAGTCCCTAAAATTAATGCATATGAATTTGGCCATTCTTCTTCTTAACTAGACACACCTAACCGTGTAGATATTTTTCTTCCCCGATGAAACCAAAGATCGATAAGTTTCTTGACAAATGACCTTGTTCTAATCGCATGAATCTAGGAGCTTGCTTGATAAGGTTAGCGCTAGGATCTATTACTAGTTTGTGGACTGATACGTCAGGAGATAATCTGAGCATTTCTTCATAACTCCATGCAAAGCAATTTTTAAATTCAGTCAATTGCCTAACTAAGCCATTGATTTCTTCTTCATTCATCAACGAACAGATGTATGTCAGGCGTGGATTTTCTTCTGTCCTGAGGTTGATTTCTTTAAGTTTGTCAATTATTAAATGGATCTCCTCTTCAAATTATGGCAGTGCATCTTTGATTTGGAGAACATTTGGATCATCTGAGATTTCGAAATACACATTCTCATAAGATTTGGTGCTGTGTGAAAAGAACCAATCAAACTCTAAATGATTAGTAATAACTAAGCAATAATCATCATCATCGATTGGCCCACTCTATTGAATCCTAGTCCTGCTCTTGATTGTGCTTTCCTACCTGTATTATTCCACAACTTCTCAAAATACTCTGACCTATGCTTGGACCATGTATGAGGAACCAAACATTTTTGTATAAGATTATGAACACAAGGTGAGTAAAAGTCAAACGATAATTCCATTAATTCTTTATATGAATTCTCCTCAAGTTCTACATCAACTTCAGGACTTGAGGAGGATGATCCCAAAAAATCTTCGGCTTCATATCACGAAGACTTGGGGCTTCCTTGACTACTAAACCTTCAACTTTTTGGGGTGAAAGTGAGGTTAGAGCTAAGGTTCCTAGTTGCCGCCTGATAGTTTTACATACATCTGATTCGAATACTTTGCTTTTTGAGGCCCACCTTCACCACCAGAAAGTGTCACCTCCAATGAACCGAGGGGTTGGTCGATATGCTAATCACATTAGACTGACCTCCAAACCGATTCCAAGTCTATGTGAATAGTAGGGTACTCCTGAACTGAACATAACCCCTTGGATGATGGCCAAACTGGGGTCTTCCACCTCTGGAATTGCCTTTATTTCTACCTCTCCCTCTACCTAGTGGAGGTTGAGTCATTCTACCCACATGTCCATATGATGGAATGAACCGTGGATGGAATGTGATATGTAGATCTATTTCTTCTTCAATTCCCCTTTCTTGTTCACTTTGATTTTCCTTTTTTTTCTTTTTTCTTTTCTTTTTCATCATTTTCTTTTGCTTTTGAATTTGAGTTTTATCCAAGTTCATGAGAAATGGTGTTTTGAGGAAGATAGTAGGTTGCATCCTCATAAATCTCAACCTCTCTAATTGAAAATGGCTTTTCATCTCCTTGACATGATTCAATCCCATCTTTTTTGAACTTGATGCACCATGGAGGGAGGATGGAATTATCTTATTCCGATGTATCCAAGGCCTACAAAAGTAGTGAATAAAAGTATTCAAATCAATGATATAAAACTTGGCTTCAGCCTTCTTCCAATCACCTATCTCCAAAGGTAACACTATGAAACCTAAAGCCTCACCTTGTTCATTGAATCCTCTCAACATCATCCCATCTCGAGAGTGGAGATGTCAATCAAAGGGAGTCTTAGACTCATAATGTTCACTATGTACCGATCATGAGAACTCCACAAGTTTGAATCGCCATGTCAACCGTGATGTGAGGGATTGTGCTCCAAGTCCCCGTAAGAAGGTCTTCATCCGTGAAAGTAATCCCTTTTTTTGTATAATGTGCCTCTATAGTCGAAGCTAAGCATATCTCGTGATCAAGGAGAGCCTTGATTAATGATTCCCTCATCTCTTTGGATAAGATAAAGGGCATCATATGCTTAGCTTAGATGACTTTAGGTGAGAGAGGAAATTATAGTCCACCTTGATCCTCCACAAGCATATCCAAGGTGGAGCATCTTGTGAGGGGCTTCATCCTCTAACCAATGACTTATTTTCCTTCATCTTGAGGTGCGCCCTAGGAGGTAGAACCTGCCACTATGGAGGTTGACTTGATGATCTCTGTGGGTAATGGAAGATTCTACCGCATCGCCGCTCACCTACAACTTCTCCTATGGGACTCTAATTGGATGATTCCAAGTCTATCTCAAGAGGTGAACTCATAGTATTCATAAGTAGAAAATATAACTCAATGAAAGAGGAAGATCAAATTATAGTTATTTTGACTTGAAGAGTTATCATTAGAATAAGTAGACAACCCATCGAAGTGACACATATAATTCAAGCTAGCTTTATTCTTCAATTTCTTGGATTTGATAGGAGGTGCAAAGTAGAAATCAAGTAAAGTAAGAGGGGTGAGGGATTTGATGCCCTCATCCGTCGATACAAGATGTCTACTGACAGAAGAAGGACTAGCTAAAATAGTGGTAGATACAACGGTAGACTAGAGGTTGGACTTGATCGGTGGTTGCGCTATTGGGCTATCCCCGGGCATCTTGTCGCATCGCTGAGCTCTTTCCTGAGTTGGCTCGCAACTTACAAACCTTCTTGATGTTGGAGTTTGAGTCAGCACCGCAAGGAAAGTTTCGATCTTTTTAATCTTAGAGGTTTTGGATAAGGAGATATCCCAACCTTCTTTGGTTTTGGAAGGATCGCAAGTATCCCCAAGGATTACCCTAATAGAATTAGATGATTGTTCCACAAGGTATTCCTTCAGGATGGATATAACACCGGTCTTGAAGCTATGTTCAAATCAGTCCTTAAATGTGAAGCAATCTTCCAAAACATGACCCAAGCATATGGTAGGGCAAAAGTTAGATCATTGCTTTTGCCCACTTCCTCCGCCCTTCTAGGGTAGTGAAAGTCGTTTTTTAAGAGATTCTTAAAGATTTTCTAACTACCTCTTAAATGAGTATGATTTGTTTAGTTTATCCATAAGAGTATGTGGATGGTAGCTACCTATGTATGTGTATTGCCGATATGGTCGAGGAGGAGGTGCGGCCATGGAGGTCATGGAGGTGGTGCCTCGGTGGTAGGAGGTGGAAGTGAGGTGGAGGACAGGTCTTAAATTGCCATCCCACTATTTTCCTTATCGCTATCACTCCAGCTTCTTCATATATCTTGGCTTTGGCTTTGATGGTAGATTTGAGAAGGTAATTGTTTGACTTTTCCTGCAAGTTAGCCTTATTGATTAATTTCAAAAGTTTTGATGGTGAAACTTGAGCATGAAGGACGGGCCATGGATATTCTTGAATCTCAATATATATACTGGTTCACATTTTATACTTAAATTACACCATCTGAGAATATAATCAATAAGGGAATCACCATGGTTTTGTTGAGCTACAACGAGATCGCCAACAAGTGACCACAGATCCAACAAACCTCTAAAGAGTTGCTCCAACGAAAAGTCTTTACTGAACTATTAGGAAGTTCAACATATAAATCAAAGCTATCCCTGCTAAGCTACTGACGAAGAGATGGAAGAGTAAAGTGTCACTACCACCAGCGTTGCAACAATTAGCTCAAATGCTTGAAATATTCTGCCTCCCACCGCCATCAAAACTCTTGAAGGTGGCACAAACCCAGGATATTGGATTGCATCAAATTCTCTAGGGTCTACCTTTTGGAACTGATGATCCTCCTCGGGCTTGAGCCAATGCTTCCTTCACCTACTGCTCAACCATGGACTTGATATCCTTTTCCTGTATGGAGATACTATCCACTACCTTCCTATACATATGTTCTACTTATTGGAGGTAAAATCTTGGGTCCAAGACATGCACCAACTGGTCTAGTCTTCCGTGGTAGGATGAACTATTTGGTTCTGCAATGCTAAGATACTAAAGATCTTAAGCCTCTTCTCCATCCTTTCTATCTTTTCATCCTTGTTTGATTCGGGTTGGGTTGAGTATGTGTCTTCTGCCGAGCTCAACACCTTCCATAGTCTCTCAGGAGGGATCCTAGTATCTACCATGCAAACCCATCCCGAAGTCTCCCAACAAATCATCTTCATGATCAAAATGATCTTCTCCTCATCGACCAATCATATCCAAGTATCACTTCTTTTGTGAAATAGTGAGCTACTATGTCATCTAAAGAATGATCTCCGATCAAGCACAAATGCCGCTACCGATGGTGGGATCCACATTGTACCATGAGAGGAACTCCTCTTTGGAGAATCAATCCTATGAGGATCATTGAGAAGAAATGCACTCTCCCGCTAGACTAAATGGGTGAGGCACTACTATCATGGAAAAATGGCTATCATTTCCTCCTCGCAACTACCACAACCATCTTTGTCAACCGGTGGTGTTGGTGAAGATGACCACTATGCTTGGTCGCCATTCCTTCGCACCAATGTAAGGTCGAAGCAGAGAGCTGGCCTGTGTAGATGGAATGGGATCCTTCGCTTGATCACCAACAGCACGCTTCTCCCTGATGTGGCTTTCATGGCCTTTGGAATTGAGATGCGAACATGGATGGGTAGAGTGTGGTGGAGACACCACCGACTCTCTCAGGACAGGGAACATCTTCCTATGATGGGTCATCCCTGTAAGGAAAATACTATATGTGTGATTAATGCAGGTAGCACATCAATCAGGGAAATTAATGAGTGTGGAGGTTGCTAATTGCTAACAAACCTCCTCTCTCTAGTGATTTGCATAAGTGGGCCTCCGCTCTCCTATCATGGTGTTTCCCATGTGGGGATAACATATCTCAAATTGAGCTCTGAACTCTGAACGTCCGTAAGCTCCGCCAACCTTGTAGAACTCATCGAGGCCGCGATTGACCTCCCCTCTACTCTGGCTACCAACCATGGTGGAGGTAAAGTGGATCCTCCTAGCATCCTCTGACCCAGAGAGGATGAAATGGTTCGCTATAACCGTGATCAAAGTAGGTACCTCCTCTACTAAGTGAATGACCTCCATCTCTCAAATCCTAGTATGATACCGCTTGATCATGCTTTTATTCTGGGTAGATGAGAGTGTAAGAACTAGACCCAACCTCAAAGGTCGGGAGACACCTATGGAATCGAGGAGCCTTACCCTGACTAAAAGAAAAAACCACCAGACGCATGCATATCTATCACTGCTAAAATTGGTGGGACTACTACTGCTTTCCTTTTCAATAAGAAGATGTCAGAATTCGAAGGTAGATCGACCGGCCACTTCACGATCAAAGTTGTGAGGGGAGTGCCTCACATGTGATCCTCACTCCCTCAAATCCCTCAAATGAAATGAAGGTGCTATGATCCATTTGAAAATTTGGCCCAAGCAAGTCCATGCCATGAGGGAAAGTGAACACAAACTTCGTGAGCGCCATTTCAAATCAAGCAAAAATGGAAAGATCAACTATAAATATAGCTTGACTTTAAGAATTGCAATGGAAATGAGCTTGGATCATTTATTTTGTTGATTTGAATTTGATTCAAAATTTGAACCCACATCCAACATCTTGGAAGTGTTAAGTGGGTTCAAATGGATTAGAGAAGATTTAGAAATTTGATTAAAAGAGGAATTTGAATATGAGTCCAACTTCAACAAGGTATGTTGAAAAGTGCTCAAATATTTTAGAAAGATGCTTCCATAGGTTCATGTTTGAAATTAGATTTGATTTGAGGACCCTTTCCTTTAACAAATTTAGTATGTTAAAGTAAGGGTTTATTTTGATTTATTTTGAATTTAATCACTTAGCAAATTTGCTAAGTGAAGTATTTGAAAATAATTATTTCTTTCTTTTGTAAATTGTTGTTGATTTTGAAAATTGGAATTCCCACTTAGCAAATTTAGGTATGCTAAGTGAAGAACCCAAGTGTATTTTTTTTTGAATTTTTTTTGAAAATAGGATCCTTAGCAAATTTGAGTGTGCTAAGGAAATCCTAAGGTGTTTCATTTATTTTGGATATTTTGATTTTTGAAAATGTAGGATCCTTAGTAAATTTGGGTATGCTAAGGAAATCTTAAAATGTTTCCTTTTTGTTTTTGATTTATTTTTGCTTGAAAGTGGAGATTTTACTTTAGCAAATATGGTATGCTAAAGATGAAATTCCACTTAATTTTGTGAAATGGAAATTTTACTTAGCAAATTTGAGTATGCTAAATGATGTTCCAAAAGATGTGTTCAAAATTTTTGGTTTTGAATTTGGAGACTTCACTAAGCAAATTTAAGTATGCTAAATGAAGTTCTAATTTATGTTTGAAAATTTTTGGTTTTGAATTTGGAGACTTCACTTAACAAATTTGAGTATGCTAAATGGAGTTCCAAATGTGTTTGAGAATTTTTGGTTGTGAATTTGGATTTGGAGACTTCACTTAGCAAATTTGAGTATGCTAAATGAAGTTCCAAATGTGTTTGAAAATGTTTGGTTTTGAACTTGGAGACTTCACTTAGTAAATTTGAGTATGCTAAATGAAGTTACAAATGTGTTTGAGAATTTTTAGTTATGAATTTGAATTTGGAGACTTAACTTAGCAAATTTAAGTATACTAAATGAAGTTTCAAATGTGTTTTGAATTTTGAAAATATGATTGTTAAGTTCTGATCTTTGAAAAGAAGACTTCCATTCAACAAATTTGGGCATGTAGGGATGGAAGTCAATCTTATTTTTGTAAAATGTGAAAAATTTTTTGTGTGTGAATATTGCTTTTTGAAAGAGGGAATTCTAACTTAATCTTATGCAAGATATGTTTAAGTGGGATTTCTAAATGATGTTATTTTTTATTTGGGAATGAAATTTTCATTCAATAAATTTGGGTATATTGGATGAAGATATTTATATGTGCTTTTGAAAATTTAGTTTTATTTGGAAATGAAATTTCCATTCAATAGGTGTGGGTATATTGAATGGAAAGATTCATATGTGCTTTAAAAAAAATGAATAACCCAACACATAGAATGTAAGTGGAAGTTTGTTATGATTCTATTTAAAGAGGTAATATCCATTCAATATGTTTGAATATATTGAATGGAAAGGCCTATCTTCAAAAAAAAAATTTTTTTGTGCTTTTTGAAAATTTAGGAATGTTGGAATTTTACTAAAAATGAATTCTTCATCAAAGTGAATTTGAGTGAAGAAGTTCATTTGTGCTTTTTGGAAAAAATTGTTGGTTTTATTTTTGAAGATTCCTACATGTAACAATTATGAGAATTGTTAGATGAGGGTGATTTAAGAAATTTTGTGAAAAATATTTTATTATGTGCATTTTTGAAAGAGTGCTTTTTGAAAAGTAAGATTTTTATGAAAAATTTATTTTGTCTTTATTATTTTAGAATGAACCTTTATTTATCATAAAAATGATAAGGAGGAAGTCTTTAAATATTTTCTTTTTATTTAGATATTTTTATTTTTACCCATTGGATAACCCAATGGAGGTTTTAAGACCAACACGGGTGTCAAATAAAGATGTTTACCAACTTAAGGATGAAATAAGCTGTGCCAACGAACAAAAGATAGTTCACCAAAGTACAAATCCATATCGATAGTTGAGACAATGATCATTTACCAAAGATGGAGAGAGGAACCATCCCTGTGGAGTGAAAAAAATTGGTGAAATATTGCCTTCATCAATCCTTGAAGAGGATAAATAAAAAACAAATATACACCTTTATTTGGGACACCAGATAGAATTATTTGATCTGTATAACAATGAGGAGAGGTGTACTATCTCAAAATGAAGTCACCACCAATGGACTCATTAAGGACTCTAAGGATAATTTTGATATGTAAGAGATTCTTCCCTACTTTACATGAAAAATAAAGTTTATGATAAACCGGGTTCGTTGTTTTGTAAGGCAAGCCCCATAGTTAATCACATCTTAAGGAATGAGAAAGAATACTCATTAAGGTAAATGATCACCAAGATTTCAATAAAGACTATCGAATTGTTTTTTTGAAAAGTGGGATTGAAGAGAAGGAGTTCTATCAAGCCAAATGGTGAGGATGTTTAAGATAAAGCCTAGAAATCCCAAACTATCCTATGTGACTTTATATTTTGAAATTGAATTACTTATTTGAGTTGAATTTTTATTAGAAGTTTAGGGCATATAATTCCACAATACAAGGTTATTGAAATGCCTAAGAGGTGAGGATTTATGCTTATGGCGCATAGAAGGAAGAAGCAATATCAGAACCTAAATCTAGGGAGCTTTGGTGAAAAAGTGACCTAAATTTTTAATGAGAGGATAAACTACCCATTGCTTGACTTACAAACCTGGGTGTGCAACTAACTCCTTCTATAATTTTAAATTCATGTAGGCAAGTCATATGCTTTATGCAAGATGGCTATGTTGTTGTTTATTTATAAAGAGACTAAATCCTTAAACACACTCTCTAAAAAGACTAGATTATGTAAGGACATGCTTCAAATGACCTAAATCTAATACAAATCATATTACATGTTATTTTAATTTTTGGACAATCATTTGACTTAGGCTTATAGGATTCATATGCCTAATGCATGAAAGTAAGATTATTGGCCAAAATCTGGGAGGAGGTGTGTTTCACCATGACTTAAAGGTCAAGCCAAGTTTCTCCGGCAAAGGTGGAAGCTCCAATCAAGAGTGAAACAAGATGCTTGTGCATGATGTTATAAAGAAATACTCATCCAAAAAAGGGTTGCTAATTCTTTTATCTTGAATTTAACTTAGGATTTAAATGAGGTTATGAGTTATTTATTTTAAATTTGAATTGATTAATTTTGTAGAAATTTTATTTTTTCCTAAGAGCCTAATCGTCATCCAGGGCATACATCAAAGCAAGGAAGAAACTAGAAAAATATGTCATCTTAATGCACAAGCTAAATAAAACATCACACATTTTATAAAGCTAACATAAACAAAGGACAGTCTATCAGCCATCAGGTAGACTATCCAACCAAAGATCTGCATTTCGGTGTGCAATGGTCAAGTCAGGAAGAAAGCTTGTAGACTTATATCCTCCTAAATAAGGAACCAATGGGGTGATTTTCTAGTAGCACAACAAATCAAACCCGACCTAGGATGACTATTGAGTGAATGCTGTTGTAGACTCATATCAACTCAAAGATAATTAGAATTAATTTCATTTTAAATGTATCCTATGAAAGGGATCCATTAAGAAGAAGTTATCGTTTATCTTAGATTTATAAATCCAAAGGGATAGTCCTACAAGGGTAGAGCTAACCAACAAAAGGGGTGCCTTTCGGTGTGCAATGGTTAAGTCAAGAAGAAAGCTTGTAGACTTATATCCTCATAAACAAAGAACCATTAGGGTGAGCAATTAATAGCACAATAAATTGAACCCGACCTAAGGCTACCCGTCAGTGTGCAACGATTGTGCTGGAGAGAATGCGTAATAGACTTATATCTTCTAAAGCAAGGACAAGGGTGACTGTTGGTGGCGTAATAAGTTGAACCCACCTAGATCAAAGAGTGCTAACTCGACTTATCTCATCAAAGTAGTCGAAATTCTAAGGGGAGTATTAGATGACATTAAAGATAAGATGCCTTCTTGGGAAAAGGCGCGGCTGGGGGTTTCTTCCTAATCCATAAGAAAAAATATATATGTGTTTTATTTATATATTTGTGTGGATTGTTGGGTATGCAAAAAAGAAGGGGCTTATATCAACCTAGTCTTGACTTACTTGACCAAGGGAAGCATCTCAACAGGATTCTCCAACCATTGTGCAAAGAAAGGGGATCTAAAAGTAAACCCTAGTGTTTAACATCGCTGAGGATGTAATCAAATATGCCCATATAAAATAGAAGGGATTTATTTATTGTTCGCACCATCACACAAACTAAAACAAATTGGGTAGACTCTACCCTTATACAACCCGACTACAAATGAATTAAGTATAATGGGGTCTTCAAGCTTCATTTCATTCTTCTTCTTTCTTCTTTATTCTTTAGTTCCTTCTTTTGGATGAGAAGGTGGATGCCCAAAGGCTTCACATGGTACATGGCATGGCCTTATAACCACTCATCATAATCCCCATAACAATCATTCCAAAATCCGACATAAAATTACATGAAAAGGAAAAGTAAATCTAACTAAAACCTGCAAAATAGAGACTAGCTAAACAAACCACACATTCCCAAGCATGTATATAAACAAATTGGACTTAGTACCCCACACATGAGTAACCAAGTCCACCTGGCCTATTTTGGATTATGCTTAAGGGTATAAGTAACCTACACATCAAAAGTAGTTACATTTTTATTAAAGCTCCCCTTAAGCACAATCTGCATAATAAACTAAATCATCTTACCATTCATTCTATGCACATACACACTAACATCCACTAAAACATCACATCATAAAATAAAAGAAAACATCAACCACAATAACTAGAAGTGGTGACTTAAGATAAAACCTTAAAAAATGATAAGATTTACACAAGTTTACATGGGAAAAAGAGAAGAAAACTTCTCTTCCTCCCTACCTTAAGTGATTTCTAAGATAGATTCATTAATGATTTTTGTTTAGTGAATGTTTTATTATGCATTTTAATTAATACTAGAGACTAGCTAAACAAACCCCATGGTACATAAGGCATGGCCTTATAACCAATACTCATCATAATCCCCCATAACAATCATTCTAAAATCCTGATTATAAAATTACATGAAAAGGAAAAGTAAATCTAACTAAAACCTGCAAAATAGAGACTAGCTAAACAAATCACACATTCCCAAGCATGTATATAAACAAATTAGACTTAGTACCCCACACATGAGTAACCAAGTCTACCTGGCTTATTTTGGATTATGCTTAAGGGTATAAGTAACCTACACAGCAAAAGTAGTTACATTTTTTATTAAAGCTCCCCTTAAGCACAATCCCCTACAGAAGATAATAATTAGACTAAATCATCTTACCATTCATTCTATGCACATACACACTAACATCCAGACTAAAACATCACATCATAAAATAAAAGTAAATATCAAATCATGCACCGCTCTAACATAGGACTAGAAGTGGTGACTTAGCATAATGTGTGTGCAATGTAAGGTTTGTGTGGCATGCTTAGCTAGGCTTTAAGGTTAGGATTTTCTAAGTGTGAAAAAGGTTCAACTTAGAAGGGTGATCTCATTTAAGTTGTTTAGTTGATATGTGTTAATTTTATTTGATGATTTGATTTAGTTTGAATGAACCTACTTAATTACTACAGGTTGCAGACATGGGAAAAGAGAAGAAAACTTCTCTTTCCTCCCTACCTTAAGTGATTTCTAAGGTAGATTCATTAATGATTTTTGTTTAGTGAATGTTTTATTATGCATTTTAATTAATACTAGGTTTAGATTTTCTTTAAACAAACCTATTAAAAAAGAAAGACATTTTAAGATTAAGTTAAGTGAATTACTATCACAAAACACATAATATTTTATTTCTTTCTCACATGTGTATCATGCATATGAATGAATCCTAAGCATATATATACATGTGATGCAAGTATTTAACAGACCTTAATAATGAATGCTAAAAGAGGTTGCTTAAGGAAACTTGGATTGTTTCATGTATGAATGATTTTGTTAAGTAGAAGAGAGTGATTCTTTTATCCATTTTTCATATGCACATTTACAAGTATAAAAGACATAAGTGAGTACGACGCCCTTGTTAACCAGGGGTGTAAGGTACAAGATCTACTTAGGGCTACTTAAAGTCTCGCAACCCTGGGGTTGTCCAGACTAATATACCACTTTTCTTAAATACATGTGCATGTACAAAAAAATGTATGGAAAGAGAATGCTAAGTGAGTTACTTAAGAAAATATGAATACTTTATGATGCATGATTTTCATTAAGTAGAAGAGAGGTTTTCTTATCCATTTTTCACATGCACACATGTATATATGAAAGGCATAAGTGAATATGATGCCATTGTTAACTAGGGGTGTAAGGTACAAGACCTACTTAGGGCTACTTAAAGTCTCGCAATCCTGGAGTTGTCCAGACTAATATACCACCTTCCTTAAATACAAGCATATGTATAAAAGAAATGAATGAAATAGAAAGATATAAAAGTTTGAATTTGTTTGTTTGATTTATTTATGCAATTTATGTATAGGTGTGGATGTCCTTCTTTAAGAAATAACATAGGAATGAATAGGAATAAAGTTAGGAAATTATTACATTCTTTTCAAATGAACTACATACTTTGCCAAATCCTACTTAAAACTATGCTAAAAGAAAAGACAAGGAAAAGTATACTATGCACATCTTCATATTTATGTCCACATGCAAGCTTATAAAAAATTATAAGTAGCACCCTTTCAATTTTAGGCATTTGATTTATAGATTTTGAAAATAGTTTTGAATTTAATAGTGATAATAGCCATATTTTTTTACTTTAGCCAAAACATGCAATTTGACATAAAGAAAATATTTCATTTTGAATTTGATTTTAGAAAACATGATTATATGAAACTCATATGACATACACATTTAGCATGCTAAAAAGAAATAAAGTGATGTAAGCATGTAATTCATTCACCCTAATTAATTCTTAAAGACAATCTTATGAAGTAAGATCATTTAAAGAGAATCAAAAGTTATTTAAAAGAGACTTTCATTTTGCTTTGAGTTTGATTTGAATTAGAAAAGTGTGAGAAGGTTTGCTAGTCCTTACCCATTCCCACACATGTGTGTATTATTTTAGTTTAATTTTAGGTGATTAGATCAATTTTATGCTTAGGTTAAGGTGTAGATTAAGTTCATTAATTACCCTTACCTATACCACTTTAACATATTTAATCAAATAATTATGAGCCAATGTATGTAAAACCACAAGGAATTTAAATTAGCAATGCATCCTAGGAAAGAAAGGTACCTAATGCAATTGGCTCATAATTAATGATTAATCAAGCTAAAGAGTTTAATTTAAGTACTTTCATAACCCCTCACATACATATGGGTTATGTATATTTCCTTAAGTTAGATTATTGAACACCTAAGCATCTACCCAAGAGGGATAGATTAGGTTTCTGGATTAATTTTGGTTTTGAGAATTTGATTTGATTAAATAAGTAGATCATTAGTGGATTAACACTTAATTAGATTTGGATTAAGGAAGAAAGGGGGTTTAGGGAATAGCTTAAGGAAAATATCCCAAAATCATTCTATAAACCTCCTAATCACTTAAATAAAGTTTAATTAATTTAATCAAGGAATTAAATCACATTCACATACTTAATTAACCTTAATTACATTAAGAGAGTGATTATGGGTTCATTAATTATTTTCTTTGATTAACTCAATAATAAATTCCAAGAAATTAGGAGAGTAGTCATCCCACTTTTAAGTCAAGTTGGGATCATGGTCAATTGAGCTAGGTTGGGTCTAGTTGACCAATTGGTCAAATTAGATTTAATTGAGACTTTGTTCAAGTTCAATAATCAATTTGGAGTGAACTTGAGCCATCGGTTGCAATCAATTTGGTTTAGGTTATAATTTGGCTAGTTTGGGTTTATATGGGTTAAAGGGTTGACTTGGTCAACGAGCTAGGTTGACTTGGTTTGACCCAATTCATGATAATTGATTAACCTATGATGATCAACAAACATGCCATAATGTTGGGATTGGCTTAATTTACTTTGATTTGGATTGAATTGGATTTTGGTTCATGTAGGTCAAATTGGCCACTTTGGGTCAAGTGAGCCAATTAGGTTTAGTTGGCTTGATCAAGGCTTGATTCAAGTTTTGTTGAACTCACATATGGACTTATGATTGAAATATAAATCCATTTGCTAGTGATTTGGAGTTAAATGGGTTTTGATTCATTTGACAATTTCAAGTCAAAAGGGTGAATACGGGTTTGATTTGGGTTAGATTTTTGAATTTAGTTTTGGATTGAGGATTGAAGTTTGTGTTTATATTTGGATTCATGATTGAAGGATTGATTGAATCATGAAGAAAAATCAAGGGTTCAGCTTGATTTGAGTTTGATTTGGCTAAGTTCAAGAATTTGACTTGAAAGGCTTAGGTTGGATTTTGGTTGAATTTGAGTTTGAGTTTTGAATTTGGTTTTGGATATTTGAATTTATATTTCATTTATATTTATCAATATAAATGAGAATATAAATGGGTTATGGGAAATTTGTTTGAATTTGGATTTGATTTGAGCTAAGTCCATAAGATAGAATCAAAGGGCTTAGGAAAGATTTTTGATTTGGATTTAGATTTAGTTTGATTGATTTGAATTTATATTTCATTTATATATGTTAAATATAAATGATAATATAAATGGGTTATGAGAAAATTTTCTTGAATTTGAATTGATTTAAATTTTATTTGAGCTAAGTCCATAAGATAGAATCAAAGGGCTTAGGAAAGATTTTTGGAATTTGAATTCAGATTTCAATTATGGGTTTCGTTTATATGGAATTGATTTCTGATTTGAGAAAATCTATTGAAATTGATTCAAGGTTTGACTTGGATTTGAAGTTGATACAAGTTTGGAGTTGATTTGAATTTGACTTGAATGAAGGAAGTGGGGAGTTGGTTCAAGCTATAAGGTAGGCAGATTTTCCTAACACCCATAAGACATGATCTATTCCTATGACTAACTCTTCTAAGTCTCTAGGATTAAGTTGAGTGTCCACCTAATCACTAGATATGTCTTAATACTAAGGATCTCTTAAAGTCTAACATGACTCCTATGTCTAAGATGGAGGGGTCGAGAGCTCATCCTAAAAATGAGGTCAACAAAGTGTCAGTCATACCTGTGAATGCGATCACTCTACCAGTTGAACCCTTCGCACTAGGAAGGCATGATGTTGAAGCCTCCTCTTCTAGAGGAAAATTGAGTAGAAGGCAAAGAAGGAGAAGAAATGCTAAACTACAAGCTCAATAATTATTGTCTAAATCACTAGCCATGCAACCAGACTTGATGCCAGAAGCTAGTGTTCCCACTCACAAAAAGTTTGAAAATCTAATGTGGAAAGGGAACAGCTCTTGTTCATATCAAATGATCATTCTGGGCGTAATGACACCCAACTATAATCCCACAAAGGAGGCATCCTGAGACTCTATCCTTTAGAGTGCACAGAGTGCTGAAAGTTGTTAAGGAGAAGCATCTTATGAAGAAAAAGTATCAATGTCCGATTATTAGAGAAAATGAGAAAGCTTCACCAAAAAGGCTACTCTTAGTGGGTAATGCTCAAGACCATTCTAAGCAATTCCTGTATAGTGAACATCAGGGTGTGACACTTGAATCGCATGTTTGAGAATCCGCTACGAAAGGTCCCTGTAGATAGAAAATTAAATATGGAGGCTGAAGCCTTGAGAAGAAGTAGCGATGCAAAAGCTTTTTCATCTAGAAGCAATCTAATCTAGAGATAGCAGAGAAAGAGAAATGATGAACTGCGTGCTCAATAGTCATTGTTCAAGTAGAAAATTATATAACCAGCTGTGGAACCGAAAGTGAGTGTTCCAACCAATAATAGGTTAGACAGCCTAAGATGGGTAAAGCGGAACACCTCTACTGGTCGAATCAAACAGTCCTTATAGACCAGATAATGTCAGATTCTAGCTTCGCTAGTGAGAAAACTTGAAACTGTATGTACAAGAGTGCATCGAGTCCTCAAAGTTACTAAGGAGAAAGGACTGAAGAAAATAAAATATCAAAGTTCTGTCATCAAGGAAGCTAGAGTTGCTCCTCTAAGGAGACCACCTCCTATAACCCTAGCAAGATGTCAACCAATTCAAGTCCTACATGGTGAGCAATGAGGCGTGACACTTGGACCACAGGTCCAAGAATTTTCCATTGAAAGGTCTTGATAAAAGGTAAGCAAATATGGAGGCCAAAGTCTCGAAGTGAAACTGCTTTAAAGAAAGACAATGATGTGACATCTGGACTGTACTCTCATAAAATCCACTCTTTATGCGCTAGTATTTGGAACTGAAGCAGTCTTTCTACTTGAAGTTCAACTACATTCATTCCAAGTAGCCATTCAACATGATCTTATCTAAGATGAGAATGTCTATCTGATGGAAGTTGAACTACATTCACTCTGAGTAGCCATTCAACATGATCTTACCTAAGATGAGAATGTATGTCCATGGATGGAAGAGCTTGATGTGCTTGACGAGGCCATGCTCCAAGCACAATAAAATTTAGAAGTTTACAAAGCAAGAATGCCTAGCAATCAATCATATGGTGCATCCTCGAACCTTTCAAGAAGGAGAATTGGTCCTAGTACTGAGAATACCAATTATTTCTCGTTGTCATTATATGTGTAAGTTTTGCTTGGAAATTCTCTTACAAAGCAAGAATGCATTTCTGAAATAAAGCAAACATCCCTCTGTTAGACAGGGGGCATTTTTTTAGTATATCTATTTAGGTCGATATCCTGCTTCATGTCGAGATCCCTAAATAAATATACTTACTGAAGATAAAAAAAAATTTCTATGAAAATTCCTCTGTTACATAGAGGGCATTTTTAGGTCTTCTATACATAGATGAAATCAATGTCACATGTTAAAACCCTTTTAAGATCAAATATATCAACTCAAATATTGATATATTTTCTTAAATAATTTTAGAGCTCTTTCGAAGTGCTTTAGAATTTCCCCTGCAAGATAAGAGGTATTTTTATATATTTATAAATGACATCATGCTTCATTTGAGATCCTGGATAAATATACATGATGATCAGAATGAGCTACATTAATTTATATTAAAGAAATTCAAACTCTATGATATATTTCTGAGATAATCTACAATCCTCCTATAAGACAGGAGCCCCTTTTTATGAGCAAGGTTGTTCAATCCTCTCCTGTAAAACATGAGGCTTTCTTTTATATATATTTAGGTTGACATCTAACTTTATGCCTAGATCCCTGAATATATCCATAATTATTATTATTAAGTTTTAGGTTCTTGTAGGAACAAAAAGAATCTATTTCTAGGCATGAAAGGACAACCCTAAATGTCAAAAAATTTCTCTCCAAGATTCGTCAAATATCAGAGATCAAGTTAGAAGAACTCCCAATCTCAGAAGCTTCAATCAACTGAGTTGAAAAAAATATCAACCTCTACATCCTAAAGTGTAGGACACGGATGGGTACTAAAGGCCAAACTCAACAAGCCCATAAATGGTCGAGTTGTTGATACTCTCCTCACTCAACAAGCTGTAAGAAAAGGCAGTAGTGAAAGAGCCCCTGTTCTTTAGTCTGATGACCAAATCACCAATCCATCACTACTTAAGTCAAAGACTCGAGTAGGTTCTAAAGGTCGAACTCAACAAGCCCAAATGTGGCAGAGTTGTTGACGCTCTCCTCACTCAATAAGCCATAAGAAAAAGTCATAATGAAAGATCCATTTGCTCATCGATTAATGATAATGTTTGATCTGAGAAATTTCAGAGATCTTTGAGTCGATGGTAACAATAAAATTCTCAATTGGTGCCTCAAGTCAATCTTTATATTTCTGAGGTGATATTTCAATTTATTCTCAAATGATCTGATCAATCACAAAGCACAGATCAAAGCCAATTTTCTCATCAAGTCCATCAAAGTAGAAAGCACAAGATCGAGAAAGAAATTCCATAGTTCATACAAAGCTGATGGTCGAACTAAAGAGATTCTATAGTTATTTAGTCTATTAAAGCACACATTATTAGGTTGATAACTCGACATTATAGAGCTAATATAGGTCGAGAGACTGAGTCATCTGTATGCACCCTTCAACGGCCCGTCAAAGCAGCAGACACATGATTTAGGGTGTACATACACTTCCTGACAAGTCAACATAGACAAATCAGGTCAATCTTTCATCAAGTCCGTCAAGCTTAAAACTAGTACAGAAGGAATTTCCAATCTCAAAATAAACCAACCAATTCCTCCATCAAACTCGAGCAAGCATGAAGCTAAGATCGGAGAAAACTCAAATTTATAATGACATAAAAAAGAGATCTTCAACAAAGCCATTGAAGTAGCAAGTAGATAGTGTAAGAACTGATATCCATCCGACAAGTCGAGCCAGACAAATCGGTTGATCCCATCATTTAGCATGTCCAAAACATGGCATCATACTAATGGCAAATCTCATCAAAGCTCTATAAGCAATTGAAATCGAAGATGAAGTGGTCCAAGAGCTACAATCAAACATGAAATATAAACCAATTTTCAATAAATATGACTCGCTCCATGTGCAAATCACATTTGTTGGGGAGCATTTATTGACCTATATCTTTACATGAGTGCTTTATAAGTCAAATTCGATGAACTTCAGATGTAATAGTCCATAAATCAGAGCAAAAATGCATTGAAATTCATTGAAACTAGTCGAAATGACATCCGATCGATGAACAAACTTTTGCCATCATATTTAGAACATTGAAATTGATCAGAATATAAATATTGCACAATCTAACGATCAAACGATCAAACGATCAAACGATCAAGCGATCGAGTTGTTAATGTGCCGATGCGTATATCAGAGTCGGGAGACTACGATGATGCCCAAATGACCTCTGATCGATGAACGGACTTTTTCATCGCATTCATAAATTGAAATTGATTAGAATATAAATATTACACAATTTAATGATCAAGCGATCGAGCGATCGAGTTGTCCATGTGCCGACGTGCATATCAAATTGGGAGGCTGCGACGATGTTCAAACGATCTCCATTCATAAAATTGATTGTGTTGTTAGCTTTGAAACATTCAAATATATTAAATGAAACTATCCATGATCGATTATTCGATTCTACGCGTGAGCACGTTGAAAATGATAATCGCATTTTACCAAAATTGATATTAATGGCCCTGACCCCAAATGGTGTGATCGGATATCGCTGTTGAATATTAGAATAACCTTCAATCAATATATATATTAACTATATAATGATATTAGCACAAAAAATTAAATTAGGGATTGATTTAATCATTTAAATAATTTTTTTTATATAAAATTACTACTAATCGCTAATTCACCCCTAAGGATCCCGATTTCCTTCAAAATCAAATGCACTTTCGGCTCTTCCCAGCCAAAGAATCACTCCCGCCGCCTCCCGCTCTTGTGTGAACACTCAACTGTTCCCCCCGATTCAACCTTGCATGACCTCCCTCAACTCCTTCGCCTCCCTCAATTGCAAGAAAAGGCACGAATCCCTCATAGACGCTCCCTCTCGTTGGTCCGCTTCAAGCTGCAGGCCATCGATTCCGGTCTCCCTTAAAATCGCAGGCAAGCGAACTGCAGTCACTCACTTCCTCCATCCTTTCCTCTCTCTCTCTCTCTCACTCTCTCGGCATATCCAAACCAGAAAACCCTGGCTGGAAAGTTCCACTTGCATTGTTCAACGTAATATCCTTTTTTTTCCTCTTCTGTTCGATTGAATCTTCAAACCAATATTTATTTCGAAGAGTTGTACTTTGATTTGGTCCGATTAGTTAAACTTTTCCATTGAAATTTCAATTTTTTTTAATAAGGATTCCTCTACACGACGAAAGCTTCACTCCTTTGGTTTCACGAGGTAAATAGTCGAAAGAACACATAGATGGGTTGGTGATCAATGGTTTCGATATTGATCTCTAGGTGTCTTCCTTCTGTATGCTATGCCTGCACTTTGGAGATCTGGATCGATGCCATCAACCGAAGGGCGGCTCTTAGTATGTTGCACCACAAGCATGTCCTATGAATCTAAGAAGAAAGAACACACATTGCTGGTATGAAAATTGAGTTTAGGAGTTTTCTATTAAGGTTTTGGAGAAAGTTTTAGGGGATGGACATCAATGTGCCTTAACTGTCATTATTGGTGGCCATTGACAACCAATTTTTTGCAAGTTGGAAACATCCAAAAATACATTTGGTTGAATTTAAGTTAAATCCGACTTAAATCCTGCTCAAATCCTGCAGCCAAACAACTCCTCCCTCTCCCTCCTCTAAGCCTACCAAACTGCTCAATTGACTTCCTTGCTCGCACTACCCATTCTTTCAACTGCTGCTCTTCCAATGTCAATGATATAGTAAAATAGTTATGGATATGTGATTTGAATATGGAAATATATATATATATATATATATATATATATATATATATATATATATATATATATCTTTCATATCTATCTGTCCATAGATTTGAAGGCATCATATCGTTATGCGAAGATGAAAATTTGTATCACAAGACTTTTATGCTCATTAGGGCGTACCAAGTAAGCCAAAATTGTTACATGTCACACCCTTATGATGAAATGCTGCCAAAATTTTGACTAAATCTGAGACTTAGAAATAAAGGAGGGAGGAGAATATTTGCATATATTTTTACTTTTTTGCAGGTTATTGAAGGCCTCATTATGCTCATTAGGGTGTAACGGGATTGAAATTTGATTGTGGTGTTGCAGAACCTTTGCCACGCTCAATAAGCATCTTAGATAATACTAGATGTAGCCTACGAGGATGATCTGAATCTCTAGAATTTGGATTAAATTTGGGACTTAAGCAAATTTAAATAGAAATCATTTAAACTTAAATTAAATAAAAGATGCAGAATAAATACGGCGATAACATTAAATCAAAGAAAAATAAATGGGGGATACTTAATGGAAAATTTTGAAAGAATAAAACACTCACTTGAAATGTAATCAAATCTTTCTCTCCTCTCAAACTCCAAAACACTCCAACCTCTCAAGCAAGCGATATGAAATGGAAGGCCCTCCCTTAGCCTTATTTATAGAGAGAGAAAGAGTCCATGTGGGACCCATCCTTATCTAAGCTTAATAATTAAATGCAATGACGGGGTTTGATGGATAATACTAAACTCACAAGATTTAATTGTAATTCTCTATAGCTTAAATTGAAGTGGTGAAGTGAGTTCTCTTTTCTCTGAACTCCTCAAAATTAAACAAGCTTTAATTGAAACTTGGGGAGGCTAATACTAAACTCACAAGATTTAATTCTAATTCTCTATGGCTTACATTGAAGCGATAAAGTGAGTTATCTTTTATCTATACTCTTCAAAATTAAATAAATTTTAATTGAAACTTGAGAAGGCTAATATTAAACTCACAAGAGTGTTAAGATAAATTTGAAGTCCAATTATTAAATAAATATGAAACTTGATCTGGAGTTGAGGATAAATCCACATTGAATCTAAAGTCTTTTTATGTGAACAAATCATATTTAGTATCAAACGAAACTATGATCTCAATTGAATATGAAATGACAAATGATTGGTGGCAAGTCTAAATATTCAATTCCAAATTATGAATAAAGTGTGCAAGAAATTTAGTAGCTTTCTTATAAGCACAAATTCAATTAAGCAACTCATGATCATTCATGACTGTAGCCTTTAAAAGGATCATTTGGATCTTGCTTAAAGTCAGGCTTGAAGCATAAGAGATTTGTTGAGTGCTACTTTCAAGCTAAAGCAAAAATTAGAGGAGCTTCATAAAAGATTTTCACTGAAACTAAATAACTTATTAGCAAGTATGATCAATACTACTTAGTGAATAATTGACTCATATTTAAAAATAGCTTCAATTTGGATAAGCTTGCCTAAATAAGATATAATAACTTGCTTAGGAGAACAAAAATTGAGTGCAAATATAAATCTAATTCTTCTCCACAAAATGCCACTAGATTCACAATGCATCGTACAAGCGAATAGAAGGCGTAAATAAAAGCTTCAATTGAACCCTTACACACATTATGAAATAGGATTAAAACTCAAATTCAATACTTTAAAATTATGCAAGCATTCTTAAATACACCCGCATGGGTCTCGACGCTATGTTCAATGCTTAAATTTAGTGTCTGAGGATGCTGTGTGAGTTGCTTCCCGGTTTGGTCTTAGGACCGGGTCCGGGTTAATAAAATATAAAAATATAATAATATTATTATAAGAATTATAACTCAATAAGATATTTGCGAAGCTAATTATATCATATGATAGTAGATTTGATCTTTTATTATTAAATTAATAGAGTCAATAGGATCTAAAATAATAAATCACCCCGATAATGGCTGTGTTGAATGATGATTTCAACTAGAGGGGATACCACCATCAAAATATATTTAAAATTTTAAATCAAATTGATATAAATTAAACATCAATATAAGTAAAAAATCTCATGAATTATCAAACTCAAAATGCCTAAATAAAATTCTATCTTTAAAAAACTTAAAGTTAAAAACTCAATCCACCTTCCACAATTATTTGTCGGAGGTAACAAATTAAGAAAACTTTATCTCACAAAGGAGCTAAAGTCAAATCAAGTGTTCTATTATGTTCACTCTCATTCAATCTCATGCTAATAAGGATGTGACGTGTTCTCGGACTGGTGGCTTGGCCTGTAGGCTCCACATATGATGCACTTATGACTAGAGTTCTCTGATCGGGTGGTTGCCACCAAATGGAACCATTATATTACGATCCGATTGTAGCCCGTATGCTCTCTAATGGCTCTGGCCTTTGAGATGTGAATCATAGGGTACACGTGATAAAGAAAAAGCCCTATGTCAGCTAAGGTAAACTTAAGCTTGTTTCCTTAGACAAACATCACCCCAGGTATATAAGGATTTCTTGGATGACATAACCCATGTGTTGTTGACAGGGATCCTTCGATTAGGATGGGTGGCTACCTCCTCCAACTAAGTAGATTAGGGACCATGACTAGATGCCGGAACCATGGGATTTAGATCGGGTATGTCATCATCCCCCCAACCATCCGCTTTAAGTTAAAAATAATGAATTTCATAAATTCTAAATTTCAAAACTCCACATGCTGCTATTATATGCTACGCATTTAGTGATCTAATGACTAACCTTAGTCGAAAGTTCTCTCTCAGCATTGAGAGGGGTAATTAACTATAGGTGCTTGCGCCTATAAGAAACTTGAAACCAGATCTAAAGTCCTCACAAAATAAGAATGAAATCTCTGGGTAGTGTCTTATCAACTATCTCATCTACCTTTTAAAAATTTCACTGACACTTTAAGTCATACTCTCTTTAATGTGAGAAGTCGGAGATGAATTTTTAGAGCTCACATGATTATAAACCCTAGCAATCTAATTAAATTTCAACTCAAAACAAAACAATTCTCTTCAATTTCAAAATTATAAAATCCAACCATAGGATATATTTGAATGCTCACTAGGCTTCCTAGTATTATGAGCATTCCCTACCTTTTCCCTTTAGCTTCCAAAATAAGTCTTCTCCTTGATCTTTTCATTTAATTTTCCAAACATAACCAGTTTATTGATAGTTTTAACCTTGAAATCTTTGGAGATAATAATTTTCTACTTTAATCGAGAGTATTCCTAAGGAATTAACCTTTCTTAGGATGTAATTAACTATGATGGCTTACCTCCATAGGAAACTTTAGAACTAGTTTAACATAAAACTACTTTATTCATCTATATAAAGTAGGGAAAAATCTCTGGTATATTTGAAGACCCATCATGCCTTAGAGTCCTTATTAAGGTGATTAGGTCCATTGAAGGGTGATATCTCTATCTTTCAAGATAGCACATCATACCTCAATGTCGTACCCGATCACTTCAATAGAGTATCCCCTCAGATCTATGTGGTGTCCCCCATATATAACTCAAAAATAAACACGAGATTGATATAAAAAAAACGAAACCATTTAACCTTCAATGCTATATAATAAAGTGAAAACAATCCTACCTTGTTGATGGCATATTACTACATTAAAAAGATCACATCAAAAAAATTTGAATTTTAAAAAAAAAATCATAAGACCAATTTAGATATCAAAGTGATTTATATAATTAAAAAGAAGTGATCTCCAAAGCAAATTAATATACTCGAGATAGAGGAGTTAAGTTATTCGTTGTCCAACAACTTGAATAACATGAGTGAATTTCCTTCTAAAAAAGAGATATATGATTAAGCAATTAGTAACTCAAGAAGATATATAAAGGATAAACTATTAAAAGGACTCCATGAAAATTTATTATATTTTTGAGAGACATCATATGACTACTATATTGTAGAGAGCATTAAGATTTTGAGGAGTTCATATAGGTCTCCATATGACTACTATATTTTAGAGAGCATTGAGATTTTGAGGAGTTCATATATGTCTCAATATGACTACTATATTGTAGAGAGAATTGAGATTTTGAGGAGTTCATATAGGTCTCAATATGACTACTATATTGTAAAGAGCATTAAGATTTTGAGGAGCTCATATAGGTCTCAAAAATATTCCACAAAACTAAGGGACTTTGTGATTCAGAAGAATGTTATCAAGTAATTATAATGCAAGCTTGACACCAATAATATATCTAAGTCAACACCAAATTTGATGACACTACCTCATGATTCATGAATTTAGATCCATAACTTTTATAATTAATGTTTTTGCTTTCCAATTATTACAAACATTCCATGCTTATATGAAGGGATGTCATGTAAGGATTTTAGGATATAAATTAGAAATTTGAGATATTTTATGAGAATTAACTTTTAGTGAGAAGAGTATCTTATTTTAGAGATATATATATATTTGAGAGATTGAGAGAATAAGGGTATTCTAAGAAATATCATCTTTTTACTTATTGTATTAATGATTAAATCTCTTGTTAATGAAACTTGAATGTTTTGTTAGTACAAAAATAGAACTCCAAATTAACAACCTCACTTTTGTGCTCACATGCTTGACATATTTGATATTGCTCTTTTAGTATTCTATTGGTAGCTTTGGATTTCCCACAACCATAATGAGATTGTATAGGATCTTAAGACTATTATCAATGCATAAATAAAAAGTAATTAGATTAAAACTTAGAACTATGAAAAAGAAGAAATATGATAAATTAAAGAAGGATATAATTAATGCTACTTTTGAGAGAACCATCAACACTGTTGCCATGAGGACTAAAAATAGTAATTTTTTTCAACTGGTGACTAATCCTTTAAAGTTGCATTCAAAAAGATTAACTTAAACCCTTTCCATTAAAGATAAGCTAAAGATTGACATTGTCAATAAAAAAGATAAATGAAGAGAAGGAGATTAATATGCACTTGATAGAGTTAGCTATGTCTTATGGTGGGCAATATGGACCAAATATTAGACCATCAACTAGAACTCTCCTTCTAACTCACAATTTTGGGATCACAAGAGTAGATCTCTCATTGAATCCATAAGGTATATTATTTCCTTTAAATATCAAAATTTTCTTGATAAAGTTTTAAAAAATTTTTAATCCTAAAAAAATATACAATTTCATTAAATTTCTTACCATCCCCTCTCTTATTATCATTTCCCCACTATTGACCTTCACATATGTTACACAAGCCGAATCGAGCTTATAAGGTGAATTCGATCAATTTCGGATGCTTTAGAGCACAAATTAGAGCTCAGATGCGCCAAACATCACCAAAATCAATCCAAATGACCTTCGATTGATGAACGGACTTCACCATTGCATTTAGAATATCGAAATTGGTCAAAATATAAATATTGCATAATCTAAAGATCAACGATTATCAAGTTATTAACATATTAAGTCGAAGCTGCGACGATGTCCAAACAATCTCCATTCATAAAATTGATTACATCGTTAGCTTTGAAACATTAAAAACTACCAAATGAGACTATCCATGCTCAATTCAGATGAGTCTATGCAAATATCGAATGATCAGAAGCGACAATATGTAAATTATGGCTAAAATACATTGGACATCACCAAAATCAATCAAAATGACCTCCGATCGATGAACGAACTTCTCCATAACATTCAAAATATTGAAATTAGTCAAAATATAAATATTTTATAATCTAAAGATCAACCGATCAAGTGATCGAGCTATCAATATGCTGACCCGTATATCGAAGTTGGGAATCTACGATAATGTTCCAAACAACCTCCATTCATAAAATTGATTGTGTTGTTAGCTTCAAAATATTGAAAATACCAAATGAAACTATCCAAGCTTAATTTGGACTAGTCTGTGCAAATATCGAATGATCAAAAATGACTGCATGCGAATCAAGGCTGAAATACACTGTACGTAATCAAAATCAGTTGAAATGACCTTCGATATATGAACAAACTTTGCCATTGTGTTTAGAATATTAAAATTGATCATAATATAAATATTGCACAACCTGATGTTCAATCGATCAAGCGATCAAGTCGTGAATGCTCCTACATATATCGAGGTCAGGAGGCACTGACGTAAATCAAATGATCTTCATTCGTAAAATTAATTATGCTGTTAGTTTTAAAATATCAAAATCTATAAGGCTACACACTCAATTGGACAAGTCTACAAAAAATTGAGCTATGATAATGCATTTTGAGTAAATTGACCCAATTTGACACTTGAATCAAATGGCCTGTTTGTGAAATAGATCGGAGAAATATGGAATAATCTTGAATTGATATATATATATATATATATATATATATATATATATATATATATATAATATATATATATATATATATATATATATATATATATATATTATATATATATATATATATATATATATATATTCCTATAATCTAACCAATTCTGTTTACATTGAGTTAATTAAATGCTTGAAATCAATTTCAAGCTATTTTGCTAATTAGCCTTTCAATCCTAAACCAGCATTGTTCTGACTCGAGCATGCTTCGATGACCACTCCGATCTTGCTTCAAGCTGTTCTCTCCTTCCTCCTCAAGAAAACCACAAGACAAAGGGCTCTGTTTTCTTCTTCCTCCTCTCTATTCTCTCATCCAGCTTCATCTCCCTCTCGTTCAAACAAACAGTGGGTTTCTTTTCTCCTTTCTCTTCCTTCTTCTTCCTTCTCCTTCTTCTCCTCACAAAATTGAAATCACTTCTTCCTCTTTCCCTTTTTTCTTCCCTTCTCTTCCTAAATTGAAATCACTTCTTCCTCTTTCCCTTTTTCTTCCCTTCTCTTCCCAAACCTACAACCATTCTCCTTCCATTTTCCCTTATTCCTTCAAAATCGAAAACTCTCTTTCCATTTTCCATTATTTCTTTAAAATCAAAAAATCTCCCTTCCATTCCCCTCATTTCTTCAATCCGAAAATCCTTCTCCATTTTCCTCAATTCCCTTTTGCCGAAATTCCCTCCTTCCCTCATTTCCCTTTGCCGAATCCACTCTTGCCAACCTCCTTTCTTTTTACAAGCGAGGGTAGTCGAGACGCAACACCATCATCGGTGGGTTCCTCTCAGTATACCTCCTTGCTTCCTCCTCTAATCAAGAGCACAGTCACCGAATTATTTTTCTGACCTCTCTTTTTATCGCAGTCGGAGGAACACCGTCATCATGAGGGTTCTTCTCTAGGCTTCTAGCATTTTTGTCTCCTTCCGACCATTCCTCTTGCCACAATCGAAGAGAAATATCATCATCAGTTGGGTTCTTCTCTTAGTTTAGGTCTCCTCTCTTCTTCGATCATTTGGCGGCGAAAAAAAAATAAGTAGAACATGTGTGATGTGAGTGAAATATATATATATATATATATATATGCTTATGTCTCTTTCTTTTGCGGGTTTCAAGACTCATTAATACAGATAGATATGGCTGGTGTAAAAGATGACTGGTATTTAAGACACTCACTAAACTCATAAGCATCTGGGACAAAGCCAAAAAAAATTGTTAGACAAAAATGGAGGAATAAAAAAAAGAACTGGCTCAAAAGCACTAAAAAAAAAAAATCTAAAGCTAAATTCAAATTAAAAGAATCAAATAATAAAAAGAGAGGAGGGAAAAGAACATGCAATGAATACAAAAGTAAAATATTAAATCAAAGAGAAAAGAGGTAAAAAATATTTACAAGATTTATCTAAGCGGAGTTGAAAGCCCACTAAACAAAATTAACCCTTCTCTTTCAAGCACTCCAACTCCTCAAACAAGTTGAATGAAATAGAACCTTCCCCCTCTTAGCCTTATTTACAGGAATTGAAGGAAATGATGTGGAACCCATCCTTATCTAAATTTAATAATTAGATGTGACGGCTGGGTTTGAGGGATGATACTAAACTCATGAACTTTAATTGTAATCCTCGGTGGTTTAAATTGAAGTGGTAAAATAGGTTCTCTTTTCTTCAAACTTCACAAAACTAAACAAGCTTTAGTTGAAACTTGGAGAGGCTGATATCAAACTTAAAATAGACATATAATAAATTTGAAGTCCAATTATTCACTAAATATGAAACCTAATGAGGATTTAGGAATACTGGAGTTGATGTTTGCTTATGTGAATAGAGCCTTTTTATTGAATACTCAAGTGTTAAATTTATAAATAAGTAATCATAAGACTAATTGAACAATTGAAAATTAGGCGTCGAAAGAAATAAGAATCTTGATTGAACATTACATCAAAGTATAAGAGAGCCTCTTGGAATTAAGATACACTCTTCAAACATGTTCAAATAAATTGAAGAAAATTAAAGAATTCATCAGAGATTTTCATGAGATTGAATGATTGCTAATAAGCATAAGCAAAGAATCCTTGGAAAATGTTTGAAGTATATCCGTCACCTTATTAAATACTCGAATTATATCAAGGAGAAATTGAGTATAGTTGGTGATGAATTTGAGAATTATCATAAGTGAGAGTCTATTGAATATTCAAAGACTAATCAACTTGGAATCAATTAGATATTAATCTGAAAAATCTAATAAGATATTAGATCAATTTACAATACCTTCTACGCCACCAGATTCGCAACACATCATACAAGTAAACATAATGTGTTAATTAAGACATTCTTAAATACACCCGTATGGGCCCTGACACTATGTTGAATGTTTAAATTCAAGTGTCTTGGGATGCCGCGGTTGCTTCCTTTAGTCTTGGGTCCAAGTTAATAAAATCAAAAAATCTATTATAAGAATTTCAACTTAGTAAAATATATAAGAAGCTAATTTTGTCATGTGACAGTAGATCTAATCATCTATTATTAAATTAATAGAGTCGACGATCAAGTAAACTCATAAACCCTGATGATGGTTGTGTTGAATGAAGATTTTAACCAGATGAGATACCTACCATCAAAATGTGCTTGCAAGCTCAAATTGAATTAATCAAAATCAAATGTCAATCTAAATGCAAAATATAATATGTCATTAAGCTACAAATATCTAAATAAAATTTAATCTCTAAAAACTTAAAGTAAAATCTAACTCAATCCACCTTCCGTAATAGTTTGTTGAAGGTGACAAATTAAAAAAACTCTAGTTCACAAAGCAGCAACGTCAAATCAAGTGTTTTACTATGTTCACTCTCAATCAATCTCATGCCGGTAAGATGTGGTGTGTCCTCATTGCATGGCTTGGCGATAGGCTCCATAGATGATGCGTTATTACGAGTTCTCACGATGGTGGTTTGGCAGTAAACTCCATTATATTATGATCACAAGTATGCTCCCCATGGCTTTGCCCTTTGAGTTGTGAATCATAGTGTAAACTTGGTAGGGCAAAAAATCTCCTTTACTTAAGATTGTCTCTTAGATAAACACTTGTCAAAAGAATTTTTTTGGCGTAACCCATGTGTGTTCGATAAGGATTCTTCGATCAGTTGTATCTCCTCCACTAAGTAGACCGGGGACCATGGCTTGGGAGGGCGGAACCATGGGATCTAGGGTGCGTCATCATTCCCTCAACCATCTACTTTAAGTTAAGAAGACGAATTTCATAAATTCATAATTTTATACTCCACATGTTGCTACTATACGCTACGCATTAAGTGATCTAAATACTAGCCTTGATAAAAAATTCTCTCTCTACATTGAGAGGAGTAATTAATTATAGGGGCTTGTGCCTATAGGAAACCTAGAACCTGATCTAAAGTCCTCACAAAATGAGGATGAAATATATAAGTAGTTTATTATCTACTATTCCATCTACCTTCTGAAAATTTCACCGACACATTAAATCATACTCTCATTCAATTTGAGAGATCAATGGCGAATTTTTGAAGCCCACACCCACTAACTTCATCACCTTATAAGAAGATTGTTGATTGAGAAGATGATGAAGTTGTTATCATTATAGGCCTTATATATTTTTTTAGCAAACAATAAAATGAAGAATCAAAGAATAATAAAGTTGTGAAGCTACTATTTAAGAAGTCAATGATGATAGAGTTACTCTGAAAAATAAGGCTATTGAGCTATTGAACAAAAACATCAAGAATATTTTATATATTTAGCTAACAAATGTACATATGAAAGAAGTTATTAGAGTTATTTAAAATGTATCAATTAAAGTTCTTGATGTGTTGATGCCTCCATTTCCTGGATTCATATGATTAGGCAAGATTCTTAGTACATGCAATTTTACATGTCTCATTTGGATATATTAATTTATCATGATTTCATTTATTTATTTATTTCTTGTCTTGTTTTGTAGAGATAAAGCATATATCCTAGAGACATGGAGATTAGCTCTTTGCTATTATGAAGTTGCCTAATAAATTTGTATTTTGGAGCAATAATAAAAGTCAATTCAATCTGCATATCATAAAGATGACTTGATTCCATAATGAATATGGTGGTTTTTTAAATAAAGATGAAAGACTACATGATCTTGAAAACCAAATGCATTGGGTCCAAACTTAGCCAAATGTTTGAATGTTGCTTATCATAAATATTAAGATGCCAAATAATGATTTTGAGATATGTCATGTTATAAGCATATAATAAACTAAAGCTCCATATTAAAAAAAAATGAAGAGAATATATGCCAACATTCAACAACAAAATTTAAAAATATATATATATTAATGGATATGAAATTGTTGAAGCTAGTCAAGTAGAAAGACAACATTATATCTTCAAAAATAATGGTGAAAGTGAAAGCCCAAACATTTTTCGAGAAGAGTCAAAATTATTTTAGTCTTTGTTGAATATAAAATAAAATCTTTAAGTTTGATTTCAACTTGCCTAGAAATATTTTTAAGTAATGTGAAAAATCAAGGTCAATCTTAGGAGAAGTGATTAAAGTTATCTAAAGATCAAGTAAGACAATCTATATAGATGATAAAGCTTTTAAAAAGAATATAATTGAAGTCTTTTATTACCATGGTTTCTTAGATGTTCAGGCTAAGTTTATAGTATTTATGGTAACAAGTATATCAGATACATTATTGTGAATGTTTTCACCATTTGTAGTTTCTCCTCTTTCAAAGATATAGTTAACTTTCTCACATATGTTGAAAGAAATAAGAATAATTTTTTTACAATGATGAGAGAAATGAACACATTGAGAATTCAGATAGTTAGAAAAGGCCTACATTAGACTACTTTTAGACAAAGATAAAGAAATGTATTACAATATGAAAGTAGCTATATTAAATTGGAGTGGATTGATTTAGTGATATATGTCCCTTATAGAGTGAGCCAAGAGCAAAATTATGTTATATAATAAATTACAATATTAATGGTGTATCTTAGTGAATACAACCAATGCCCTTTAGCTTGGTGGTGGCCTTGATCGAAACTCTGCCGAGTTGAATCTCTCAGGAAGGAGGCGCTATACAAGGTGAGGAAAGTAAGTGGGGACCCGGCATTGTATGGGTGATGAATGTGATCTTGCATTAATTAATTAAATACGATATCTTGGATGGATACCCATTACAAAATAATAATAATAATAATAATATAGTTGTAAAATAAATATGATGTTGAAGTGATATCATATGATGTCTAATGAATCCTTTCTAGCAAACCAAATTATCATATCTAAAAAATATCTATTTCTATTCTAAATTATAAACTAAACATTCTATAAATAATGAAGTAGATCGATCAATATCTGTTTATTATGGATAATGAATACGATGGCTATCATGGGTGGATTGACCTTAAGGTGAGGTGGGGCCCACCCTCAAATTCTTTTTTTTTTCTCTTAAAAAAATAATTTTTTTATATCTGGCCCCCTCTTTATACAGAAAAACTTCTCCCAAAAAAAATAATATAACCTATTACCTCAAATAGTTATTTAATTAATTAAAATAAAAAGTTTATAAATTTAATAATCTTGCTCACTCATTTTTTTCATATAAATTTTTTGATATTATTTTATAAATTATTTATATTTTTCTTAATTATATATATAAATATAATTATTATATTATTTAATTATTTAAAAAGTTTATTCACTTTGAAATAAATAGTTTGTTCCGCCTTGATGGCCATAATGTACATCTGATTCATTTGATAATATGACATATTTCTTTAATGAATTTTAAAGTTCTTAAAAAAATCATAACGGTGGACTATCGCTGAAGAGGTTATCTTACTCTGAAAAAACTGATGAAACATCCTCAAGAGTTATGTGAGTTTTATTTCCGATATAAAATTTTAAATATTTTAATTTTTATTTCAAGAGTTACTGTTCATGCAAACAGTGAAAATAACATAAAATTTGAGTTAAATCTTATTGAAATAATCTTAAATATAGAATATTAAACGGCCCTATATTATCGTCCTTTTGCGGCCTTACGCTGAGTTCATGGCTCGGAATATTAATCGCTGTGAGGCTGTTTGAGATGGTTTTGACTTTTTTGCAATGGCCATTCGCCAAATCCATTAATTCAGCCGTTCTTTTTTTTTTTTTGAAATAGGTATCCACTCAATATCTCATCTATCTTATGGGTGGGGATGTCGATATTAATTACGCGAGGGCTCTCCGTTAAATTAGCGTTGTCAGTCTTTCACAAGTATACCCCGCTTGGAGAGGATTGACTTCGGTCAGGAGGTTTCAAAATCTTGCATAGAGGCGATGAGTAATTCAGCCATTCTTTGCTTCTATGTCAAAAATTCATCCGCGCCACCTCGAAATTCCCAAAATATTTCCGAGGTCAATGTCCTTATGGCGGCCGTGGCCTAGGCCTTCTTTGGTCGAGATTGGTGGATAGGAAGATTTTATTTTATTTATTTTTTGAGGTTTCTCATGCTGTCCCGTATCTTAAACATTCCTTAAAAAGATTGGTTTTTGTAGACTAGGGTTTTCTGGGCGAGGGCATGGTCGATAAGGAAAATTGAAGCAAAGCTGCAACTATTGATCTGAATCTTTATCTTGCTCTTTCGAGAGAATATTACATGCGGATTCGCACCGTGTGGAGTCCAATCATAAACTCTCAATTTTTTTTTATAAAAAAAAAAATTGATTGGTTTGACGCATCGATCCATACGTAATATTTTTTCTTCTCCGCGACCTCGATCTTGGCCGGAGAAAATATTCGTCCGAGTCCACCGTAGCTACGTCAGGTCGTCAAACGTCGTAGTATTTTTCCCTATTTTAGCGGTTAAGCGGTAACATAGCATGACCGTAAATGGATGACATATTCGGCCGTTACACTTCCCAGCTCGACCCGTAAGATTCAAGAGGGAGAAAAGAGCGAGATAATCTTGTCGTTCGACATTCTCATACGCTTTAGTGCTTTCTTTGAAGGATTTTTTCTCGCTTAGCTCCGTTCTCGATCGAGCCGTAGCCTTCGGTGATATAGCAAATCAAAATTGAGGTATTGTAGGTACTACATGAGGTATTTACACATGCATTCTCGAACTTGAATGAATTTAGGGTTTACTCTTCTTCTCATTTGTCAGGTGAAAGATTGGTTATTTTTATATGTTATTTTGTATCTGCTCTCTCTCTTGAGAATTTTATAGCATTTAGAGCATTTTTTTGAGTTTCTTTAGCGTGTTTCTTGAGATTATGTTCATTACATTCAAATGCAAGCAATTTGGAGGTTTGTTTATATAGGGGTTTTAATAATCTGTCATCATTGCCTCTCTTGAGATGAGATCATTTAGACTACTTTTTTGATTTATCTTGCCTTCTTGAGATTATATTTAGGGCATTCCAATGGAAGCATATGAAGAAATTTGTTTGGATGGTTTGGGGTATTTTATCTGTACTCTCTGTACCTCTTTGGAGAGTACATATCATTTATGTCATTTTTTCAGATTATTTTACTTGTTTATTGAGATAATATTCATTACATTACAATGGAAGCAATTTGAAAGCTGTTTGGATGATTTTTGGGGGGTATTTTGTATTTGTACTCTCTGTATCTCTTTGGAGGGTACAGAGCATTTATAGACTTCTTTTTTCATTTTATTTTACCTATTTCTTGAGATAATGTTCATTACATTATAATGGAAACAATCTGGGAGCTGCTTGGATGGTTGGAGGGTATTTTGCATCAGTACTTCTCTCTCACAGTGAATCATTTACTTTTAGTTTATTTTGCGATTCTAGAGATAATGTTCATTACATTATATTGGAAGCAATTTGAAAGATGTTTGGATGGTTTAGGGGGTATTTTGCATGTACTCGTACCTCTTTGGAATACGGATCATTTATAATTTTGAGTTTATTTTGCACTTCTTGAGATTATATTTAGAAATTCCAATGGAAGCAATTTAATGGTCTTGGATGATTTTTGGGTTTTTTTTTTTGCATCACTCTGTACCTCTTTGGAGGGCAGAGCATTAGACTTCTTTTTTTATTTTTATTTCTTTTGATTATGTTTAGGGCATTCCAATGAAAGCATTTGAAGGTTGTTTGGATAGTTTCTGGGGGGATATTTTATATATGTACTCTCTGTACCTCTTTGGAGGGTACAGATCATTTATGGACTTCTTTTGCCAGTTTATTTTGCCTACTTTTGATTATGTTTAGGCATTCCAATGGAAGCATTTGGAGGCTTTGGATAGTTTTGGGGTATTTTGCATCGTACTCTGTACATCTTTGGAGGTTCATTATTTATGGACTTCTTTTGCCAGTTTATTTTGCCTACTTCTTTTGATTATTTTTAGGGCATTCCAATGGAAACATTTGGAGGCTATTTGGATAATTTCTGGTGGGTATTTTACATCTCTGTCTCTTTGGAGGTCTGGATCATTTATGGACTTCTTTTGCCAATTTATTTTGCCTACTTCTTTTTGATTATGTTTAGGGCATTCCAATGGAAGCATTTGAAGGTATTTGGATGGTTTCTGGTGGGTATTTTGCATATGTGCTCTCTGTACCTCTTTGGAGAGTACAGATCATTTAGAGACTTCTTTTGCCTGTTTATTTTGCCTACTTCTTTTGATTATGTTTAGGGCTTTCCAATGGAAGCATTTGGAGCTGTTTGGATAGTTTTGGGGGTATTTTGCATATGTACTCTCTTTGGAGGCAGATCATTTATATTTTTCCAATTTATTTTGCTACTTCTTTTGATTATGTTTAGGGCATTCCAATAGAAGCATTTGGAGGCTGTTTGGATGGTTTCTGGGGGGTATTTTGTATATGTACTCTCTATACCTCTTTGGAGGGTACAGATCATATATGGACTTCTTTTACCAGTTTATTTTGCTTACTTCTTTTGATTATGTTTAGGGCATTCCAATGGAAGCATTTGGAGGCTGTTTGGATGGTTTCTGGTGGGTATTTTGCATATGTACTCTTTGTATCTCTTTGAAGGGTACAGATCAATTTTGTCATTCTTTTGCCAGTTTATTTTGCATGTTTCTTGAGATTATATTTAGGGAATTCCAATGGAAGTAATTTGATGGCTGCTTGGATGATTTACGGGTGTTTTGTATCTGTCTGTACCTCTTTGGAGGTATAGCATTTAAGGACTATTTTGCAGTTTATTTTGCCTACTTCTTTTGATTATGTTTAGGGCATTCCAATGGAAGCATTTGGAGGCTATTTGGGTAGTTTCGGTGAGTATTTTGCTCTCTTTGTACCTCTTTAGAATTACATTTAGACCTCTTTTGCAGTTTATTTTTACTACTTCTTTTGATTATGTTTAGGGCATTCCAATGGAAGCATTTGGAGGTTGTTTGGATTTACGGTGGGTATTTTGCATGCTATCACTCTTTGGAGGTACATATCATTTATGGACTTCTTTTGCCAGTTTATTTTGTACTTCTTTTGATTATGTTTAGGGCATTCCAATGGAAGCATTTGGAGGCTGTTTGGATGATTTGGGGGATTTTGTATCGCTCTGTACCTCTTTGGAGTACAGATCATTTATCATTCTTTCTAGTTTATTTTGCCTACTTCTTTTGATTATGTTTAGGGCATTCCAATGGAAGCATTTGGAGGCAGTTTGGATGGTTTCTGAGGGGTATTTTGCATCTATACTCTCTGTACCTCTTTGGAGAATTCTGAGATCATTAAAGGATAATTTCTGTTATTTGGTTTGATGAGTGATTTGCATCATGCTACTACTTGACTTTTCTTTTGAAGTTTACCATGTTTGGGAAAAGGATAACTTGAGATCTACTTGTAAGAAGCGTGTTCGATAATATTGATACTTTCTTGATGAAAGCGATATTTTAAAGAGGCTTCATCTCCATCAATTCATTAGACTCCACGAATTAAGCAAGACTTCGATTGCCATTACATCGATCTGTCTTCTTTGGGACATAAAAGCAAGCTTTCTTGTTGGGTGGTGGTGCATTCCTTTCACCCAGATGAAGTTGCGGTGATGATAGGGATGCCAAACGGAGGAGAAGGTCATATGGCAAATCCCATTTGTTGATTGTTCTGGACTACAGAATCAACAATTGAATGGCTCGTTGCTTGTAAATGTTTGTCTTGATTGTTCGTTTTCTATCAAATCTATTTTTTTATATCACAATTACGGTGGCATCGAATTGATTACTCATGAATAGATAGATTGTCTTTTGGCCATTTGGGACTTTGGTTTCCCAATTTGATGTTATTACATCAAAGATTGAAGGCGAGGTTACATGAGTGGCTTTGTCACTCTTCGATGGTATGTTCTATATCTCAGAATGAAATTTAATGCATTGAAGTTTTGTTTAAAATATTTATTGTAGATATGGTGGCGAAAAGCATCATGGTCATTTTCATCGAAAACATTATCTGATGGGCAAAAATAGAGTTTCAAATAATGCTTTGGTTTGGGAGGAAGCGGTGACATATAATAATATCACTTAGTTCATATAAGAATATCTTTATTTATGTTGTATGTCTTCACATTTTTTCGGTTTATCAGTGCGCCTTTCATTCAAGGATATATTAGAAGAGGAGAACTGGCTTCTTTAGTCAGTGTCCCCTGTCCAAGCATCTACACATGTCAAGCCGATGCGGTCCATTTTAAGAATTAGTGTGCATGAGTCTCCATATGTCTCCTCGATATTCTCCCGTCGTGTATTTAGCACGCCCTGCTACTACCCCATAGACTTTTCGGTGGAGAGGATACTTGCGGGTTTGAGGGACTTGAAAGATCGATGTCTTTTCATGCAACAATGATAGAGAGGATGGATGGGCTTGATCTGCGTTCTGCTATCGAGGAAGTTCTTTCGAGGCAGTGGGGTCCTACCACCCCAAGTGTGGGGGAGGTTCCTGTGGGGGTCACCAGAAACTCTTGAGGGAGCAGAGCTTCCCATGGAGGGTACCCCAGGGAGGCTACCACTTGGAAAGCCACGAGGAGTGCAGTAGAGGAATCTCTTGTGGAGGCTACCACAGCTTGCACTATGGAGTTGGATACTTTCAACGGGGAAGCCCATGTGGAATTGACCGTAGGAGAAGTTCTTGTGGAGGCCTCCACTACACATGACGATGCTCAGACATGTCGGCGGCATTGAGGTGTGGTGTGAAAGCTCGACGATAAGAAGAGGAAAGCTAGTTCCCCTTCACACACACTTACGAAGTCAGAGCAAGAATAAGTGATGTGGTGGCCTCAGATGAGAAGCCGGTGAGGTATTAAGTTACTTTCTTTTAAATTTGAGATAATAGAAATAGATTTCACTAAATATTTTTATAGGTTCACAGAGATGAGCCTAGTCGATTACCCACTATCGTTGTGGTGGAGGAGCATCAATGGGTATGAAAAAATGCTGGATCGATCAAATTCATAGTGAATCTAGATCTTCATCACTCAGTAATTTCCTTGCAGCCATCATAAACACTTCATGTTGTTGAGTTCCCATTCAAAGCTATTTTACTAAGCCGATCTCGATCTTGACCGCGTCGCTCGATTCGAGGACAAGTCAATCATCGCTCCTTCATACATAAAATAACTATTCGTTTAATTAAGCTCACTTTAAAATATTTATCACTTGCGGGGGTGATACGGATTGTGCGTGAATATCATTATTATGCGAGCGGTCGATGAGTTGCTCACTCAATATCTCGGATGCACATTGATTCCTTCCGTTTTTTCTTTGGCAGTATTAGCTCTGCAGGCATGTCCCTATTTGTACATTTCATGCTTGCATTGGGTATGTTACCTCACAGGAATGTTGGGTATTACGATTCAATTTTTATTTATTTAGATAAAAGCTATAATATATAATCATTCTCTTCTTTTCCTGCAGAGTTATGCTAGGTACGGCCTAAAGACAGAAAGCAAAATGTTTATCCAACATGTCACTCGGCATGTGTCGAGGTTGAGTTAATCTTTCGCCGGTTATAGATAATCATCTTGGACACTCTGGTTGGGCATATGAAGTCGGGGCACAGTATTTTTATGACTCATTACCCAAACAACCCATAAAGCATTCTTCCGAGATTGTAAAACGTTTTCAAATTTGGTTCCTCTTAACTATTTTTTTTGCCAACTTGTTGAGATTATTATGTTACTATTAGATCAAATTACTTGATGAAGATCTTGCAATCTTTTTTAGCAATGAAAATGATTGAAATGGTGAGTGGGATACCGGTCAAGAAAATAGTGTCGGTAGAATGTTTGTCTGCAAATACATGGAGGTATGAAAACTCAGGTGGGTAGACCACCGAGATTGGCAAAGAAGATGAATATATTTAGAATGAGTTACACTATATTTTGTTTGGGACTTAAAATCAAATTGAGAACAATAGTATTTAGTTTGATATAGAATTTTGTATAATGCATCGGTTTGGTGGCTTGATGACTTAGGTGTTTTGTTGAAGTGAATGGATGGTTTATGGATGCAGGATGATATTTTACTCTACTTTTGTAACTTCTTTCTCTCATTTCATATAGTTTGATTTCACGATATTTTACTCGATGATATTTTACTCAAAATCATATTTTTATCTTATGGATTTGGTTTTTTTATACTCTTGAGAAATGCATTTAAAATCATTTTAATGATATGGTCATTTTGTTATGGCGAGAATTAATGTAAAATGTAAAATAAATGTTATCCAGAATGCATAAAATTAATGCATAAAATTAAATTAGGGATTCGGCCATTAGGGATTATCTTTTTTTTAAAAGTTTCATTGTAAAATTATTGTGGTTGGTGTAAGTAAATTTTGATTGTAAAATCATGATATTTTAATTTTAATTTTAACTCATATGTATTAAAATACGATTATGATTGTTGTTAGCTATTTTTTATTATGAAAATAAGCGGTTAAAAAATTAACTCATATGTATTCTTAGTATGCTCATGCTCGAGTGAAAAGAAGTTGAATATTTACTTGAACCTTATCGGTGACTTGTCTATTTATTTAGATGAAACAAAAAAACAAAATAGTTAATCTATTATAAAAAATAGTATTTTTTATTGCATTGCAATATGAAAAATTTAATTATTTATAAGCTAATGAAATTTGTCAAAGAGAACTTTAACATTTAATTATAAAATAATTACTTTCTGAATATTGTAAATACAATAGATTAAGAGGTTTTTTAAATTTATCACCACATTATGAGATTAAATTTACCAACTAAATTTTCGGACTACAAGTCCATAAATGATATGTACCCTCCAAATCTGAAATGCAGAGATATAATAAAAAAAAATATAAATGATCACACCCTCGAGATCTGAGAGTGCAAAATATAAACCACTGTCTCATTGTTTCAATTGTAATCTAATGAACATTATCTCAAGAAATAGGCAAAATAAAATGGAAAAAGTCCACAAATGCTCACCTCAAAGGTACAGAGAATGCAAATAAAACCATGCGGCTCAGTTACTTCCATTGTAATCTAATGAACATTATCTCAAAGCAGACAAAATAAAATGGAAAAAGAAACTCTAAATGCTGTACCCTCAAAGAGATCTGAGAATCTGAAAAAAATAGTCAGAAATCATCCAAGCAATCTTCAAATTACTTCCATTGTAATGTAATGAACATTATCTCTAGAATTAGGCAAAATAAACTGAAAAAAAATGACATAAATGATCATCTCAAAGAGGTACATAGAGTAGATACAAAATACCCCACTAAATCCAGCGACTCAGTTGCTTCCATTGTAATCTAATGAACATTATCTCAAGAAATAGGCAAAATAAATTGGAAAAAGAAGTTCCTAAATGCTCTGTACCCTCCAAAGAGGTATAGAGAGTACAGATGCAAAAAATAGCCAGAAATCATCCAAGCAGCTTTCAAATTATTTCCATTGTAATGTAATGAACATTATCTCTAGAATTAGGCAAAATAAACTGGAAAAAATGACATAAATGCTGTACCCTCAAAGTGAGAGAGTATAGATCAAAATACCCTAAATCATCAAGCGGCTCCCAGTTGCTTCCATTGTAATCTAATGAATATTATTTCAAAGCAAGACAAAATAAAATGGAAAAGAAGTCCATGTATAGTACCCTCAAAGAGGTACAAAGAGTACATATGCAAAAAAATAGCCATAAATTATCCAAGCAGCCATCAAAGTACTTTCATTGTAATGTAATGAACATTATCTCAATAAACAGGCAAAATAAACTGAAAAAAAATGACATAAATGATCACATACCTCAAAGTGCAGAGAAGATGCAAAATACTCCTCAAACCATCAAGCGCTCATTGCTTTGTAATCTAATGAACATTATTTCAAAGCAGACAAAATAAAATGGAAAAGAAGTCTCTAAATGCTCATACCCTCAAGAGGTATGAGTATGAATACAAAAAAATACCAAATCATCCAAGCAACCATTAATTGCTTCCATTGGAATACATATAATCTCAATAATTAGGCAAAATAAAAAGAAGTCCCTAAATGATCTGTACCCTCCAAAGAGGTACAGACAGTACAGATGCAAAAAAAATACCCAGAAATTATCCAAGTAGCCATCAAATTGCTTTCATTATAATGTAATGGACATTATCTCAAGAAAAAAAATAAAGCGGAAAAGAACTTCCATGATACGTACCCTCAATAGGTACAGGAAATTATGCAAAAAATACCTAGAAATCATCCAAGCAGCCATCAAATTGCTTCCATTGGAATGCCCTACATATAATCTCAATAATTAGGCAAAATAAAATGAAAGAAGTTCTAAATATCTGTACCTCAATAGGTGCGAAAGTTTGAATCAAAAAAAAATACAAATAAACTATCCCATGAAATTGCTTTCATTGGAATGCCCTAAAAATAATCTCAAAAAACAGGAAAAATAAACTTGACCCGGGAGATAAATGCTCTGTACCCTCCAAAGAGTTACAGAGTCGATGCAAAATCAATGATTACAATTTATTGCACATATTTATTCTTTACAATGATTACAATTCCTGTGGGGATTAACTCAATCACTATTACTTACAGGCTACAAATAGTCAGTGAGAAAATCCCTAATACATCTAAACATCTTGGTGTATATAAGTTAAAGAGAGTCATCTTTGGGACTCTAAAGCATTACAGAATAGATTGTACAATCGAAGAATAGAAAATTGGATAATATCATGCATCAAAATATTTTCCTGAAATAATATCCATCATGAGCTTAATGTACCCTTCAGCCGACTGATTGATTGTGGAGCTCGAGTTAAATTCCTGGATGTAGAACATTATATTATTTGATGATTTCTTACATCATCGAGGTGTGATATTCTATGCGTACCTCTGAAAAACACTCTGGCATTATAGAGAAAAGTGATGCAACTTGTGACAAAACACGTTCAGCAACACTATCAGACTATACTTTGGTTTTTGCAATAAAAAAAGTAGAAGGGTTTGAAGATTAACAGCAATATTTAAAATACTAAAAACTAATATGCAAATACAAAATTACTCTTGGCTTTCTTGGATCTCTCCCAATATCCAAGCCTTGAGTTGGAAACACCTGGGCGTTGCTTAACTAGATCCTTTAAGATGTCTTTTCCCTTATATTGTGGTTGACTTCTTCTTCTTAAGCGCTGTCATTTGGAGGAATTCTCACTTATTATAGAGTCGATATCATCATATAGTTTTTTTAGGGATCAAGCATATAGTCCTCTCTTGTGCCACGTGCCCGCGGCGGCTTATTTGATATGCATATCGACTTATGTGGTTCGAAAAATAATGCCAGTAGCATTTCCATCTATGCTTGTCACATCTCTTAATTTTTTGTATGCACTATCAATGTAAATATCCCTCTTTGCTCTAGTAGACCATCGCATGAGAAGATATTTGTCCGGAATGTGCACAACATCTTCCTAACTAAGAACTCTAATATAGTGGGCACAAAGTAATTTCATTATTTCAAATTTTTTGCAAGTACAAGTTACTTCTTGGGTAGTCCTATCGAAATGCACAGTCCATGTTTTGGATGCATTTTTATTCTCTAAGTTTCTCACCAAATACTCCATGGTGTCGCCGACTTAGTTCTTGATAGGCCTCCAAATCCATGCAAAATTCCTCTTCAAACATAGTGTAAACCTTTCTTGTATAAAATATAGCGACTTATTTTAGAAGGGTGGTCTTAAGGAACAATCGATGATTAACTTGAAGTCTTATCATATTCATTCCGATGCCATGTCTCCATAACCTTTTCCAATAATGTCGTGAGCGAACTTGTTGGTTTAGATATTCCATGACATACATTATTTGTGGACTCACTACGTTGCGTTGACAAGATGCCCATGCAGAATGAGTCCTTGCTGAATGCAGTGGATCACTTGGATCTAATCTTATAAAGCTCAAACAGCCAAGCATGATCATGTAAATTGCCTTCTTCTAGCATGGCGGCTTCTTTAAACTCTTCCTCAGTCACACTTACTCATGCATTTATAAAATAGCCCATCTTATCTTATTACTATTAAAGCAATGAACCTTGGAAGGAGCTTTCTTTGAAATATGCCATTGGCACAACCTATGATGAGTATGCGACAATACAATTTTGATAGCTCGTATAGCTCTTGATCGGTGAATATTGTTATAGGATGTATCACTCATCAACCAGAAGAAATGTTTGGAATAGCCATGAGAATGACTCAATTATTTCTTCGATAAAAGGCTACTCAAATAATATATTTTGCTAGTGATTCACTCCAACAAGAGCACAAACAAGATTATATTTATTGAGTCGATAGCTTGTATCAAAATTATCACATCCCCAAATAATCATATTCTATCCTAGACATCTTTGCTCCAAAAAAAACTTACTAAGCAATCGACTCATCAACTTGTACATCCCATGCAAACATCCCATCCCTTGCCTTTTCTTAAACAATATATTAATGCATTCTTGTCACCATTCACAATCCTCGATCTTTTCTTTTTTAATAAAATTGAAAGCATCTTTTTTTGAACGATATTCTCTACCAACTTCCTCGGTTAGATATTTGAATGCATCGGTTGCTTATAATACCGACCTCGTCATTATCTTCAACCGGACGTCTTCTCATTGCTAATGCATCATGTGATCACGAGAAGATGTAGGTCGGTGACTCGCCAAAGAATGATTATGACTTTACGTATATTTTTTTGTCAATTCCATCTCAAATCAAGAATTTAATCATGGCGAACAACAATTCTTGTATCAACTTTTAGAATTTTGTTAAGCGTCAGAGCATCATCGTCACCATCATATTACATCATCATAAAGCTTAAATGAATGATTTGGCCTTTTGTTATAATTTAAGTTATGTATTATTGCTTTATATTTTGTATATGTCTTGAGTTTATATGTATTGGGCTACTTATGTCATTTCATGAGTCATTATTGGGCTTTTATATTTTGTATATGTCTTGAGCTTATATGTATTGGGCTATTCTTATGTCATGGCCCATGAGTCATTTAGTAGGTATGGAAATGGTTTGATAATGGTGGTAGGTTTGATAGTAGGTGGTGGTAGGTTTGATAATGGTGGTATGTGTAGTTATGATGGTGTTAGGTTTGAGTTTGGAGTTAGGTTTGAGTATTCTTAACTCTCCCTCAGGAGACTCTTGTAATGCTTTGTACTTGAATTTGGAATGAAAGTTATCTTCTTAAATTTCTTTTACTATTCTTTTGTGTGCTTTCCTCTTGAGTGACAGACTACTTGAGTGTGTGAGTTCACAACCTTAGAGAAGGACTTAAGGAAGGAACACGATCTCACAAGAATGTTTGTAGAGATTGACTTGACTTATCCCAGCTTACTGGTTATTTTAAATCTTCTGAGTTAGATCGTTCATAACTTTTAGTTATTTCTTTACACTTATAAGATTGGATCTAGTATATAACTTTAACTAAGATCTTTTCAACTTCACTAAATTCATAATATTGTGAATGTGCTCAATAGTAGTGTGCATTTATCATTATTCTTTGTGAGGATTTAAGAATTATCGGTGTAATAAACATCATATCATAAAAAACACATGTGTCATACATCATATTTGGTATCAAGCAAAACTTTGGGAACATCTTGTTTAGTATTGAGTTTTATTTTTGCATTAGAGTAATCTTGCAATTCATTGTTAAAAAAAATCATACAAAATTTTTATCTAATTAGAGCATTTACTTACTTTTAATGCGTGTCTTTGATTTCATTACATTGTATTTTTTAAAAATAAAAATAAAAAAAATTAATTAAGTATTTTCTTATATTAATATTTTTGAAAGAATATCATCATGTCAACTCGTAGTGGTCATAGATATCAAGATCAATCCTTAGATGAAAAACATGATTCCTATGAATTTTACTAGAAAAATAGAAAAGCTTACCCTTATGCACCAACCTTTAATGAATTCCAAAAGATTTGAAGTCTTAGAACAAAAGTTGGTAGGCTTATAGCATTCACGAAACTAGCAATCCTAGAACACCAACTTGAAGAGAGAAGGTCATCATGTTGATCTGGTTCCTCTTCCTCTCCACCTCACCCACATTCTCCTATTAGACCCGTTATCCCACAGGAACAACTTTAATGAATATCACGAGTTTGATGAGGTACTTCCTCACCCACCTCATCGAATAGGAAGACAATTAAAGGCAGATGAAGGTTATGCTCATGAACTCCTTATGAGCATTATCCTCGACATTACGAAGAGCCATTAAATTTTGTTGCGCCGTACACTTAGAGAACGATGATGATGTTATTGTAGGGTTAAAATTGATCCCTACTTTTGATGTACTTGATCTAAAATTTTCTTAGATTGGTTAGTAGACATGGACCAATATTTTGATTGGATGCCCATGTCAAGAAAGACAAGTTCGTTTTACGCATGACACTAACTAGTCATCTAAGACTTATTGTTTAATCTCACGAAAATATCAGCGATTGGGACAACCTATTGCTTCTTGGGATGAAATGAAAGAAATTTTAAAGCAAAAATATGTACCATTAAATTTTCATGATCAACTTATGGATGAAATGACTACGCTTAAACAAGGATCTTTAAGCGTTGTTGAGTATATGACGGTTTGATGAATTGATGACGTTGTGATGTTAGAGGATCACCGCAGATCTCTAGATTTAGATCCGTTCTGACGATATTCGTAATGAAATGATAACTCGAAATTTATTCTCTTGAGGATGCATTTCAGTGGCGTCAAATTGAACAATATCTTAGATCACAATCTTATAAGCGATTCACAACTTCATCTACAAACAACTCTCAATGCGTGTTAACCCTCTACTTTAGTAGTTCTAAAGGACCCGTGAAACAAAAGGAAAAGCTTTAGTGGGAACATCCTTCTAAGACAGCATTACTTGTTTTACATGTGGTAAAATTGGTCACTATGCAAGTACTTGTCCTCGTGAAACTTACACTTAGATTATGAAAATGAGGATCAACAAAATGAAAATAATGATAATCAAATTGCAGTTGACCCTTGTGAAGAAGCTAGTGATCACGAAGATGCATTAGATGAGTCTCTATAGCTATTATGCGTTGTGTGTTAGCAACCCCATGAGCTAATAATGATTGGGCGCATTTTCCACACTTATTTTAAGAGTGGTGAAAAGGCGTGTAAGTTAATCATTGATAGTGGCGGTTGTATGGTTTGCTCTGCTTTAGCTAGGATGAAGCTCACCCAGAGACCCACACTGACCTTATAAGGGCTTGGGTAGATAAGACCTCCTCCATATCTCAGCGTTGTCTTGTTCAATTAGGAGAATATAGTGATAAAATTTGGTGTGATGTTCTTGATGGATGTTGCTCATATACTTTTAGGTAGACCTTGGCTTTTGATATGGATGTCACAAATTATGGGATCTAATACATATGCTTTTAATTTTCAAGGTAAGAGAATTATCTAAAGCTAAATAAAAGGTCACTCCACTTTAACCCCAAAATTCTTCTCCACCCATGAAAAGAAATCCTACATATTATTAATCGTCAATTTCAACAAGAGATTAATGGGAATATCATTTTTTACATTAGTTGTCTAACCTAAATCAACCTTGTGTTAAATCATTCTCATAAAGTTGAACTTTTATTGGAATATCAAGATATTTGTCACGAAGAACTTCTAGTGAGCTTCCCTCATTAGAAGTATCCAACATGCCATAGAGCTAATTCACGGATCATCACTCCCAAATTTGCCACATTATCGTATGAACCCAAATGAACATGCGAGCTAAAAAACAAGTTGATGATTTATTATCAAAAGGGTTTATTAGGAAAGTTTATCTCCATGCTTGCTGCACGCTCTTCTTACCCCAAAGAAAGATGGTAGTTGGCGTGTGTGTAGATAGTGCTATAAATAAAATCACTATTAAGTATAGGTTTCCCATAAAGACTTGATGGCATGTTAGATATGATGTTTGGATCAATAGTTTTCTCTAAAATTGATCTTAGAAATGGATATCATCAAATTCATATGAGAGAATGTAAAGAATGGAAAATAGCATTCAAGACAAAAGATAGTTTGTATGAATGGCTAGTAATGCCTTTTGGATTGACTAATGCTCCAAGTACATTTATGCGGTGAACTCATATCTTACGCCATTCATTGGAAAATTTTTTAGTTGTGTACTTTGTTGATATTTTAATTTTTAGTCAAACTAAGAGCGATCATGAGAAACATTTACGACAAGTCTTTGAAGTGCTTATGAAGAAAGACTATATGTTCACTTAAAAAATGCTCATTTATGATCTTGATAATCTTCTTAGGATTCATTGTTTCTTGTGATGGCATCTCTAGATCCAAAAAAATTAGGGCTATTCAAGGTGGCCTACCCCAACCACAATTCATGATATGTAGTTTTCATGGGTTAGCCACATTTTATCGAAGGTTTATTATGGATTTAGCATTATTATGGCCCCGGTAACTCAATGTCTTAAAAGGAGACTTTGTTTGGACAAAGGCATGATGCATTCTCTAAAATTAAAGAACTTTTAACAAGTCCAGATATTACAAATGCCAAATTTTAACAAAGTATTTGAGATATCATGTGATGCTTAGTTGGTATTGGAGGTGTTCTTAAACAAGAAGGTCATCTATTACTTTTCTTTAGTAAAAATTAAATGAAGCGCGTCACGATATTCCACATATGGCCGTGGTATCTTTGTCATCCAAACTTTCGTTATTGGCGACATTATCTTCTTTCATGAGAATTTATACTTTATTACGATCCGCGCTTAAATATCTAAACACCCAAAAGAAACTTAGTTCGTCATGCAAAATGGGTTCAATTTCTTCAAGAATATCGTTTGTTCTTAAACATAAATAAATGTCGACAAAGTTGGATGCCTTAAGTAGAATATGTACATTATTAAATACCATGAGTGTGAAGGTTCTTTGGATTGAAAGGTTAAAGATGATTATCTAATTGTAAAGATTTTCAACAAATTTTGAATCTTTGAAATTTGATGTTTCAATTAATAGTCAGATTATCAAATACGAGATGGCTATCTCTTTATGGCACAACTATGTATCCCGATTCATCACTTGAAATTTTCTTGTTGAGAAATTCATTGAGGTATATCGGTCATTTTTGGTGATAAGACAATAGTTACGATGGAGGATAGGTTCTTTTGGCCTAGTCTTAAGAAAGATGTTGCTTATCATTGCCCAATGTGCATTACTTGTCAAGTAGCAAAAAGTGGAAAACAAAATTATGGTCTATACGCACCACTCCCAATCCCCACTTGGGAAGATCTTGTATGGACTTCATCTTAGGATTACCTCTTTGTACAACGTTTTGACTCTATTCTAGTAGTTGTTGACCGATTCTCTAAAATGACACTTCATTCCATATTATAAGGCGTCGGATGCCTCACATATAGCGACAATTTTCTTTATTGAGATAGTTAAACACATGGACTACTAAGACAATTGTGTTGCGATCGTGATGTAAGGTTTATGAGCTATTTTTGGAAAACTTTATGGAAAAAGCTTGGCACAAAACTCTTATTTTCTGACTTACCACCCTCAACGGATGGACAAAGAAGTTGTTAATAGAAGCTTAGGAAATTTACTTAGGTGTCAGTGGCCGATCATACTACTAGTTGGGACTAGTTCTTCCTACTGAGTTTGCTTATAGCGGTTCAATTAATAGGTGTATGAGTCCTTTTCATATGTGGCGGTTATGATCCAAGAAAACTAATTGATCTTGTTGAATTGCACGTAACATATAGGTCTACAATGCATTTGCATCTTCATTTGCACAAAGCATGCATGATTTACATCATGAAATTCAACAAAACTTACTCGAGTTATGATAAATATAAAGCTAATGTTGATGCACATAGATGATATGTAAAATTTAATGAGGGAGATTTGGTTCTTGTTAAAGTTAGGCCTGAGAGATTTCCAATTGGAACTCTTAAGAAATTAACTCTCAAGAGATCTGGTCCTTATAAAGTTGTAAGGAAGATAAATGATAATGCTTATGAAATAGATCTTCCAATGAATGCTGGAATTTCTCCAATATTTAATGTATCAGATTTAACGTTGTACCATGGGCAAGCCATGGATGATACTACTCCCTCTACAAATAGTACTGACATGCAGGTTCATACTTCATCATCGACTCCTACCCATCTGGCTTAAGATCACATCGTCCATCAAATTTTAGAAGACCAGAATATCAGCACATCTGATGGAGGCACTCAAAGGTTTCTAGTTCGTTGGAAATGTCTTTCTCCACTTGAAGATTCATGGCTTACATTTGATGAGTTACATCAACTAGACTCATATTACAAGAGTACTTAGATTTTCATTCTCCAGAGAAGAATCCTTTAAAGCCGGGGAGTGTTGATGCAGGGCATCATCGTCATCGTCGATCATCATCATAAAGCTTAAATGAATGATTTGGCCTTTTTGTTATAATTTAAGTTATGTATTATTGGGCTTTTATATTTTGTATATGTCTTGAGTTTATATGTATTGGGCTATTCTTATGTCATGGCCCATGAGTCATTATTATTGGGCTTTATATTTTGTATATGTCTTGAGCTTATATGTATTGGCTATTCTTATGTACCCATGAGTCATTGTAGGTATGGAATGAGTGGTAGGTTTGATAATGGTGGTAGGTTTGATAGTAGGTGGTGGTAGGTTTGATAATGGTGGTAGGTGTAGTTATGATGGTGTTAGGTTTGAGTTTGGAGTTAGGTTTGAGTATTCTTAACTCTCCCATTCTTATAAAGGAGACTCTTGTAATGCTTTGTACTTGAATTTGGAATGAAAGTTATCTTCTTAAATTTCTTTACTATTCTTTTGTGTGCTTTCCTCTTGAGTGAGACTACTTGAGTGTGTGAGTTCACAACCCTTAGAGAAGGACTTAAGGAAGGAGCGATCTCCCATGACGGTTGTTTGTGAGGTCGACTTTTAACTTATCCGCTTATTCTGGTTATTTTAAATCTGCTACAGGTTAGATCGTTCATAACTTTTTAGTTATTTCTTTACACTTATAAGATTCAGGTCTCTAGTGTGGTTGACATAACTTTAACTAAGATCTTTTCAACTTCACTAAATTCATAATATTGTGAATGTGCTCAATAGTAGTGTGCATTTATCATTACTCTTTGTGAGGATTTAAGAATTATCGGTGTAATAAATATCATATCATAAAAGCACACTTGCTTTATCATAAGCCATTTAGGTAGACTTCTTCCACATTTTGCACATAAAATCTTTTGATTTCAATTTCTTTGAGTTTGGCCAATAACGTATGGTCCCGAACCTAATTTGATGTGCATAGTCATATAGTTACATGCCGTTTCATTTTGAGCGGTGGTGCGAAGAGTTTTCCCAAATTTGGGTCATTAGACATCCAACTTTATTGTCATCATTGACTTGTGACAAACAAATACAAAAATATATTACAAAATACAAATGCAAAAAATCACCCAGAAATCATCCAAGCAGCCATCAAATTGCTTCCATTGGAATTCCCCAGACATAATCTCAGCAGGCAAAATAAAGCGAAAAAAGTCCTAAATGCTCACCTCAAAGAGGTACAAAAGTCTGATGCAAAATACACCAAAACCATCAAGCGACCATCAAATTACTTCCATTGGAATGCCACAAATATAATCTCAATAATTAGGCAAAATAAAATGGAAAAAATTCAAAGCTCGTACCCTCCAAAAGTGCAGGTACAAATAAATACCCAGAAACCAAAGCACCTCCAAATGTTTCCATTGGAATGCCAAAATATGTCAAAAGAAGTAGGCAAAATAAAGCGGCAAAAGGGTCCTAAATACTACTGCTCTAAGAGTACAGTCTGATAAAAATACTACCGAATTAAAACAACCTCAAATGCTTTATTGGAATCTTGCAAATATAATCGAAAGAAGTGCAAAATAAGCGGCAAAATAGGTCCCTAAATGCTTTGTACCCTCAAAGTGCAATGAGAGATGCAAATATCCCCAAACTATCCAAATAGCAATGCTTTAATTTAGATACTCTTAACATAATCAAAAGTAGAAAATAAACGAAAAGTTCCATCACCCTCAATCAGTGCAGTGGATGTAAAAAAAAAATCATCATCAGCGACCATCAAATTACTTCCATTGAATTCCACTAAACATGATCACAGAAACAGCAAAATAAAGCGGCAAAGAAATATGATGTACCCTCAAAGTGCAGAGTATAATGTAAAATACTCACCAACCATAACATCTCCAAATGCTTCCATTGGAATGCCCAAAACATAATCAAAAGTAGACAAAATAAAGCGGAAAGAGGTCCTAAATCTTTGTACTCAAAGTACAGAATGCAGATATAAAATACCACGAAAACCAAATAGCCTCCAAATGCTTCCATTGGAATGCCTAAATATAATGTCAAAGTGAAAAAATAAAGCGGAAAAGAGTCTAAATGCTCGTACCAAAATACAAGTGAGATCAAAATACCAGCTATCTACTAGTCAATTCTTATTGGAATAAATATAATCTCAATATTTAAGTAAAATAAAATGAAAAGAATTATAAAAGCTGTAGAAGAGGTACAGTCTGAATCAAATACCACGAAACCGAAACGACCTCAAATGCTTTATTGGAATGCACTAAACATAATCAAGTAGGCAAAATAAAGCGGCAAAAGGGTCTAATCTCACCTCCGAAGAGTCTGATGAGATCTGAAATAACGCTAAAAGTAAAAATTCAACAAAATGCATCCAATTCTTTAATGGAATGTAATGAGCATATTCTCTTGAAAGGCCAGATATCACTAACAAATCGTGAAAAAATGCAGAAACATTCTGGATGAATTTATTTAATACATCCGCCTAAATTGGTGCTATTTATCAAGATCTTGTGGTTCTTGTAAAAAGGAATGAGATTTTATTTATCTTCAGCTCGTTTAAACCCTAAATCTGTTTATATATTTCTTAAATTATAAAGCGCATTCCCAATACGGTAGATCAGTATCGAATGAATGCCAAAGTCGTACGCCATCCCTTAAGCGTCGTCCGTTATGTTCTTCTTTCGTTCTTATTAAAATGGAAAAAAAATACTTTCATTGGCCATGGATTGGAGTCACGTAAACACGTGCTTTGGACAATATTTTCTGGTCTTGACATGGGCTCCGATCCGTCTTTAAGCTGGTTGTCACTGACGGCTTCATCTGATTCCAGCGAAAGCCGTGATTTTGAGGCAACTTCCGTGGCGATGGGGGCGTCTGCTTCTCACGCTACTCGCTCACCTTCCCACGCCTCCATTGTTGAAGCTGGCGTTCCATCAGCTGGTCCCCGCCACCGGTTGTTGAGAATCCCATTCCCCCTTACTATCTTGGTTATGAACCTTGTGGATCTACCTGTGCTCAGGGGACCGAAGGATCAAGCATCTTGCATTCTCCATCAAACGCTCAGGTTTTACAGCCCGAGCAAGTGTTTGTTGAACCGGATGTGAGAGATAGGGAGTACCATGGCTTACTTGATCGTTTATTGGGACTAAATTTCGTTTATGATAATTCAGCTCAGGGAGAAGGTTCTCAGGCGCCATACTTTCCTTCATATTATCCGGCCTTAGTAAATTTTGACGATAACGAAAATATTGGTGGTTACCTTTCTGTTCTATCACATAATCGCAGTGAATTATATTCTAGAGTAGATGGGTCCTTGTCGCAGCAGGATTTACTTCATTGTCCTTAATCTCGAATTGGAGGATTGATTGAATCCCATGGTTTATGTGGTACTGAAAGAACAAATTTAGTTCGAAATTCTTCTCCTAGAGCCGAACAGTTGACGCGAGAAATAATGAGTTCACGGCAGTCCTTGGAAACAAACGGAATACAGAACGCATCAGATGAAGTTGTAGCCGAAGATAGCACTGAAAAAGAAGCAGGGGGAGAAAAATAGATGCGCAACTAACTTTGACTGTAACATCTGCTTTGATATAGCCAAGGAACCTGTTGTTACGTCATGTGGCCATCTCTTTTGCTGGCCTTGCTTGTATCAATGGCTTCGTGTCCATTCGGACTATAAGGAATGTCCAGTCTGTAAGGAGAAGTGACTGAAGATAATGTTAGTTCCAATATATGGTAGAGGGTGCTGCAGATCTGATGATAAGAATAAGGATGAAGGAAACAGTGACTCAGGCCTGCCGATTCCTCCAAGGCCCCGAGGCAAACGGCTGGAGAGTGTCAGGGAGCGTTTTTACACAAATTCACGAATGGTTGGAGAAGGAATTGCAAACTCCCAGAGTCGTTTTCTAGATTATCAGATACACAATAGGAGCAGATTTAGCGGGCATGAAGATGTTTTTTTGTGGGGGTTAAGTGAAAATCCTGCCATTTTTTCTAGATCTATGATCATTGAACTTCAGAGGGAACAAAGGATTACTGAAGATGAACCAATCACTGTGGAAAGAAGATTTCCAAGAGATGGTGAATCTGTTTCAAGTGATGACGGTACAACTGAATTGTATACTGGGCTGGGGTTACATTGTTTTCTGCTAATGATCGTTTGGATTGCATGAATTCTGAGATTGGGAGAGCTGCTGGAAGATTTACAGAAAATATCAATTTCTTTGGACCATCCTCATTCGATAATTCACCAAATCCCGGTCAATCTGTTAGTATACCCATTCTTGGGGAAAGACCAGCTACTGATCAGCCATCCACTTCAAGTACTTTGGCTGTGATATACAGTGAAAGTTCTGCTAGAGATGGCTCAGCAGAACTTAATAGCGTCGGATCTTCTAGGCCATCCAGAAGAATAAGCGGAAGCAATTCTTCTGGTTCTTCTGATGATGGAGGAAACCTTCGTGCACGTAAGAGGAGAAGGCTTCACTAATCATGCCCATGTGGTTGTTCTACGACTCTTTTTTGCAGTGTTCGAAGCTTTTTATTTTCCTTAATTTGTTTATATTGTCAGTGTTTTTCATGAAAAATTTGCTGACCTTAGTTACCCGTGATATTTTATCAATTTTACGGAGTTTTCTTGCATTATTTTGCTGCGCATTCTCATTCCATATAGACATTTAGTGACAGTAGGCAGTTGAAAAAGTAGAGATATTTTAACCCAACTCTTGAGCTGTGGCTTATTGTGATTTGCTTGAGCAACTGGAATTCTTGTTCAATTGAAATAAAATGAATACTTCCAGTTTCTCCTGTACGTTTGTCTCAAGCATAAATCCCTTTTGTTTCCTTGTGCAGTATTTATTGAATTCAATATTTTCATGACTTGTCATGATGCATGATTTTTTGAATATTTACTTGTATTCTTTAAAGTCTACAAAATTGTTCTTGCTATAAAGAATGCATGCCTGTGTGAGGTTATTCTAAATTGTGCTGTAGTTTCTATTTTGTTGAGATTATTTGAGTATTCTGAATTTAATGGCATACTTATTTGCAGATTTTAGGATTATAATATCGTGGATGAGTTGATATATGGTGATGACAAGGAAGTGATACATGTCCTTTTGGTTGATCTAGTATTGAGATTTCCTTGATGGTTTACAGGAGGAATTGTAAGCCATTCCTCTGTTCTATTAGGTATTACTTTTATCTTGTTGAATGTGTAATGGCAGGAATACAAGCATGGCCCTCATCTCTCATGGAAAGCTTTTTTTTTTTTTACAGGCATTAGTAAAGGCTGTGGATTGCTGAGTTCAAGATAAATATTGGGTGAAGCTGCTTTCATTTTATTTAGAGACAATAGATGCAATGGAGGCCAGTGCATGATCTATTTTTAGACAAACCTAAAATTTGATGATCTTTTTAAGGAAACTAGTTATTTTGTTTTGCATTATGTTTGACTCAACCAAAGAAGCGAAATTACCTGCTTTAGCAACCTATTTTGGAAGATTAATAGCCTCATCTTACAAATTCTTTCACTTTATCATAGGATAATAATTCTTTTATTGTTTCTTTTATATTCTTGAGGTTTATATACATAAGAGCTGCTTTACATTGTGTGACCAAGATCTCCCTTGTAGTTGCATTATAATTTTTATAGGCAGATTTTTCTTTTCTTTTCTTTTCTTTTTAATAAAAATAAATTTATTTGTGATGTAATTATTCCACTTATGAGATTTACATTTTTGTTTCTTAAAGTATGTGTTCATTATTGTAAGATTTTCTGAGTTATATAGTAAAGCTACAAGAGAGAGTAATGGAACATGGATGTTGACCCTCCACTCTTCCCCAAACCACACGACACGAGCAAACCTCGCACACAAGCTCTCGTTTGATTCCTCCAAGCCGAGAATTCGACAAATGTTCCCTCTCGTCCGTTTCCGAAACCTCTCTCACTCTCATTCCTCCTTCCCCTTTCATTCGATTTCCCTCAACGCCAAGCAAACCACAAAATCTCATCTGCTCATTCGTCTCTGCCATAACCGTTCCCTCTTTCTCGTTTGGTTTTCCTTTAACTGCAATGTCGGCTCCGAAAATTCTCCACCGACCTCTCGACAATTTTTTGAAATTTGAATTGAAAGAGTGATTTGAAAGTGTCGGTGTAATTTTCAAAAAAGCAGATGGAATAGTAGATAAGACACTACCCAGAGATTTCGCCCTCGTTTGGTGATGATTTTAGATCTAGTTCTGGGTTTCCTATAGGTGCAAGCCCCTATAGTTAATTACCCATCCCAGTAAGTGAGAGAGAACTTTCGATTCAAGCTAGCCATTAGATTGTTGAATGCGTAGCATATAGTAGCAGCCTGTAAAGTTTTAGAATTTAAGATATGAAATTCATCATTTTAGCTTAAACCGGATGGTTGGGGGAATGATGGCGTGCGATCCCAGATCTGGTTCCGTCATCCTGTCGATCCCTAATCTACTTAGTCAGAGGAGGTAGTCGACCCAACCTGACAGAAGGATCCTTATCAGCAACACATGAGTTACATTGTCAAAGAAATCCTTGTAGACCTGGGGTGATATCTAAGGAGACAGTCTTAAATCTACCTTAGTTGATAGATGGTTGTTTGCCCTATCGAGTATATTCTATGATCTATAACTCAAAGGCGAGAATTGGAGAGCATCTGATCGTGATCGTAATATAATGGCGATTAGCCAAACCACCGATTAGAGGACCTACGTACTTATTTGTGCTCTTGGCCAAAACGCATGAGAGACCGACAGCGTTCTTCTTAGCGTAAGATTGATTGAGAGTGAACATATAGAATACTTGATTTGACATTGACTCCTTTATTTAGAGTTTTCTAATTTGTCAGATAAAGCATTGCGGAAGGTGGATAGATTGAGTTTGATTTAAATTTTTAATGATAGAGTTTCATTTAAGAAGTTTTTAGATTAATATTTGATTTGAGTTAAAAAAATTGATTAATTTGAATATGTTTAAGAGCTTTAGATCCCTCGACTCTATTTAGGCTGTAGAGGATTAGATCTACTATCACGATAGAATCAGTTTCGAGATATTTCACTAATTTGAAACTCTTTATAGGTTTTTAGGTTTTGTAAACCCAATCCGATCTAAGACTAAATAGGAAACAACGATCCTCAGACACTTGAATTTAAGCATTGTAATAAGCTCATGCAGTGTATAATAATTTTAGTTAATTTTATGTTTGAATTATGAGAGCCTGTGCAGCCTTTTTAGACATTAAAATTCGCACTTGAAATCTCTATGTTCGAGCACATGCAGGTGTTTATAGCTTATATAATTTCACTTAATTAGTGATTTCGTTGATTTTGAAAATTATAATTAGAATGAAATTCCTTAATTTTTGTATTGATGGAAAGCTCCATAATTTTTGTAGATTTTGGTTTAGTATCGTCTTATTTGTGCTTGTACAAAGAGTTTCAGATCCGGTGGCGAAGAAAGCGTTTTGAATTAATCTAACATCTTATTAGATTTTTCAGATTAATATTTAATATATATTATACCTTTTAGGCATTAAAATTTGCTTGAAATCTTTGTGTGAAGCATAGATTTTATAACTTTTTATTGAAATCATTGATTTTGAAAATCTTAGTTATGATGAAATTCCTTAATTTTTGGTTGAAGGAAGCCCTATGATTTTCGTAGATTTTAATTTAGTATCGCCTTCCATCTGCTTGTACAAAGAGTTGCAGATCCGTTGAAAAGAAAATATTTTGATTTAGATTGTGGTTTAAAATATTACCTACACTTAGTTTACTTGTTGAGTTTTTTTAGCAATTCTCCCAATTTGATTATGTTTAATTTAAATCACTTTTGATAAGTTATGTCGATTTAGTGTTTATTGTTTTAGCCATAGTTATGCTTATTAACTAGCATTATAATCATCTTCATATTCGTATACGAGTTATTAAACCCAATTTGGATTCATCTTTGGACTTTAAGTTTATTGCAAGTTTATTATGAGTTTAGCATTAGTCTCTCCAAATTCCAATTAGAGCTTATTTAGTTTTGAGGAATTTACAAGAAAAAATAACTCCCTCATACTTCAATTTAAGCCATAGAGAATCGTTATTAGAGTTTGTGAGTTTAATACTAGCCTCCCCAAATTTTACTTGCATTTTAAATGAGTGTTCTATTTTTTTTTCAAAATTTTCTTTAAAGGCTCTCCTCTATTTCTCCTTGATTTAATATTTATTTTCATATTTATCATATATTCTTTTTATTTGACTTAAGTTTAGGTAATTCCCGTTTGAATTTGTTTAAGTCTTGAATTTTAGTCTAAATTTTGGTAGTCCTCGTCATCTAGGATACGAGGGATGTTTTGGCTTACCTCCTATTAAAGCGGTGTGTCTTGAGACACCCATTTTTATCTCGTCGTGCCATGTGATTAAACCGAAGACAATATAAATATATATTTTTTCTTCCTCCTTTTTTTTTGAAGTAGAAAAATTTTTTGGCGACATTTGTCAGGGGTGACGTAACAGTGTTGCTCATTGCAGCCTTGTTGGTAGGATGTGTCTTTGCGACCATAGATTTTTTTTCTTGATGACTTGAAGAGGCAAACTAAGAAAATATATATATATATATATATATATATATATATATATATATATATATATATATATATATATATATATATATATATATATATATCCATTCATAGATCCATGTTCGATTTTTTGGCATGTTTTCTGATCTGAAAGGAATGGGTTAGGTATCGATTGAGAATGTAATCTGAGTCGGAATCGAAAGAAGAAAATTATGTTGACAATGTTTCCCATTTGGTGAGAAAATGTAAGAGAATCTGGACGTCGAAAATCGAAAGAAGAATTGCTGTGATGTTCTTCCGGTTTCTTGTGAGTGAAAATAGGAAGGCTAAGCGAGGGTGCGATCAGGAAATTGAAGAATTCGCTGTGATGTTCTTCCCGGTTATGTGGCAAAGCAGACGGGATGGTAGGAATAAGGGCAAACTGGAGTGGGATGCCTGTGAGGGATTGGATAGCGGGCCAAAAAACTGCTTGTAAAGGCGGGCCGTGCAAAGCGTGCGGCGGGTTTGAGGCACAGATCTGGGCCGGACAACGGCGGGCTATGTGTGTCGGCGTGGAGGCTGAACGGGCCAGAGTGGGACGCACGACGGGTCGGCGTGCGGGCCGGAGGTGGGATCACGCATGGTGGATGGAGGAAAGACGCACAGGAAACAGGCCGTCAGTGGTCTCATGGAAGTAGGATGGCGGCGGTTTGCAGACCAGAGCAAGATCGGAGTTTTGCGATTTGCGCAGGGATGACAGGAGTGAGAGGGTGAGGAATTCTGAGAGAGAAATTACTTGTGTTTTTTTTTTGTTTCCGATGAGAGAGGGAATGCAGGCAAGGGCAGGATGTTGGAAAAATGTGAGAGACCAGGAATCGCTCCCTTTTTTTTCTTTTTGCAATTGATTAGAAAATTAAAAATGGGGGGGAACGGTTGAGCATGGGGGATAATTTAGGAATTTTAATAAATTTTAAATTGATTTAAATGATCTTAATTTGAATTTTGCACTAGTAAATTACATAGTCATATATATATATATATATATATATATATATATATATATATATATATATATATATATATATATATATATATATATATATCAATATAAGATAATTATTGTTCGAATCGATGGCGATCATTTTGATCGGGATTTGGTTGGTCGGCGTCAAGTGGGTCCATTTCAAAATCTGCGTTAAATCGGCTCGATTTTTGCACAAACTCATTTTTGAGGAGAATAGGCTGATAGATTTGATGTTTTGAATGATGACTTGATCAATTTGAGGAATCGTTTGATCTCGGCCTCCGCCTGATATGCGTGAATGCGTTGGCGACTTCGGCCATCGATTGATCATTGATCGTGAAATATTTATATTATCTAGTTTGATGTTACGAATGATGGGAAATCCGTTCGTCGATCGAAGGTCATATGAGTTGATTTTGGTGGCGTCACGTATTTTCTCGATTTATCAAATCATTTTACATTTAGACATACTCGTCTGAATTGAGCTGATCATTTATAGATTTGATATTTGAAGCCAATCGATCAATTTTGAGCGGTCGTTTGGCTTACATCTCTTGATTTTGATATGCAGCATGTTGGCTTGACGGATTGATCATTAAGTTGTGCAATATTTATATCTTGACCAATTTCGATATTCTGAACGCGATGGTGAAGTCCGTTCATCGATCGAGGTCATTTTAGTTAATTTTAGTGATGTCCTGTGCATTTTAGCCTCGATTTGCGCACTGTCACTTCAAATCATTCGACATTTGCACAAACTTATCCAAATTGAGCGCGGATAATCTCAATTGATAGTTTTCAATATTTTGAAGTTTACGACGTGATCAATTTCATGAACGGAGGTCATTTGGTCATCGTCACAGCTTCCCGACTTAGATATGTGCGTTGACACATTGATAGCTCGAGCGCTTAATCGATTACTCGTTAGATTTTGTAATATTTATATTCTGATCAATTTTGATGTTTTGAACATGGCGAGTCCGTTCATGATCGGTCATTTATTTTGGTGATGTCCAGTGTATTTTTAGCCTCGATTTTGTACTATCAGAAGTCTTGATACAATTTGATTATATATGGAGTGTCAACAATGCCCCAACAAATGTGATTCTGCATGGAGTTAAGTCACATTTGTTGAAAACGTTGACCTTTGGCTACAAACGGATCATTTCATTTGTTTGCAATAGCTTATGAGCTTTGATAGATTTATTATTAAGATGTCGCCTTTATTCGTGACATGCTAAATGATGGACCAATTTGTCGTAATCAATTTGTCGATGATAAGAGTTCTTACACCATCTACTATCTGCTTCAATGTTTGCTGAAGATCTCTTTCTTTTATGTCATTACAAATTTGAGTTTCCTCAACCCTAGCTTCATGCTTGGTTGGGTTTGATGGAAGAATTGATTTATTTGTTTTGATGAATGATTCACTGGGAATTGGTTTATGTGCTTGGTCGGATTTGAAATTCCCTCTATCCTAGCTTTGAGCTTGACGAACTTGATGAAGGACTGACCTGATTTGTCCATATTGACTTGTTAGGAAGTGTATGTACATCATGAACCCTATGCTTACTACTTTGATGGACTCGTTGGAAGGTACAAATAGATGACTCAGCTTTCCGGCTTATATAGGGTTAATGTTGAGTTATTAGTCTAGCAACGTGTGCTTTAACAGACTGAATAATCACAAATTCCTTTAGTTTAGCCATCGGCTTTTTTTGAACTATGGAATTACTTCCTCGATCCTGTGCTTTCTACTTTGATGACTGATGAGAGATTGATCGACTGCTTGAGCTTGATCAAATCATTTGAGAATAATTGAGATATCACCTAGTAATATATAGTTGATTTGAGGTACCAATTGATTTTCCTCAGATTGATCTATCGATCAAGTAGATCTCTTGGATCCTTGCTTGTAATCACTAAGTCGATCTTGAGATTCAAACATCATCATTGACGATAAGTGGGGCTCTCTCACGCCTTTTCTTGCGGCTTGTTGAGTGAGGAGAGCAACAACTCGACCATATTGGGCTTGTTGAGTTTGGACCTTTAACTACTCAGTCTTCACTTAAGATGGGTTAGTGGTTTTGTCATCGACCGACGAACGGGGATCTTTCACTACGACTTTTCTTGCTTGTTGAGTGAGGAGAGCGAACTCCCCATTTGGGCTGTAACCTTTTAGAACCCATCGTGTCCTAGACTTCAGGATGTAGAGGTTGATGTTTCTCCAACTCATTTGATTGAAGCTTTCGAAATCAAGAGTTCTTCTGACTTGATCTCCAGAATTTGACACATCTAGGGATAAATTTCTTGACATTTAGGGTTATATTTTCATGCGTAGAAATAGAACATGCAACTTAACAATGATAATTATAGATATATTCAAAGATTTCGACATAACGCTCGATGTCAATTTGAATCAGAATATATTTGAGGATCTCGTCTTATGGCATGATGTCAACTCAAATAAATTTAATATGAAGTAAAAAAAATGCCCCTATCTTGCAGGGGGAATTCTAAAGTACATTTAGGAGAATTTTCAAGATGAAAAATATATAAATACATCCATATTTGAATTGATGTACTCTAAATGAGATTTTAACATACAATATTGATTTTATTTGTATATAAAAGTCTAAAATGCCGTGTAATAGGAGAATTTTCATGAAAAAAGTTCTTCATCTGAGTATGTTTATTTAGGGATCTCGATGAAGCAATGCGTCAACCTAAATAGATAAAAAAAAATCCCCTCTGGGGATTTTATTGTACTGTGGGTCAAGTAATTTTTCAAGTAACCATTAATTAGTGGTATTGGTCTTTCACCCTTTAGTCGATGAGTTGGTATGCCCTCCTCGATACTTTTTCAATGACAAAAGGGCCTTCCCAATTAGCTCAAATTTGTCACCAAATTTTGATTGGGATAATATCTTCAAAGACTAACCAATTCTTTTTTGGAATGTTCGACCGCACGCATGGTCAAAAGCCCCAACATCTTTGCTCGATAGACTTCTAGATTTTGATGAGAGCTCTAACTTCATCACGCCGAAGTTCCTCCATTCTCGATGGGCATTTTGATCTTCTTAGATTGATGGCTACTCAAGTGAAGGAAACTCAACTCTTAAGAACCGCCCGCCCAAATACCAATGAATAGAGAGTGGCTTTAATCGGCATCTTGTAGGTAGTTCGATACGCCCATAGAGCCTCTATTAGCTTGATATGTCATTCTTTCTTACTTTAGTGAGAATCTTCTTGAGCAGTTTGACTAATGTTTTGTTGAAAGCCTCTGCCAAATCATTTACTCTTGGATTGTATATTGAAGAGTGTCTCCAATCAATTTTGTATCGATAGACGAATCTATAAATCTTTGTACTTTTGAAAGCTGTGCCATTATTAGAAATTATTCAGCGTGGCACTCCAAATCTATAGATCACATTATGCATGAAGAAGTTGATCACTCGGTCGGCAGTAACTTCTTTAAATGGGTAGATTGCCCCACTTAGAAATAAATAATCACGCTAGGATGAAGGTGTCCAATGACCGATCAATTAGTCCAATTATATTTGTACCCCAACATTCGAATGGACAGGATGCTATTATTGGGTGTAATTGATTTAAAGGCTGATAGATGAGATTCCTATGTACTTGACACTCATGACACTTTTTAGCATGAGTAATGTAATCTCTCACCATATAAGGCCAATAATAGCCCATCCTTTTGATATTTACTGCCATCTTGAGACTGATGCACACAAAAAGTCCTTCATGAACTTCAACCATCACTTTGTTAGCTTCATCTACATCTATATAGCCACATTTGTTCAAAGGATCTATGATATAAAGTATTGAAAAAGCATAATGTAGCATTCTTTTCGATTTGAGCTAGTGATTTATTACTTGGTAATTTGTCTTTAAAGTAGATGAAGGGTTGCCTCCAATCATGTGACTCTTCTACAACAAAGGCTTCACACTGCTTTTCTGAGGCAATGTCATTCTTAGCTCTTCTTGGTACAATTTCTTGTTGATTTTTGGGAGTATGATGAGCAACCTAAGTCGCATCCTGCTGGGTCATATTTGATAGTTCCTCTACCTGCTGGGATTGATCTTTATTGGCCCTAGAATTCGTCGAGTAAATATGTCAATCATGACATAATCACCATTCATACTTGTCATTTTCTAGCTAATTTTTACTATTCTGGATCGAGAGACTGAAAGTGTGATATTTGGTATATTTTATAAGCTCAAGAACTCTTAGTGATAGAAAGCTAACTCAAGCTTGTTACAATGCCAAGTACTTGATTTATAATAAGTGAGAATCACCAAAAATATGCAAGTTTTGAATGCCTATGAAAATAGCTTCTTCCGACTGCCACTAATGCTTCATTAGTTCTTTGATCAATCCATATGATCTCTCATTATCCCTCCTTCTCGGTGTTATGAAGATGATGTCAATTCTCGCTCTTGCTCTTAGAAAATTTAGATTGGACTTGTTTGATCGATGAGGCTCCATCAAAGTACATTTCTAAATTTATGATTTTTCTTTTCATGAATGAGCATAATTTGCTCATCGTGCAAATCATTAAGAGAAGAGTCCTGGGATGGAGCTAAAAAAATGCTAAGACTTGTCCCTTCACGCTTTCTGTATGTGATATCAAAAAAAGCAATCGCCCATCTTGCCAAGTGACTCACACCGGGTCTTGTCATCAAGTACTTCAGATCGATCCTCGAGATGAGTAATCTTGTGAGATAACATATAATGAAAGCTTTTGACCGCAAAGATCAATGCTAAATAGTTTTTCTATCGAGAGTATCTCATTTTTGCACCAATCACCGACTGATATAATAAAGAGCATTCTCTTTGTTTTCTTCATTGTGTTGTGCTAACAATGCTTTGAGAGACTCTTCTAATGCAGCTGTGTATAGAATGAGGGGCTTCCCAAGAGTGGGCACTGTAAGGATTGGTGGATTTAACAGGTAGCTTTTAATGCTATTGAAGGCTTCTTGACACTCCTTATCCCACTTGAATGGAGCATCCTTCTTCATCAACCTTGCAAATGGTTGACAACATCTTGATAGATTTGATATAAATCAACAAATGAATGCAAGCTGTCCTTGTAAAGAATATTAACGAAACTTTTCGGAGGCATCTCCATTGCCTTAATTTTGGATCAATTTCAATACCTCTACACGCATATACTGAGAATTTTCAGGATACCCGAATGCACATTTTAGAGGATTCATCTTGAGATCATATTTTTTGATTCTCCAATAATTCTCAAGTCTTCAAAGTGGTTTTCATGTTTAAGCTCACCAAATCGTCGACATAACATTCCACCTTTTGATGAATCAACTCATCAAAATACATGTCATGGCTCTTTGGTATGTTATTTTCAAAGCCAAATGACATGACCAAAGCAATAGATGCCAATAGGTGTTCTGAACGATGTATGTTTTTCTTCCTCAGGTGCCATTTTGATTTGGTTGTATTCCGACGATCTGTCCATAAATGAGAACATGTCATAGTTGGAAGTGTTGTCCACCAATAATTCTGATATTGGAAGCCGAAAGTCAGCTTTTGGGCATGCCTTATTAAGGTCTCGGAAGTCAATGCAGAGTTGGATTTGACTGTTCTTCTTCCTAACTGGGATAATGTTAGCTATCCAATCCGCATACTTCTCCACCTGGATGAAGCCTTCTTCGATCAGTTTCTTAGTTTCTGCAATTACTTGTTCTTCAATCTCCAATCTCATTCATCTAAGAGCTTGCTTAACAAGTGTTGCATCTGGTTTAATAGCTAGTTTATAAACTACATCAGGAGATAAGCCTGGCATTTCAGAATATGTCCAGGCAAAGCAATATATGAATTCACAAAGTAGCCTTTTTAGCTCTTCAACTTTCTCATCGTGAAGGCACCACAAAAAGTTGGACGGGGATCATCCTCAGCTCCTAGGTTGACTTATTTAAGTTCATCCATAGTAGCTATTTGTCCACCAGCTTCAAGTTCTTCAGGTGCGGGCTTAGCTTCTACTTCTTCATCATTTTAAAGAAGAGTTTCATGGGAATCATCTTCTTCATCATTATGAGTTTCTACTTCAGCTTCTATTATATTATAACAGACTCTATTTTGATGAGATTTGCCAATGAACCCAAGACCTTTGGTGATAAACTTATCACTTCTTCATGATGCTTGAGGAATTCATTGACTCCACATCTTGTTAAAGACTTGAGTCCTATGTTTAGTAGTTCCCATATGAATTTCAAGCTTATGCATCATTCTTCGCAACTTTTGGATAGTATATTGGTGTTCTTGTTGGCACTACCTCATCATAATTTTCATGTTGAGCAAACTATTCAAAATCTTGAGGCTGAGACTCTTCAGATTTGTAAAAAAGAATTCCTATTTCGCCACTCTCACTCAATGACCATAGACATGAATGTAATATTCATGAACCTCCAATGATTTCTTTGAAGCACTACTGAGGGATGGGTATAATTTTGAGTGAGTCATCTGACTCTGCCAAGTGAGCTATCCTCCTTGATGCAGCCAGCTGAACTCTATTTTCATAAGTAGATTCAAAATCATAGTCTAAATTAGAATCACTTATTTCATACTCTACCTTTCTTGAGAGCTTATAAGTTTCCTTAGGTTTGATAGGAATATCTTCTTCTTCTTCTTCTTCTGTGTCACTCTCCAAATGAGGAACTGATTTGCTTGAATTAGGTGCAGAATCGAGTGCTTTAGGGAGAGTCGGCATTGCCTTCCTTCTCCCACTTTGCTTCTGCTCTTTCACTTTGTGAAATTGCTTTTAGTTCTGGTGCTACCGCTTCAAGAGGCTCTATTAGGCTCTTTGAGGATGAAATATTTTGCATCTTCATAGATCTTTGCTTCATTGACGAGAATGGTTGTAGGTTACAGAATTTTGAATTCTTCTCCATCTTCGATATTTCACATTGATGCATAGTTAATGGGATCATGCCATACTCATGTAGCCACGGTCGGCCCAAAAGAGCTCTAAATGATGTATCGGCATTGATTACATGAAACTTGGCTTCTATATATAAATCTGAACTTGAGCGAGAGAATAAAAGAATCCAGAGTTTTCTACCCTTTTTCATTGAAGCCATGAACCATCAACTTATCTTTCCCAAGATATTGGATATCTAGTGATAATCCTCTCAATACCTTTAGACTCATAAGATTGATAGAAGAACTTGGATTAATCAATATTCGGCTGATCGAGATGTCATCGCTCTTTGCAGTAACATAAAGAGGACGAATGTGATCCGCTGTCCAACATAAGATCTTCCTCAGAAAATGTGGTTACTGGGAGATCTTGAGTTTGCAATGCTTCAGTCATGTATTTTTAGTAAAGTAAGGTTCATAATTCTCTGGATCTTTGAGAGCTTATATCAAAGTTTCTCGGAGGTCTTTTGACATCAAGAAAGCCTCGTACACACTTAATTGTACATGTATCTTTCTCAGATGAGATAAAATATTATAATCTATCTTCGCTTGATTTAGGCTTTATCTTAGGATTTCTGGGAATAATATCCTCGTTGACTTTAATTTGTTTGCCTTTATCTTTATTTGTGTTTCCCTTGTTTGATGAAGGTGGTAAGACTTTACCACTTCTCAACTGAACTTGAATCATCTTATCTTTCTTAGATTCTTCTAAAGAGTTTCTTCAAATTTCTTTCTTATTCAAGAAGATTGACTGGCTAGACTCATTTTTCAACATCATACATTTCATACGTGATGATATCGATGAGTCTGACTCTTCTACATCGAGAAAATATAGATTTTCATCTGAACTATTATTGTCATGTTGAGTTATTAAATAAAATTTAGACATTAGTTCCTCAGGCTCTTCTTGATTTTCTGATAAAAATTTTGACGGGTTGGTCAAGTCTGTCTGACTTCCCTTGTCATTTTGGAGTAATTGATGTTGAAGAATATTTGACATCACACAGATGATTCGACATGTCTCTACTGGACAAGATTCACCATTATCTTCTTCATCGATTCAAAGAATGTGAAGTTTAGGCATGAAGTCGCAAGCCTAAATGGTTGTCTTCATACTTCCTCTAGATTGTTAATGATCTTTTGAGTTGTAGTCCTCTTCTTGATCTTCCTTTTCTTGGACAATTTTTTTGATTTATGAGGCTTTTGTTTAGTAGACTGCTTCTCATGCTGTGATGAAATAGCCTTATCAGAATGCCACTGAGAAGCCCAAATACTTGGTTTAGGCATCTCTCTTAAGTCAAATATGGGTTCAAGTTCATGATTCACTAGGGACGTCTTTTAGCGCTTCAAAGATTTTCAAGCTTTTTTTGGAGATTATTGTTGCCATTCTTCACTTTGAACCATTTCTCCTTTTGTCTTCTTGGATGATATGAAAGTAATCATTGTATAGACTCTCTTTTGGGTTGACTAGAACACTATCGATAGTGTAAATTTACACCTCCGATACTTCCTTTCTAGCCAATCTTTGAAGACATAATAATCTTCAGATGATCATCATGATGATAGACAATAGTTTGGATTATTGATCGCCTTCTTCGCCTTTTAATTTTGGTAATCAGACCGCTACTTGCCAAAATAATTTAGCCCCGTCCTTCTAAAGGAATATTCTTTATTCATCTTTTCTTGAGATGGATGCATTCACTCATCTCTCTTGTTTTTGGATGCTCCCACCACTTAAAAAAAAAGTCGAGGTTTATCATTACCTCATAATACGCTTTTGGCTATGTATTAGAATAAATGTGCTTTTACCCTTATCATCATTGTACATACCGCTTTCCTTTATCCACTATATCACCCACTTTTCATTCCATTTGAGCTATAGGAAGCGAATTTTGTTTCTTCTTGAGTCAAAGGTTTGTTTCTCTTTATTTATCTCAGATAGACTTAGGACGATTCAACTTTTCGAATTTAGCCACCCTATCGAGCAAGTCCTGGAATGTTGCAATCAACGCCATGCATAGAAATGGTGTCATTTAATCATCCATATTGCCCATTAGCAATTGGATCGCATGCTCTTCTTCCAATTATTGCTCGCACTTCATACTTAGGTTGCACTAATGACTTATGAATTTTGTCACTAACTCATCTTTCTTCCTTTTTAGTAAGGCAAGGTCAGTGATTGTGATTTTCTCGGTTGCACTGGTGAACCTCTTCATAAATATGGTCTCCAATTCAGTAAATATTTTAACTGAATCATTTGACAATTCTACATACCATTCGAATGTGGCTGAGATCAGGCTACTTGTGTTACCACAAGTAGCCATAAATTGGGCTAGATATTACTTTGGATTACCAAGCCCGTTGAAAGTATTAAATTTCGGCAATGAATAACCTTTCGGGTACGACACTTGATCATATTCAGTTGAGTAAGAGTGACCCTTACTCACTAGCTTTTTAGCCTGCTTTGAGGCTATGTATGTCTTTATTTTTTCATTGATTATTATTTCTAGCTGAGTAGCTGTTACCATTCTAGGTGTGATATCCAAATTTTGAATAGTCTGCTGGAGAGGTAGTGGGTTAACTTCATTCCTCGCTTCATGTATAGCATGTACTGAGGGGCTTGAGGTACCATAGGTGGTGGTATAGTATATTATTACCTGCTGATTAGCAGACAAAATAGGTGTTGCACTTGATGTGATATTCTTCTGCAACATCTCCATCATGATGTTCATTTGCACCATCATATCATTCATTTTGGTACCCAGCTGTGCAATTTCCTTATCTTTGACCTCCCTTTGACGCTGTATTTCTCTTTGTTCTCTAGCTAGCACCATGGCGTCAATCAGTACAGGCTCTTCTTCTTCTTCTATTTCTTGTTGTTGTTCTGCTCCTTGTTCATTTCTAGTGAGAGAACTGGATTATCCTTCTCTTTGTGTATTTACAGAGACAACTATTGTTAGGGCTATACCATGACGTTGATTCTAAAAGGGTGTACTAGGCTGATCATTTCGGTTCAACTATATAGACAGCTTCGACACCCATGATATCTTTCTCATTCTGGTCTTCTTCTTCTTCATCTTCAGCAAAGATCAAAGATCCATCCTCTATTTTCTTCTGTGAAGACTCTTCTTCATAAATGTCAAAATCAGGTTCAGGTTCCCTGAGTTCGCGTTGCTGTTGATGGTGTTGAGAGGGGAGTTCATTTATATCTCTAATCATATAGACGACTTCTACTTCCATGGAATCTTCTTCATTATTTTCTTTCTACACACAAATTTTCGATCGACTAGATCTCTAGTTCAATGTACGGAACAAGTATTTCTTCTATTAAAGGATTGAGATGAAAGTCGACCTTCTCTTATGGGGGTGAAACTGATCGATGATGGGATCCCTAGAGGATTCTCTAGGGTGTCGACCATCATGTCTTTCATCAGTGATTCCTTCTTTTGGGTATCCATTTCTGATGAGTTAATTTTGAGGTGGATTTCTGAGTATGTGTCAGATGTCATGCCTCTTCAATACTTCAGGACTTCATTATGGGGTCTTGGCCTCCATATTTGCTTACCTTTTCGTCGGGACCTTTCGGCAGTGGAATCTTGGACTCAAGGTCCAAGTGTTAGGCCCCGATGCTCACCATGCGAAGAGTACTGGGCTCGCTGGCTAGTTACCAAAAGAGATGGAAACTTTCTTGGTGGCGCTTCAGTATTTTCCATCACCACAACCCTCTAAAATCTTCTTTTCATTAAGCCTCTGTCCTTGGCTACTTTGAGAACTTTATGTATCCTGACAGACAGTGTTTCATGTTGTCTCCTCTGTGGTGGTGGAGCTTGACGTGGTTGGTTCTTCCAGAAAGATTATTTTACTTCGCCAGTAGAGCTATTCCTTTTTACCCACTTTAAGTTGTCAAAGTTGTGGGTAGGATACTCTAGGCGAGACGCTTGTTCACAGGTTGTGGGGATCTGAGCCCTCCAACGTTTCTCCTTCTTCTCTATCTTCCGTTAATTTTCCCCTGATGAGGAAGCTTCATGATCATGCTTTCGGGTACAAAGGTTCAATTGGCAAAAGGCACTATGAGGCATTAAAGATAGTTTTCCCACTAAGTTCTTTCACACAGTCATTGAACTTGGCACATGGCTAGTAGGAGCTTCAATAATGAGGCCTTCCAATGGCCTCGAATAATGTACCATGAGTGGTTCATGAGTGCACGATAGAAAAATTCAAACTACCAAATTGAATGGTAGCCCGACATCTCTGTTGATGACGATGGCATTGAATGTTACACCATGACTAAATTAAAAGGTGAAAGGAGTGCTTTGTAGATCCAATATGCAAAAATGAAAGATGGAGATTAGTAATTAGCAATTATTATTTCATTCCATACTTTCAAGATGCAGAGGTACTACAGAACAAATAATAGTGTGATAAAGATATACTCTACAGAATGATTCATTTTATATAGAGTCTCATATTGAATTTATTACACACTTAAATCATCATTTTTTGTTTTGAATTTTCAAAAATTTTATTGCTACTATATCACATATATGACTAGCAAAAGATGGAAAGAGAATCTGCCTCTCAAAAATCTCTAAATCGACCTCTCAAAAGTTTTTTGAAAATTGAATTGAAGAGAGTGATTTGAAAGTGTTTGAAAAAGGATGGAATAGTAGATAAGACACTACCCAGAGATTTCACCCTTATTTGGTGAGGACTTTAGATATGGTTCTAGGTTTCCTACCTATAGTAATTACCCCTCCCAATAAGTGAGAGAGAACTTTGATTTTAGATATTAGATCAATGCGAAGTGTATAGTAAAGATGTAGAGTTTTAGAATTTAAGATATGAAATTCATCATTTTACTTAAACAATGGTTGGGAGAATGATGACATGCCATCTAGATCCCATGGTTCCATCATCCCGCAGCGGCCCCTAGTTTACTTAGTGAGGAGGTATGCCATCCAAGAAATGTAACAGTGATGGTGTTTGTAAGGAGACAGCCTTAAGTCTACCTGGTGTATTTTCAATCTATACCCTATGATCCACAAACTCAAAGGGCGAGCCATTGGAGCATGCAAGCCGTGATTATAATATAATGAAGCAATCCAAACCACCGATCGAGGACTCGGATTCATTAATGGATTTCCTAAGCCACACATGAGAGGACACGCCACATCCTCTAGAGATTGATTGAGAGTGAACATAGCATAACACTTGATTTGACATTAGCTCCTTTATGAGCTAGAGTTTTCTTAATTTGTCTCCCCCGATAAATAGTTGCAAAAGGTGGGTAGATTGAGTTTGATTTAAGTTTTTAATGATATAGTTTCATTTAAGCAGTTTTTAGATTGATATTTGATTTGAGTTAAAAAAAATTGATTAATTTGAATATGTTTAAGAGCTTTAGATTATGTCAACTCTGTTTAGCTGTTAACAGGGGATTTGATCTACTATTATCTGACATAATCAGTTTCTTAGATATTTCACTAATTTGAAACTCTTTATAGTTTTGATTTTGTTAACTAACAAGTCTAAGACTAAACTGAAACAACCGCAAGATACTTAAACACTTGAATTTAAGCATTCAGCATAGTGTTGATGCCCATGCAAGTGTTTATAGTAATTTTAGTTAATTTTATGTTTGAATTATGAGAGCTTGAGCAGCCTTTTCAGACATTAAAATTCAGACTTAAAATCTCTATGTTCGAGCACATGCAGGTGTCTATAGCTTTGATAATTTAACTTAATTAGTGATTTCGTTGATTTTGAAAATCATAATTAGAATGAAATTTTTTTTTTTGTATTGAAGAAAAGCTCTATGATTTTTTTTATAGATTTTGGTCTAGTATCGCCTTCTGTGTGCTTATACAAAGAGTTGCAGATCCGGTGGCAAAGAAGGTGTTTTGAATTAATCTAATATCTTAGTAGATTTTTCAGATTAATATTTAACATATTCCAATTTAACCTGCGTAGCCTTTTCAGACATTAAAATTTGCACTTGAAATCTCTATGTTCGAGCACATGGAGGATTTTATAATTTAGCTAATTTCATCTAATTAATGAAATCATTGATTTTGAAAATCATAGTTAGGATGAAATTCCTTGATTTTGGTTTAAAGAAGCCCTATGATTTTTGTAGATTTTAGTTTAGTATCGTCTTCTGTCTGATTGTACAAAGAGTTGTAGATCTGGTGGAGAAGAAGATATTTTGATTTAGATTGTGGTTTAAAACATTACTTGCACTTAGTTTACTTGTTGAGTTTTTTTTTTTTTTTTTGCAATTCTCCCAACTTGATTATGTTTAATTTAAATCACTTTTGATAAGTTATGCCGATTTCAGTGTTTATTGCTTTAGACCCTAGTTATGCTTATTAACTAGCATAGTAATCATCTTCATATTCGTATAAGAGTTATTAAATCCAATTTGGATTCATCTTTGGACTTTAAGTTTATTGCAAGTTTGTTATGAGTTTAGCATTTGTCTCCCCAAATTCTAATTAGAGCTTGTTTAGTTTTTAGGAATTTACAAAAAAAAATAACTCACTCATTACTTCAATTTAAGCTATAGAGAATCACTATTAGAGTTTGTGAGTTTAATACTAGCATCTCTAAATTTTACTTGCATTTTAAATGAGTGTTCTATTTTTTTTTAAAATTTTCTTGAAAGGCTCCCCCTATTTCTCCTTGATTTAACATTTACCTTCATATTGATCATATATTATTCTGTTTGACTTAAGTTTAGGTAATTCTCATTTGAATTTATTTAAGTCATGAATTTTAGTCTAAATTTTGATCCTCCTCCATCCCGTGGGGGTGATTGAGGGTGTTTGGCTTTTCTCAAGACGCCGTGAGTAGGAGCTTCTCATGCTTCACAACCTATCTCACACACCTGATGAGCACAACGAGGCCTTTAAACATGAAAGATGCAATATATATTCATTCCCCTCCTTCCCTTTTTTTTTTTAATTTTAGAAATTAGACAAAATTTCGGCAGCATTTTATCTAGGGAGAGCGACATCTAACGAGTGTTGGTTTACTCAGTACGCCTTGTTGAGCGTAGCGAGCGGTGTTTTGTGACACCATAACCAATTTTTTTCATCTCGTTGCTCCCTGTTGAGCACAACGAGGTCTTCAAACCTATAAAGAAACACAAATATACATATATATATATATATATATATATATATATATATATATATATATATATATATATATATCCATATTATATACATATTCACATATCACACATATTTTAATGCATTTTTGGTATGCAACGCTCTGAAAAGAATCCAGTTAGAAGAGAATGTAGCGAAGGAGCGACGAAACCGAAAGAAGAATTCAATTGATGTGCTCTTTCCTTTATGAAGAGAAAATGACGTTATCTTAGAATGCAACAAAAAAAGAAAGAAAAAATTCATGATGTTCTTCCTGGCGGCCATTGAAAAAAAAGCGACGCGACGTCGAAATCGAAAAGAAGAATTGACGATATTCTTCCTGGATGGAAAATGGGACGGATGGACCGAACATTTGTTGTGGGCGGGCCAAGTGGGATGTAGACTGTTTGGGATTGGACAGCGGCCGAAAAAAATTTGAGCGGGCCGTGCAAAGCGTGCGGCGGGTTTGAGGCGGGTCCGGACAGCGGGCTACTTACGTGGAGTGGAAGTGCGGGTTCTGGGCCGGACAACGGCGGGCTGGCGGGCTCACGGGCTCCGCATGTCGGCATTGAGGCGGAACGGGTCGGAGTGGGATGTGCGGCGGGTCGGTACTCGGGCCGGAGACGGGATCACGCGGCGGGTCGGCGCGGGCCGGAGGCGGGATCGCGCGCGGTGGACAGGGGCGACACACGCAGGAAACGGGTCGTGCGGGCCACGGGTCTAGCCGAAAGAGGTATGGCGCTGGCGGTGGTTTTGCGGGCCGGAGCGAGACGCGGGTTTGCGCGATTTTGCGCCGGCGAGACTGCGAAAGAGAGTGAGAGGGGAGAGGGAATTCCGAGAGAGAAATTACCTGTGTTTTTTTTCCGTTTCCGACGAGAGAGGGAATGCAGGCAAGGGCAGGACGTGCGAAAAATGTGAGAGACCAGGAAATTGTTTTATACATACCACCAAACAAATTTTACTCATTTAACGTGTATTTATTATTACTGATACAAGAATTCACACGTGAGCAAACTTTACTATTCAAGAATAATAAAGACGTGAGAAAAATGTGAAGATAGAAAATTCTTTTTTTCTTTTGCAGTTGATCATAAAGCTAAAAATAAGGGGAATGATTGAGCATGAAGGATAATTTAGAGATTTTTAATAAATTTTAAATTAGTTTAAACAGTCTTAATTTGAATCTGAAATTCACATACCAATATATATTAATTGGTATATTCAACGACGCAAATGCCGCAATCGAAGGCCATTTTATTGAGCTGTCAAATTGATCTATTTCACCTCAAAATGCCTCATGCCAATTTTTCATACTAACCGAATTGAGTGAATAGTCTTACTGAGATTTTGATGTTTGAATGACGCGATCAATTTTACAACGAGGTCATTTGATCATCATGCCTTGACCCACATGCTGCAAAGACAACATCATCGACTTGATCAATAACAAGGATTCATAAATTTTTTTAGGGGCACAATAAAATAATGAATAATTTACTTTTATGTAAAATTAAAATCAAAGCATCTCATATAACAAAATAAAGAAATCAAACCTCAATAACATAAATTTTTGAACATATCTAATTAAAAGAACGATTAAAATCAATGAAAGTCTTAAAGATTAGATAAAAAAATGAGGACGCTTTTGAACATATTTCAAAAAACAAAATAAAGGCACACTTTCGCCTTTCTAAAAAATAATTTCTAAAAATGGCCTTATTTAAAATAAATCATAGTATTTTTAATAAAGACACAGTCACTTTATTAAGAAATAATAAATCAATAAATTTTCAAAAGACACTTCTACTTTATTAAATAAAATATTTACATACCGTAATTAATTGAATTGCTCCAGAGAAATATTTGAATGTCGTCTTCTAAAATCATAAAATATAAAGCATATAAGTAATGATTAAAATAGAATCGAAGGAAAGAATAAAACAATTTTCACAAACAAGGGTTCAACTCGCTCAAGCTCGAATTTACACTTATTCATTGAAGATCCTCAACCTATACTAAAAATAATAAGGTGTTATATGAATTTTGGACAAAAGGGCATATAAAGAGACCAAAACTTAAAAGCAATTAAGTGAATTGTCTAAAAGGACAAGAATAATAAAGTGATACATGAAACTTATCTGTAGACATCACTAACAATAGATCATTAAAGAAGCTTTTCTTACCACCCATTGACGAGCCAAAAAAAAAGAACAAAGATTGAAGTTACATCTCATATTCGAGTTCAAAGACTTAAAAGTTGATATTCATGTTCAAAATTATTTTAACCATTGTTCTAAGCTCTGACCATTTCAATTGGTTCAAATTTGATCTGAAACCAATTCCATTCAAACCACATCGATCTGAGGAAACATACAATTCCTTAAGCAATTAGAGGAAAATGTCTTGATAATAGACTCACAAAATCAGAAAAAGATATCAACCTTGATATAGATGATGAAAGCAAGACTCAACATCGATCAAGTGATTAATTGAGTCGGTGAGACTTATTCTTCTACGAGAAGAATACAAGACTAATAACACAATCATGACATCTTGAAGTATTCTAATAGGTCTTGCTTTACGTAGATGATGAATGCCTCTAATTCTACAAACATGAGATTTAAAATCATAATACAAGAATATACACTAATAAGCAAGAAGGAAGTATCAAAATTGCAACAGCGTAATTATCGTCAATAGGCTTTGATGTGCATCTTAGGGCATATAACGTATGCAATGATATAATGTCCAACCAAATAGATGTTCATTTTATACTTTATAGGCATTTAAAATTAATGAAATAATCAAAATAGGATCTTCAAAAGCAGGCGTTCTGGTTTACCTAAAATCGTGGGGAGGAAGAAAAATAGAAAATGAAAACTATATATATCAAAATTTGAAATGAAACCAGGAAGCAAAAAAGAAAAAAGAGGAGCACAAGGAACCGTTATAACTCACCGAATGTAACCCTTAGATATTTGAAACTTTCACCGTGGCGGCACGGGTAGCTCAACAAATTCGTAAAAGGCGAACCGGCAATGGCGTAATCTTGGTTTACCTCTCAAACTCCTTCACCGAATCACGGCCTCAGTCACGCGGCCTGGATTCGAGAAGCGAATAGAAAAAAATGTAGAAACGAATGGTGTGGAGGGAGGAAAGGCGTGGTCCTTTGTGGTACTCGTTGAACAGTGAAGTATTATCAAGGTAGAGATCGGCGTGGACACCAGAAGGTAGGAGTATATGTTCAGAGGCATTGAGGAGCCTTGGTGAGAGAAAGAGACAGGCGCGAAAAGACACGTGGCATGTAGATAAGAATTCTTGATCTTGAAGAGGTTAGCGGAGAGCCGGACTTGAGGCGAAGAGTGGAGAGCTCAGCCGGGAAAGCTTAAAGGAAGGCAGCGGTTTGAAGTAGAAGAGAAGAGGCTGCGACCGCTGAGGGTTTAAATAGGGTTCAATGGAGCCAATACGTGCAGTAACTCTATGGTTGATAATCAAGTCATGCAATATTTATATTCTAACCAGTTTCGATGTTCTGAACGCGATGGAGAAGTCTGTTCATCGATCGGAGGTCATTTGAGTTGATTTTGGTGACATCCGTATTTGACGCCGATTTGTCGTCGCAAATCATTTAATGCACGCATGCGAATTGAGAACGGTGTCATTTGATAGATTTTGACATTTTAAAGCCAATGACATGATCAATTTGGCAAACGGGGGTCGTTCAGCTTGCATTGGTTCCTCCTGACTTTGATATGCGTGCAAGCATGTTGACGACTCGAGCGGTTGATTAGTTGATCGTTAAGTTATGCTATATTTATATCATGACCAATTTTGATATTCTAAACGCGATAGCGAAGTCCGTTCGTCGATCAGAGGTCATTTGAGTTGATTTTGGTGACGTCCTGTGTATTTTAGCCTCGATTTATACACTATCACTTCAGATCATTCGACATTAGCACAGACTTATCCAAATTAAGCGCAGATAGTCTCAGTTGATAGTTTTGATGTTTTGAAGCTAACGGTTGATCAATTTCATGAACGGAGGTCGTTTGGTCATCGTCGCAGCTTCCCGACTCCGATATGCGCATGAACACACTGATAGCTCGAGTGCTTAATCGATTGCTCATTATATTTTGCAATATTTATATCCTGATTAATTTTGACGTTTAAACACGGCAGTGAAGTCCGTTCGTCGATCGGAGGTTGTTTCGACTATTTTTGGTGACATCTAGTGTATTTTGAGCCTTAGTTTTGCGCACTATCACCTCCAAAGTCTGCCGAATTCAATTTGTAGGCTTGACTTTGACTTATGACACACATATAGAGGTCAACATGCAAGCATGATCTTTTCATAACCGTTCTCTCTGGTCTTCTCCTCCTCTACTTCCTCCTTTCCTTTTGTTTAGTCCATCTCGAGCAGCCGAAAGAGACTCTTCCCTCCCAACCACTTGAAGAAGTTTCCATTCTCCTTTTCTCGATCTCCCAATTAGGGCGCAAGCACCCGAACCGGCGAGCCACTTGAGTTCAAGCTCGTTGCCGATATTGAGCTTCGAGCTCGATTAGAGCTTTAGGATGGTGTTCGAGAGCTCGTTTAAAAAAATTGTGTTCGAGCTCGAGTTTGTTCATGAGCTCGATTTAGATTAGGCTTATCGAAGCCTATAACAAGCTCGTTTAATGAAATAAACGAGCCTCAGCCTTAATCGGCGCTATGATATCGTTTATGAACAAATCTTAATCGAGCCTTAATCGAGCCATTATCAAGCCTTATCGGCGCCTCTGATGTCGTTTATGAAAGCCAATCGGCCTAATAATGCGATCGATTATCGAGCTTGAAACGTTGGCTTTAAATGATATTGTTTAAGCATGCACTGACAATAACTTGTTTCTGTTCATTTAACAACCGGTATTTACAAAATGTTGGCTCGTTGATTAATTAAATGAAACGAAATAAAAACTATTAAGCCGAGTCACGCTCGGTTGGATTGCACCCCTACTCCTAATGTAGAAGTCCCCGAACGTAACATGCCTGCTGGCATTCCTAGTCAATTCGTCTCCCTTCGAACTCAGGAAGTCGATCTCTCTCTCCCTCTCTTGCGGTTTGCCCCTTTTTCACGCGCAGATGCTCGATCCGAAAGAAGGTCAAATGCAAAGCCGAACGACAATAGGGTTCCTGGCAGAGAGATTCGATTCAAGCAAGCCGAAGGAAGGCAGTCTGCTCGATTCACTCGATTCAGGAGCAGCCGAAATGGGCATCTCCTTTTCTCTGGTTTGCTCTTTACACACGCACATCGTCTCCCTCTCCCCTTATCATGGATGACGAACCGCCTTCAACTTTTCCATGGTGTGGTCGTCACCTCAGCCACTCTTTCTTCTCCTCCTAGCAATCCCGTCGCCTCTGGGTTGCTATCCTCCGATATCCTATCTATTCGAGACTCTCTTCTCTCCCGCCGGCGAACTGCATCTGAGATCGCTGGTGAGTATCTGGATCATCTCCATAAGGTGGAGCCACAAATTCGGAGCTTTCTTCATGTGTCGGATTTTGCACTGAAAGAGGCGGAAGAAGTGGATCAGTTGGTCTCCGCTGGAAGGGAGCTTCCTTCGCTGGCCGGTGTTCTCGTAGGTGTGAAAGACAACATCTGCATAGTTGATATGCCTTCCACAGGCGGATCTAAGTTTCTGAAGGGTTATAGGACAGCTTTCGATGCCATTGCGGTGAGGAAGCTTAGGGAGGCAGGAGCCATTGTTGTGGGTAAAACTAACTTGGATGGAGTTTGGAATGGGGAGCAGCACTGAGGGTTTTGGATTTCAGATCACTGTAAATCCTTGGGATCTATCACGGATTCTTGGAGGGTTTCATCAGTGTGGTTTCTTTGGGAAGTGACACAGGAGGAGGTGAGGTAGCCAACGTCTTTTGTGGTGTTGTTGGAATGAAACCAACATATAGTCTTGATTCTAGAACCTTTAAAGGTTAAAGGGTTGGTCTGATATATGAGAAAACTAAACCTTGTCAACTCTAAGATTCTGAAGGGTTATAGGCTAGCTTTCGATGCCACTACGGTGAGGAAGCTTAGGGAGGCGGGAGCCATTGTTGTGGGTAAAACTAACTTGGATGAGTTTGGAATGGGGAGCAACACTGAGGGTTCTGGATTTTAGATCACTGCAAATCCTTGGGATCTATCACGCATTCCTGGAGGGTCATCAAGGGGTTCTGCTGCTGCTATTACAGCTAGGCAATGTGTGGTTTCTTTGGGAAGTGACACAGGAGGTAGTGTGAGGCAGCCAACGTCTTTTTGTGGTGTTGTTGGAATGAAACCAACATATGGTCGAGTTTCTCGGTCATGACAGATTGGATTCTACCAGCAGCAAACGGGATGTGCCAAGCTTTGCAAATGAGTTGGTCTCACTAAATAATCTTGATTTAGAACCTTTAAAGGGATTAAGGGTTGCTCTGATTCGGGAAACTATTGGAGAAGGAGTTGATGCAGTAGTTGTTTCAGCAGTGCGGGCTGCTGCTTTACATTTGGAGCGTTTAGGATGTGTTTTAAATGAGGTATTCCAGAGCCAATGGTTTTGGTGACGAGGTCAAAATGAGAATATTGATGGGAATGTATGCTCTTTCTACGGGATATTATGATGCATACTATAAACGAGCACAGCAGGTGAGAACATTGATTCGAAAGTGTTTCAAGGATGCAATGAATGAGAATGACATTCTCATTTCACCTACAACTCCATCTGTTGCTTATAAGATAGGTGAAAAGACCAACAATCCTCTAGCAATGTATGATGGTGATATCATGACCGTTAATGTCAATTTAGCTGGGCTGCTAGCCCTCGTTGTGCTCTGCGGATTTGTTGAAGGTGGATCTGCTCGTCTTCCTATTGGACTTTAGATAATTGCTTCAGCATTTTGTGAGTTGATTGAAGGCATTATCTTTCGTGCGTGACAATTGAAATTGGCCGGTGTTTAACTGCCACGCTTATCGAGGCATGATATCTGCTTTTACGATGTAGGCATGTGGGGCGTTAGAATCTTAAAAATGTTATCAATTTGAATTTTGAACTTAAAAAAGAAAAGGGAAGAGGTTTATATATATAGAAATATATATATATATATATATATATATATATATATATATTATACGTGTGATTGAAGATGCTTCGTCTAAGATTGAATTCGGCAGTGGTTCAAAACACCACGCTCGTATGATCGATGGCAAAATAGTTACGATGTAGCTATGCGGGGATGATATTGGAATGCAGTCGAAATTCTGCCGGGTTTTACATTGACAAAAACTCAAATAAATTAGTTTAAATTAAAAAAATTTTAAGTTAATTTTAAAACTTAATTTGAGTTTGCTAAATTTTGAAGTAAACAAAGTTATCAAAATTTGAATCTAACTGAAATCAAGAATTAGTCAACTTATATCAAATGAATAAGCATCTCCCACTCAATATTTGAATTATCTTGGATGTCACTTTGAGATAATTAAAATAAAATTTCAATTATTTTTAAGATTGAAACATGCAATGTTTGAAAATACATTCAGATATTCGATCATGAAATAATTAAAATGAGTTATATATTTTGGTGATAAACGTAAGCTTAGCACTTCAATATCTCATTTCAATCGATGTGAAAGATGATTTTATTGAATATCCAATCAAAGCATAAGAGTTCCCTTTGAAATTAAGATATAGTCTTCAAATATAATTCACTCCAAGTAAATTAAAGAAAAATCAGAGGATTTATAAGAGATTCTTAATAAAATTGAAGGATTGTTAATAAGCATAATCAAGGAATTCTTGAAAAATATTTAAAATATATTATTCATCTTATTAAATGCTCAAATTGGATCAAAGAGAAATTGAACAGAGATAGTAACAAGTTTGAAGATATAAATATAATGAAATTATGAAGATCCAAAAGTAGACAACTCAATAAAAGAAAGCAATTAAATATTATTTTCATGGGATATTGTAGAGCAGTTTAAAATGCCTTCAATGCCATCAGATCTACAATTCTTCATACATGCAGACAGAAGACGATGATAAATTAAATTCTCCATAAATTATGAGCTTCAATAAAATTAAGAAATTTTTATAATTATGATTTTAAAATCAATGATTTCATTAATTAGATGAAATTATCTAAGTCATAAATACACTGTCAACAAAAGATTTAAAACAAATGTTTAAAAAGATTGTAAATAAGTTAGAATTAAATAGAAATATGAAATTAATCACATGATTTAAAAATAAAATTACACGAATTATTAAACACTATATTGAATGCTTAAATCTAAGGTCGAGGATGTCGTACGGTTGCTTTCCCTATTGGTCTTAGGACTAGGTCCAAGTTAACAAAACCTAAAAATTTAATTATTATAAAAATTTCAACTTATTAAAATATCTGAGAAACTAATTATCATACGACAATAGATCTGATCCTCTATTATTAAGCTAATAGTCGATGATCCAAGCAAATTAAATGATCAAGCAGACTCATAAACCCTAATGATGGCTGTGTTGAATGAAGATTTAAATCGGTGGGGATACTTACCATCAAAATGTACTTGCAAGTTCAAATTAAATTAATCAAAATTAAGTGTCAACACAAATATAAAATCAGATAAATTACTAAGTGTTAAATGCTTAAATAAAATTTAATCTTTAAAAACTTAAAGTAAAATCTAACCCAATCTATCTTCCATAATAATTTATTGAAGGTGACAAATTAAGAAAACTCTAGCTCAGAAAGGGGCCAATGTCAAATTAAATGTATTTCTATATTCACTGTCAATCAATCTCATGCTAGTAAGGACGTGGCACGTGTCCTCTATCTACATGGTTTGGTCAGTAGGCTTCATATATGATGAAGTTACGACCAGAGTCCTCTGATCAGGTGGTTTTCACCAAATGACACCATTATATTATTACGATCAATATACCAGATGCTCAAATGCCCTTTAAGTTGTGAATCATATGGTATACCTGGTAGGAAAAAAAGCCCTCTATCAACTAAGGTAGACTTAAGATTGTCTCCTTAGACAAACACCACCCCTGCCCAAGGATATCTTGGACGACGAACCCAATGTGTTAATCGATCCTGCGAGGTTGGGTCGTACCTTCTAACCAAGTACAGATCACGTACTGGATGACGGAACCATGGGATCTAGATCGGGCACGTCATCCTTCCCCAACCATCCACTTTAAGTTAATATAATGAAGTTCTAAACCCAAATTTTATACTTCACATGCTGCTACTATACGCTACGCATTAAGCGACCTAACGACTAACCTTAATCGAAAGTTCTCTCTTAGAATTGGGGTACTTAACTATAGCTTGCCTATAGAAACTTGGAACCATATCTAAAGTCCTCGCAAAATGAGGTCAAAATCTCTGGGTGGTGTCTTATCTACTATTCCACCTGCCTTCTAAAAATTACACCGACATTTTAAACCATACTCTCTTCAATGTGAGAGGTTGGTGGAGAATTTTCGGAGCCCACGATTTCGCAATTCCATGGGAAGGTTTCTCTTCCATCTTTGGCTATATATATATATATATATATATAGTAAAATATTTGAAAATTCAAAACAAAAAATTGTGATTTAAGTGTATAATAAATTAAAATTATTGATGTATGAGACTCTATGTTGAATGAATTATTCTATAGAGTATATTTTTATTACACTATTATTTTATTCTGTAATACTTCTGTATTTTGAAAATATGAGGTGAAATAACAATTACTAATTACTATTCATCATCTTTCACTTTCGCAGAATGGATCTATAGAGCACTCATTTTACTCTTCAGCTTGGGCATGATGTAAATATCTGCTTATCTAACGCTATCATCAAACGGGAGATGTTGGAGCTACCATTTAATTTGGTAGCGTGGATTTCCCAGCTATCATAGCTGCAACTCCTGAAGTACCCACCCGTGGAGCACTCATCCGAGGTCATACCGGAAGGCCTCAATTTATTGAAGCTCCTACTCATCATGATCATCAACCACCGCAAGGAGTTCTCCACAGAGAACTTCGCTTTTGAATGATTGATCAAGCCCCGTGATGAAAAGAATCATCAGTGGGCAAATTGTATCTTTAATGCCTCGTGGTACAACTGTTTCGCTAACTGAAACCTTTGTACCTGGAAGGCATGATTTTGAAGTTTTCCTATCAAGAAGCAAATTAACTAGAAGGAAAAGAAGAAAATGAAATACTGAGCTAAGGGCTCAGCATATCCCATTTAAAAACCTAGTGAACAAGTAATACTGCCACCAGAAGCGAGTATTCCTACACATTGATAAGCTCAAATGGGTGAAAAGGAATATCTCTACTGGTGATGTGAAGAAGCCTTTTTGGACTCAACAACATCAAGCTCCACCACCATAGAGGAAACAACCTGAAACATTGTTCGCTATAATACACAATGTTCTTAAAGTGGTCAAGAAAAGAGGTTTAATGAAAAGAAAATTTCAAAGGCCTACAGTGATTGAAAATACTGAAGCCCCACCAAAGAGATTTTCATCTCTTATGGTGACTAGTCATCAAGCCAATTATGCTTCACGCAGTGAGCATCAAAGCATGACACTTGGACCGCGTGTCCAAGAATCTGCTGTCAGAAGGTCCCGGTGAAAGGGTAAGCAGATATGGAGGCTAAGGCCCCATGATGAAATTCTGAAGAAAGAAAGATGTGTGACATTTGATGCATATATCCAAAAATTCACCTCAAAATTAACTCATTAGAAGTGGATACCTAAAAGAAGGGATATCATTGATAAAATATATGATGGTCAACTCCCTGAATAATCCTCTAGGAGATCCTGTCATTGATCAAATTCACCTCCGCGGGAGAAAGTTGACTATGATCGCAGTCCCCTAATGGAAGAAATCTATGTTCCTTATAATGAACCAGAGATTCATTAGAAGCATCGATCAGAAGTTCATGTGCAAGAAGATGATGATGAACATGACACTATGAAAGTAGAAGTTGTCTATATGGTCAGAGATATATATGAACTTTCTGCTCAGCACCATCATCAATAACATGAATCCAGGGAACCTGAACTTGAATTCAATGTTTATAAAGGAGAGTCTTCACAAAAGCAAGTAGAAGATGGATCTTCAATCTCTACTGAAGAGGAAGAAGAAGTAGACTAAAATGAAAAAGAGATCATGAGGGTTGAAGATGTTTATATGGTTGAACCAGGAAATGATCAGCTTGGTACACATTTTTATAATCAGCATCATCATTCAGCCCAAGCAAAAACTATCCATGTAAATGCACAAGGAGAAGGATATTCAGGTTCTTCCCTTGAAGAAGAGCAGGGAGCAGAACAATAATAAGAAATGGAGGAAGAAGAAGAGCCTGTATTGATTGATATTGTGGCGCTAGCTAGAGAACAAAGGCAAATGCAGCTTCAAAGATAAGGAAATTTCACAATTGGTGCCAAGATGAATGACATGATGGATATGTTGCAAAAGAATCACATCAAATATAACACATGTTTCATATGCTAATCAATAGGTAGCTAATAATACAACCTCTATACCATCAATCACTCTACACCTCAGGCTCCTATAGTACATGCTACACTTAAAGGGAGGAGTGAAGTTAATCAACTAGCTCTTCAACTATAATTTAGAATGTGGCTAGTGCACCAGGAACAGTAACTGCTCCTCAACTAGAAATAATAATTAATGAAAAGATAAAGGTAATTATAGCTTCAAAGCAGGCTAAAAAGATGGTGAGTAAGGGTCGCCCATACCCAACTGAATATGATCAAGTATCATACCCAAAAGGTTACTCAGTGCCAAAATTTAATACTTTCAGTGGGCATGGTAATCCAAAATAACATCTAGCCCAATTCAAGGCTACTTGTGGTAACATAAGAAGAAATGATGCAATGCTTTTTTGCTAGTTCATTAGCAGCTTGACATCAACTGCTCTTAAGTGGTACACAGAATTACTAAATGATTCGGTCAAAACCTTCACAGAGCTAGAGATAATATTCGTAAACAGGTTCACCAGTGCAGCAGAGAAAATAACGATCACTGACCTTGCCTTGCTAAAAAAAAGAAAAGATGAGTCAATGACAAAATTCGTAACTCGTTGGCGTAACCTAAGCATGCAATGTGAACAACAATTGGAGGAAGAATATGTGATCCAACTATTAATGGGAAATTTGAATGATAAAATGACACCATTTTTATGTATGACGTCAATTATTATATTCCAGGACTTGCTCGGTAGGGTGGCCAAATTTAAAAAGTTAAATCACCTTAAGTTTAAAACTTATACAGATAAATCAAAGAGAAATAAGCATTCAGACTCAAGAATAAATGAAACTCATGTCGCTTCCTATAGCTCAAGTGGTGAAAAATGAGTAATCTATAATGTGGATAAAGTAAAACAACCAATGTATAATGATGATAAGGGAAATAAGCTTGTTCATCCTAATCCACATCCAAAATTGGTATTGGGAGGTGAGGATAAACCTCAGACTTTTTCAGGTGGTGGAGAGCGTCCAAAATAAGTAATAAGAGATGATGAGCGAATGCAACCATCTCTTAAGAAAAAGATGAATAAAGAATATTTCTTTAGAAGGGACACTATGGCTAAATTATTTCGACAAGTAGTCAAAGTTAATATACAATTATCAGAAATTAAAAGACCTAAAAAAGTTGATCAAGTCAATAATCCAAATTACTGTTCCTATCATCGGATGATCAGCCATCCTATTGAAGTATTATGTCATCGAAGATTAGCTAGAAAGGAAGTATCAATGAGGTGAATTTACATTCTCCTATAGTATTCTAGTCAACTCAAAATGAAAGTCTACAACGATGATTACATCCTCTTCTATATCATCCATTAAAGATAAAAAGAAAGAAAGATTAATTCAGATTGAAGAATGAGAAACAGTAGTCTCTAAGAAAATCATGAAAATATTAAAGAAGTTAAAAGACGTCCCTAGTATTAAGTGAAAATCACCACTTGAACCTATATTGGATTTAAAAGAAATGCCTAAACCAAACATTTTAGCTTCTCAATGGTTGTGGTGAAAATATTTCTATCTTCATCTATCATTAAAAAAATGAATGAAGATAAAAATACACTTCTTGATTAGACACCATATAGATCCATAGATGTTCTTATTAGGGTGATCGAAAATGACATTAAGGAATGATGTAGTATCTCAAGAACAAAAGTCACCATCCTATAATGGACCTAACCACCTTAATAAGGACTCCTAAGGACTATGGGTCTTCGTATGTATTAGAGATTATTCTCCTACTTTATATGAAAAAGTAAAGTAGAGTTTATTTTAAATCGGGTTCATTAAGTTCCCTATGAAGGCAAGCCCCCATAGTTAATTACATCTTAAGGAATGAGAATCCTTAAGAATGCTCTCGATTAAGGTAAATGATCATTGTCTCCAATGATTTTAAAGATAAGACTATCAATCAATTGGTTATTTTTGGAAGATCAAATGAGATTGATCAAAAGGAGAGAGTTATTATCGAAACTAAAGGGAGATAAATAGAGATGGTAAGAAGCAAAAGCAACCCAAACTATCCTAGAGTTTATATATTTTGAATTTGAAGAGAATTATTTATTTGAGTTGAATTTTATTAGAAATTTAGGACTTATAATTCCATGATACAGATCATAAAATGCCTAAGAGGCAGGATTTATGTAGCCTCAAAGGGAAACAACAAACTCAGATCCTAAATCTAGGGGGGCTTTGGTGAGGGCCAAAGCATGACCTAAATCTAAGGTGAAAATGGGCATATGGTTTACCTCCATAAGAGAGGATAAATCACCCAACCATTGGACTTACAACCGCCTAGGGGTAGCCGCCAACTAACTCCTTCTACGATTTTAAATACATGTAGGCAAGTCTTATGCTTTTGTAAGATATCTAAGCTGTTATTTATTTAAAAAGAAAACTATGTCCTTAAACTCCCTCCCTAAGAGACTAAATCATATGGGGCATGAACTCATGAATTAATCTAATGCAAATTTTATTAAGTTTATTTTTATTTTTGGATAATTAATTTGACACATGCTATGAGATTCATATGCTTAATGCATGAGAAGTTGGTTATGGGCCAAAATCAGCAAGAAGGAGGTGTGTTTCCACCATGGCTCTCAAAGGTCAAGCCATGTTCTCTAGCAAAGGTGGAAGCCCTCCATAAGCAAGTGTGAAGCAAGATGATTTTTATGCATGATGTGAAACAAACAACATCCAGCTAAGTGGTTGCTAAATCTTTTATTTTCTTGATTTATGTCCTAGGATTTAGGTGAGGTTATGAGTTATTTTAATTTTAATTTTAAATTATTTAATTAGATAGAAATTTTATTTTTCCCTAGGAGCCTAATCGCATCCATGCCATTCATCAAAGCTAGTAAGGAACTAAGAAAAACATGCCATCTTAATGCACAAGCTAAACACACATCAAATAATTTTATAAAGCTAGTGCAAAAGAATAAAAAGCCTTTGTGGCCGGGCTTCACCACACAAACTCGAAATGAAATATGGATAGCCGAGCTCTACCCTTATACAACCTGGATTATAAATAAATAATTATAATTTAGAAGGAGTTTATGTTATGGGGGTCTTCATTCTTCATTTCTTCTTGTCTTCTTTCTTCATGTTTGATTTGCTTCTTTCCTTTCTTCCTTTTAGCCTGGTTGGAATGTGGTTGCTCCAAAGGCTTCACATGGTATATAAGACATAGTCTTATAACCAATATTCACCTTTACTTCCCCCATAACATTTATTCTAAATTCTAATTAAATAAATTACATGAAAATGGGAAAAGCAAATCTAACTAAAACTTGAAAAATAGAGATTAGCTAAACACACCACACATCCCAAGCATGTGTATGAATAAATTCGACTTAGTACCCCACATGGGTAACCAAGTCCACCCGACTTATTTTTGTATATGCTTAGAGGTATAAGCAACCTGCATAGTAAAAAGCATTTATATTTTTATTACAACGCCTTAAGCACAATCCCCTGCAGAAGATAATGATTAGACTAAGATTTTCCTACCATTCAGTCTACACACATACATCCTAACATCCAGTCTAAAATATTAAATTATAAAATAAAATCAGGCATCAAATCATGCACCACCCTAACATAGGACTAGAAATGGTTTCTTAGCCTAATGTATGTGTCATTTAAGGCTTGTGTGATATGTCTTAGCTAGGCTTTAAGGTTGAAGTTTTCTAAGTGTGAAAGGATTCAACTTAGAGGGTGGTTTCATTTTAAATGATTTAGTTGATTTGTCAATTTTATTTGTTGATTTGATTTTGTTTGAATGAACCTAGATTTAATTACTAAAAGTTGTAAAGAGAAGAGAACTTCTCTTTCATCCCCACCTTAAGTAATTTGTAAAGTAGATTCATTAATGATTTTCATTTAGTGAATGTTTTATCATGTATTTTAATTAATCCTAAGTTTAGATTTGCTCTAAATTAAATATATTCAATAAGAAAGGCATCTTACGACTAATTAAGGTGAATTAATATCACATAACACACATCTCTTTATTTCTTTCCAACATGTATACCTTGCATATGAATGTATCCTAAGCATAGCTATACATGCAATGCAAACACTTTAGCACACCTTAATGATGAATGCAAATAGATGTTGCTTGAGGAAATTTGGATGTTTCATGAATGCATTATTTTGTTAAGTAGAAAAGAGAGGGATTCTTTCATCCATTAATCAAATGCACATTTACATGTATGAAAGACATAAGTGAGTGCGTCGCCAATATTTTCTACACCCGGGGTGTCAGATACAAGACCTACTTGGGGCTACTTAAGACATGCAACCCCGGGATGTCCAGACTAATATACCACTTTTCTTAAATACATGTGCATGTATAAAAGCAAATAAATGGATGAAGAATCATGCAAAAGGTTTTTGTTTGTTTGTTTGATTTGATTTATCTGTGTAATATGAAGATCCTTCTTAATTTATGACATGGGAGTGCATAGGAATGAACATAAGAAAGTGTTCTTTTCAAATGAACTATGCACCTTGTAAATCCTATACAAACCCATGTTAAGAGAAGAGAAGAAAATCACATAAAATACATTTATATACTATAACCACATGCAAGCTTATAAATATTTATAAGTAGCATGCTTTCATTTATGATCATTGATTTATAGATTTTAAAAATAATTTTTAATTTAGTAGTTATAATAGCCATTCATATTCTTACTTTATCCAAACCATGCAATTTGACATAAAGAAAATATTTCATTTTAATTTGATATTTTTAAAAGGGTATGAATGCATGATTTCACATGGCATATAATCATTTAATATGCTTAGAAAGAGATAAAGTGATGTAAGCTTATAACCTCATTCACCATAATTAATTCCTAAGGACAATCCTATAAGATAATATTATTCAAAGTGAATCAAAGTTGTTTAAAGAGACTTTTTTTTTTATTTTGAATTTGATTTTGATTTGATTTTGGAAATGTGAAAAATGTTTGTTGGTCCTAACCCATTTGCCCCATGAGTGAGTTGATTTAGTTTAATTTTAGAACCATTAAATTGATTTTTTTTATGTTTTGTTTAGATTAAGGTGTAATTTAAATCCATTAATTACCCCTTACCTACACCTCATTAACATAATTATTCAAATAATTGTGAGCCAACATATGATATGCAATCACATAGAATTTAAATGAGCAATGCTCCTAGGGAAGAAAGGGGCCTAATGCAATTGGCTCACAATAAGTAATCAGACGGTTATGATTAAACTCACAGTTTCGAAGGATTAAATCATCATATCTAAATGAATTAATCATGATCATCCATCCAAAACATGTTGGATGGACGGTCCATGATTCATCCCTGCCCTCGCCTGCGGGAGACGGAGACCGTCCATCCTCTATGGCATGATCCGGGCTCACTTGAGCTTGGATTGGGCTAGGATTCAACCCACACCATCTAGAAGCAAAGAGGATAATATCCAATGGTAGAATTCTATTGGGATTACACTTTCCTGCACAAAGGACTAAAGAATTTTGAACTTAAGCTCAGTTTTGAGGCATACCTCGCCGGAGGCTATCACCGCACTCCCAACCGCATTGAAGCAGATAGGGAGACCTTGTTGAAGGTTTGAGGGTTCAATTTGTAATGGATCTTCCAATTGACCAAAGCTTGCTTCAATGGTTTGTGGCTTTGATGAACTCCTCCTTCCCGTGGCTTGAATGCTTGGGAAATGATTTGGGTGAGCTCGATTAGGTCCCTTGATGGTGCTTGCAAGAGGAATTTGGGTTCTATGGAGAATTAAGTGAGTTTGAGTTTTGGTTTTCTTCCCCTATTTAGGCTTGAGTAAAACTGAGAAGGAGAAAAATGGAGAGAGCTTGGAAATGCTTGAGAGAGTTTGTGGACCTTCCTCTGGCTTCCTAAGGTTCAATCGAATGCAAGGTAAGTGAAATGAATTGAAATGAGGGGGAGTATATCTCCTCCTACTTGGATCGGACGGTCAAGAGCCTCCATACTATTTTGATCAAATTTCCCTCATAGAATGGGTTGTTTAGGTTGTTAGGAGCTCAATGTGGTTCAATTTTGGCAGAGGAGTGGGAGTGTGGAGGTGCACATGTGATAAAATGAGTGTGGGAGGTGATCCATATGGAGAATTCTAAGTGGAGGGGTCGATTTTGGCTTTGGGTTGGGTTTGGCTGACCCAAACCCATTGGGTCATGTGCACCACCCTCCTTGGGGTCCAAATGGATAACTAAGACAATGCCAAGTGGTCTTGAGTTGGAATATGATCAAATTCCAAGTGAATTTGATCATAGGTTACACTTTGATCTAGGGGTAAAATGGTCATTTGGCTTTAATTTTGATTTGGGCATATTTGGAATGATTGAAAAATGGGTTGTGCCAATTTTCAAAGAATTTGGAGTTTATTTGGTATGATTTGGCTCATGTTGACCCATTTCAAAATGGGTCAACTTGGGTCAAGTTAACCAATTGGTCAAATTGAGTCAAACTAAGAGTTGGGTCAAGTTCATATGACCATTTGGAGTGGTTTGGTATCATTGGTTTGGTTTAATTTGATTTATATTTGATTTTAGTTCATTTGAGTTCAATTAGGTCAAATGGGTCAAGTTAACCAATTTGACTCATTTGACCCAATTAGGTTAGGTCATGGGTTAGTTTAGGTTTGGTTGGTCATTTGAAATATTTTGCAAGTTTTAGTTTCAATCAATTTTGGTTTGATTTGATTTTAGCTTGATTTGACCAGTCAAGTCAGTTTGTGGTCAATTGTGCTAAGTTGGGTGGGCCAATTGAGGCTTTGATCAAGTAATTTTGGAATGAATTTGACCCATTGGTTGTAATCAATTTGGGTTAGATCAAGATTTGATATACTTTGACTTTTTAGGTCAACTTGGGTCAAGTGGCCAATTTGGCTAGGTTTGGCTCAATTGATGGCTTGATCATGTTTAATCATTGATGTTAGATTGATTTAGATCAATGGTTTCAACCAATTTGGTCTATGGTGGATTTTGGCTAGTTTGGGTTTTATTTAGGTTAAGTATTGACTTGGTCAAAGGCTAGACTTGACTTAGTTTGACCCAATTTGAGTGATTGATCATCCTAAGATGATTCTTGCTCACAATGTGAGGCTTAGATGAGCTTAGTTCAATCTAATTTGGGTTGGATTAGAATTTGGCACAAAAAGGTGCTTTAGGTCACTTTAGGTCAAATGAGCTTAAGTGTGTCAATTGACTAGATCAAGGCTTGATTTAAGTTTGGTTGAACTCACATATGGACTTATGATTGAAATATAAATCCAATTGCAAATGATTTGGAGTCAAATGGGTTTTGATTCATTTGATAATTTCAAGTCAAATGGGTGAGTATGGGCTTGACTTAGGTTAGTTTGATGATTGAAGTTTGTGTTTATATTTGGATTCATGATTTAAGGGTTGATTGAATCATGATGAAAATCCAAGGGTTTCGATTGATTTGAGTTTGATTTGAGTTTGATTTGGCTAAGTTCAAGAATTTGACTTGAAGAGCATAGGCTGGATTTAGGTTAGATTTGGGTTTGAGTTTTGAATTAGTTTTGGTTATTTGAATTTATATTTCTTTTATATTTGTGAATATAAATGATAATATAATTGGGTTATGAGAAAATCTTTTGAGTTTGAACTGATTTGAATTTAATTTGAGCTAAGTCCATAAGATGAAATTAAAGTGACTTAGGAAAGAATTTAGATTTGGACTTGAGTTTTGATTTAGTTTTGGTTATTTGAATTTATATTTCATTTATATTTGTGATTATAAATGAGAATATAAATGGGCTATGAGAAAATATTTTGAATTTGAAGTGATTTGGATTTTTGGAATTGATTTGAATGATTTGCGAAAAATCATTTAAGTTGGAATTTGATTTGAATTTTGATTTGGAATTGATTTTGAGTTTGAAGTTGATTTGGATTTGAAGTTTAACTTGAAAGAAGGGAGTAAGGATTGGGTTTAAGCTATAGGGTAGGCAAATTTTCCTATCACCCTTAAGGCATAACCTGTTCATATTGCTAACTCTTCTAAGTCTCTAAGGTTAGGTTAAGTGTTCACCTAATCTCTAGAAGTGTCTTAAGACTAAGGAGCTCTTAATGTCTAAGAGGAATCTTATGTCTAAGATGGAGAAGTTAAGAGCTCACTCCAAAAGTGAGGTCAACAAAGGGCACCCAATAAGTGTGGTGTGACCGACAAAGTATCAAGAGGTGTAGAAGGAATCAAGAGCTTAGTGCAATGTAATTCTACTTATGCCTAAGATATAAGAGAGTGAAGGAGGAATCCACTAGGGATTGAGTATGTGAGCCTTCCACTAAGGGAAATGGTTCAAGTCATCCACTAAGGGATGAGAGGTTTGATTTGATTTGCATCTTGTTGAGAAAAAAATTGATTTGATTTGTTAATTTATGACTTGGTGTTCCACTCGGGATGGAAATGTGAACTCTCCACTAAGGGAGCGAGTTCAAGTCATCCACTGAGGAAAATAAGTTGTGAAATCCTCTGAGGGATTAGAATTCAAGATCTGCTGGGGAGCGAAATGACTTGCATCTCACTAAGGAGAAGCTGATCGATTTAATTTGTTGAATTTGTTTGACTCCACTAGGGAGATTGATTGGATTTCTTTTGTTTGTTTAGTTTGACTCGATTGGGGATGATGGTTGAATTTATTTCATATTTTAAATTTTGAATTTTGAGGTGGACCTTGTTGGTTTGCGATGGATAGTACTGAGTAGGGAGCATGTCGGCGTTGACCTAGCGCAAATTTACTAATCCAAAGGGGTAGTCTACTAACCACATAGTAGGACTATCTAACCAAAGGGGTTGCCTTCTAGTGTGCAGTAGCTGTACTACGAAGAAAGCATATTAGACTTACATCTTTCAAAGTAGGGATCAGTTGGTGAGGTGATTAGTTGGTAACACAACGAACCGAACCTAACCTAAGGCTGCTACTGAGTGAATGCCACTAGGGGACTTAAATCAGCTCAGAGATAGTCAAAATTAATTTTATTTTTTATTTTTTTATAGATCCCATCGGTTTGCAATGGACTCCAGTGAGTAGGGGCCATTGGCCTTGGTTTACCACAGATTTACCAATCTGAATGGAGTAGCTTCCCGACCGAGGAAAGAACTATATAACCAAAGGGGTGCCTTTCAGTTTGCAACGGCTGATTAAGGGAAGAAAGCTCAGAGACTCACATCTTCTAAATAAAAGACCACTAGGGTGACACATTAGCGAGGTAACATGTCAACCCGACTTAGGGCTGCCCGTCGGTTTGCGACAGTCATGCTAGAAAAAAATGCGTAGTAGACTTATATTTTCCAAAGTGATATGACCGTTGAGGCAACCTATTTGTCGCAAAATAGATTGAACTTGGCCTAAGGGCGACTACGGAGAGAGTGCCGACCCGGGGACTTATCTCAACTCAGGTAGTCAAGCTATTCTTATAGGGAGTTCTGCTGACATTGCCCTAAAGATAGCATGCCTGCTTGGGAAAGGGGGCTACTGGGGGATTGAATTCCTAATCCACAAGAAAATTAATTTGTTTATTTTGTTTGTTTGTTTGTCATGGACCCTTACGAGAGATCATACTGAGAAGGAGCTTAAATTAGTCTAGACCTATCTCAGTTTTACTGAACCTAGGGAGAATATGTGCATCTACTGAATGGATTCTCTGACCACAGCGGTGGCTACTAGGAAAGAGGGACTATTCAATCCAAGAGTAACCTGGGTAGTGTTTAAATGGGGTCGCTAAGGATGTGATCCAAATAGATTGCTCCTAGGGGAAGGAGCCACTAAGGGCTTTATCCAAAACCCTGTAAAAGATAATTTGCATAGGTATTTAGTGGTCAACTCAAGGAGAAAGTGTGGGGACTCACATCTGCCAAGAGTGGTGTATCCACTGGGTGAGTTGCTATCAGCATGATGAACATCAACCAACCTAAAGTGCCCGTCAATTTACAATAATCAACCTAGGAAGAAAGCATCGGTGACTTACATCCTCCTATAGTAGAACTGATTTTCAGGATAGTCTGTCTTCGGCTCGACAGGTGCTATCCGACCTAGGGCGACTACTTAATGAATGTCACTAGGGGACTTATATCAACTCAAAAGTAGTCAAGAGGAAAGGAGCCTCTCGGTGACTTATCCTAAACCTCAAGTATACTCAACCTAGTCAGTACATGATGGCTAGTTCAAGAAGAAAACTTGTAGACTTACATCCTCTTAAACAGAGTTAACATGAGGTAGCTTACTGGCTGCGTAGTGAAGTCTACCAAATTAACAAGGTGCTCTTTGGTTTGCAATGGTCAAGACAGGAAGAAAGTGTGGGGACTCACATCCACCAGACAAGTGACTACTGGGGTGATGTACTAACAAGGTAGTATGTCAGCCCAACCTAGAAAAACTAATGAGTGAGTGCCACAGGGGGCTTGCTTCCACTTCAAAATAGCCAAAGATAAAAGATATGTGTTTATTTTTGTGCTTGTGTTAAAGGGAATAGGATGCCTCTTGGGTTCTCTCACACCTACCCTAAACACGTTGGGGGAATTTGATGAAATGGTGCTACGGATGGTAGTTGAGATTTCACTAAGAAAGGATGCCTATTGGGTTCTCTTACACCTAACTTAGTTGTGCTAGTCAAAATAGGATGCCTCTTGGGTTCTTTTACACCTATTCTAGTAGTTGGGAATTGGGTTCAACTTGTGTTTGTGTTGTTAAAGAAGGATAAGATACCTCTTGGGTTCTCTTATACCTATCTTAAACACGTCGTGGAAGATTCGTAAACAAGTAAACAATGTTTCAAAAAAAGAGAATATTTTGATGAATTGTAATATAATTTTTTATGATAATTATTTTCAAACATTTTTATGGGTAATATTTCTTCAAATAGAGCCCATTAATTGGAAGCATTAGGTGTCCCCTTTTACAATCAATAAGCTGATAAGATCCTCCTTAGTAGGCCTTCTCTATGGCAAAAGGGGCATTCCCAAGTAGGTTCAAACTTATCTCCCATCTTTTGACGGGCAACAATTGGTCTTCGTAAAATTAAAATAAGCTCTCATATTTGTAAAGCTCTAGGGCGGACCAACTTGTTGTGAGCTTAAATCATTTTGGCTTTGTATAACTCGAGGTTCTGGCTCGCCTGTAGTCATTTCTCCTCCAAACCTTCGAGCTCTTCTAACCGTAACTTATCATTCTGCTCTGTAGTGATTTTAGTACCCAATGCTATCCTTAGTGATGAGAGTTAAAATTCTAATGGTAGAACGGCTTTATACCCATAAACTAAGGAGAATGTGATAGATCTGATTGGAGTTCTATATGTGGTGAGGTATGCCCACAATGCTTCAACTAAATGCTCATGCCACTATTGCTTATTGTCGTCAAGTGTTTTTTTTTAGTATATGGATGAGAGTTTTGTTGAATGCTTCTACTAGGCCATTTGCCCCGGGGTAATAGATGGTGGAGTATCTTCAATCTATACCATGTCTTCTGATGAAGCTGTTGATCTTGGTGCTCTTGAATGCAGTACCATTATCGGATATAATTCATCGAGGCACCCCGAACCTATATATGATATGATTCCTGAAAAACTGGAGCACATGCTGAGCTGTGACTTTCTGAGTGGGATTGCCTCCGCCACTTGGAAAAGTAGTCAGTGGCAGCTAGAATGAAACGATGACCCTTGGAAGAAGGAGGATCGATAGGACTCACAATATCGGTACCCCAACACTCAAATGGCCACGAGGCCAAAGTAGGATGTAGAATGTTGGGTGGTTGATGTAGGATCACACCGTGTACCTGACACTGATGGCATCTGCTAGCTATATCCATGCAGTCTATGATCATCGAAGGCTAGTAGTATCCTAGTCTCTTGATCTTTGCTTTCATCTTCAGACCGGATTGATGTGCTCCACATAGACCTAAATGTACCTCAGTCATGATGCTATGGGCTTCGTGTTTGTCTAAGCAACGTAACCACATTTGATCAAGAACATTACAGGTTCCATCCAGAGCATAGAGAGCTCTACTTCATCGATGGGCTTATGACTTCTCTTGAGGTAGTTTACCTCTAGTCAAGTAATCTAGGAATGGTTGCCTCCAATCTAGCTCCTTGTCCTTTTCAGGAACGACAACCTCCCCTTCAAGAGAAAGTCTCTCAATGAGTTCAGCTTCAATAAATGATAGGACTTGTCTATTTTGGACCCTTATTGGAATGAACTCATCTTTCGAAAATGTCAATTCCTTGGCGAGTTTGGCCAAAGAATCTGCTATTGCATTCTCTCCTCAAGGGACCTTGTAGATGGTAATCTTGGGGATTTGGGCCAATAGCTTCATTGTATACACGCTATAATGATGAAGCTTAGGTTTTAGAACCTTGTAGGATCCGATCGGTTGATGATGAGAATCCCATAGATGCTAATGCTTTTGACACACACTATAATGGCTAACTCTAGACCAACAATCAAAGCCTCATACTCGGCTTCATTGTTGGTGCATGGATTGGAGAGATAGTATGAGAATTTCATCACATCGCAGTCTGGAGTTAAGAAAACTATTCCTACCCCTATCTTTCTTGGAAGAGTAGATCATAGTTCTTCTTCTTTGTGAAAGGAAACCGCACCAACAAAATACATCTCCCAATGATGATTGTCAACCTCCCTAAGTTCATGATTTGTTCATCAAGGAGATCATCACTAAGCGGGGAATCAATAGGAAGTGGTTGTGCTGCTAAAAAAAACTACTAGTGCTTGTCCTTTCACCACACGGAGGGGTATGAATGTGATATCAAACTACAAGAAAATATTGGACCAACATTCCAACCATCTGGATAATGTCGGTCATGTAATGAGATACTACAATGGATTGATTCTTGAAATTAAGTTCACCTTATGAGAAAGCATACTGTGTCATAGCTTTTGGGATGCAAAGATTAAAGCTAGGCAATGTTTCTCAATAAGTGGGTAGTTTGCTTACTCGAGGATGATGGTGAGGTAGTAGAGAGCATTTTCCTTCCCTTCATCATTAGTTTGAGCCAACAAAGCACCAAAGGGAGTCATCCAATGCAGCAGTGTAGAGCATAAGTGGCCTGCAGAGATAGCGGCTTCTAGAACTAGCGGCTTCACCAAATACTGGTTGATATCTTCAAAAGCATGGTGGCACTTATCATCCCACTTGAACTTGGCATCCTTTTTAACAAGTGCTGAAAATGGCTTGCATCTCCCCGATAGGTTGGAGATAAAGCATCTTAGATACACCAACCACCTTTGGAATGATCTGAGTTGAGTTAGACTTTTAGGGGGTGTCATTTCTAAGATAGCTTTGATCTTTTCTAGATCTATTTCTATTCCTCAATGTCGACAAACAAACCGGAACTTCCGGCTACTCAAATGCGCCGGGGTTCATTTTGAGGTTAAATTGTCTTAATCATTCGAAAACTACTCTCAAGTCAAAGAGATGATATTCCTTTTCTTTGCTTTTGACTACTATATCATCAACATAACATTAAACTTGATGATGAATGAGTTCATTGAAGATCTGAGTCATGGCCCGTTGGTATATAGCACCAACATTTTTAAGGTCGAAAGGCATGACCTTATAACAATAGATTCGGTTGGGATTCAAAAAGTAGTGTTTCTTTCATCCTCGGGGTCTATCTTGATTTGGTTGTAGCCAGATGACCCATCCATAAAGGAGAATTCTACATGAGATGAGGCGATGTCCACCATTAATTTTGGTATAGGAAGAGGAAATTCATCCTTAGGACATGCCTTATTTAAGTCCCTGAAATCGACGCATATGTGAATTTGGCCATTCTTTTTCTTAACTGGCATGACACTAGCTAACCAGGTAGGGTATTTTTTTTCTTGATGAAACAAGCATCGATTAGTTTCTTGACTTTAGAAATGACCTATTATTTGATTTCTAATCGCATGTCTAGGAGCTTGCTTGATAGGGTTAGCATTAGGTCTATTACTGGTGGAATACGTTAGAGATAATCAGGCATCTCTTCATAGCTCCATGCAGAAATAAACTCAATAACTAACTAAGTCATTAGTTTCTTCTTCGTTCAAGAAGCTATATGTGGAGTGGATCTTCTTTCCCATGATTGATTTCTTTAAGCTTGTCAATAGTTGAATCGATTTTTCTTGAATTCAGCGGTGCATCTTTGATTTGAAGATCATCTGGATCATCTGAAGTTTCTAAATACACTTCCTCATAAGAGTTAATGTGGTCTGAAAAGATTTTATGATACTCGGATGATTTGGAACTAACTAGCGGTAATCATCATTTGGACCCATTCTTGTAGTCCCGATCTTGATTGTGCATCCCACCTTTGTATTCCCTTTTGAAGTACTCTGACCTGTGGTTAGACCATGTATAAGGAATCAAACCTTTCTTTATAAGATTAAGAACACAAGGAAAGTACTAATCAAAAGGAAATTTTATTAAATCTTTATATAAATTATTCTCAAGTTCTACATCAGCTCTAGACTTGAGGATGAGGATCACAATAGGAATCTCTTTGGCTTGACATCACTGGAAGACCTAGGGGCTTCCTTAACTACTAAATCTTCTGCTTCTTGAGAAGAAAGTGAGGTTAGAGCTAAAGTCTCCAATTGCTGCCTGATGGTTTTACATAAACCTGATTCGAATACACTCATGCTTTGCTTGGAGGCCTGATCTTCATCACTATATGGCTCAAGTGTCAACTCCAATGAAACTCACTGATAGGGTTTGGCTGGTATGCTAATCACATGAGACTCATCCTCCGAGCTAGATTCCAAGTCTATATGAATAGTAAGGGTACTCCTGTGAACTAGAACATAGCCCATGTTGGCTGCCCACCAACCAAGGGGTCTTCAACCTATGGAACTACCTCTATGTCTACCTCTACCTCTGTCTAGTGGAGGTCGAGTTATCCTACCCATATGTCCATATGATGGAATGAACTGTGGATGGAATGTTATATGCGGCTCTACTTCTTACTCGATGTCCTTTTCTCGTTCACTTGTATTTTCATTTTGCTTTTCGTTTTCTTTTTCTTTTCTTTATTTTTCTTTTGAATTTGAATTTTGACCAAGTTCACGAGAAAAGGTGTTCTGAGGAAGATAGTAGGTTGCATCTTCATATATCTCAACCTCTCTAACTGAAAATGGCTTTTCATCTCCTTTGACATAGTATTCAATTCCATCCTTCCGGAATTTGATGTACTGATGGAGGGAGGATGGAATCATCTTGTTCTAGTGTGTCCAAGGCCTACTGAGAAAAGCAGTGAACGAAGTATTCGAATTAATTATGCAGAACTTAGCTTCAGCCTTCTAGTCACCTATTTCCAAAGGTAACACTATGGAGCCTAGAACCCTCTCGCCATGTTCATTAAACCCTCTCAACATCATACGATCTCCTTGGAGTGTAGAGATGTCAATTTTAAATAGGCAAGGGTCTTTAGACTCATAATGTTTACCGATGCACCTGGATCAACCAAAACCCTAGAAAGTCTGAATCTACCCATGTCCACTGTGATGTAGAGGGGACGGTTGTGCTCCATGTCCCCTAGCAGAAGGTCTTCATCGGTGAATGTGACTCCCTGGGATTCTCTTGAGTAATGTGCCTCTTCTCCAACAGTGGTCAGTTGAGCTAAGCATATCTCTGGATTGAGAAGAGCCTTGATTAATGATTCCTTCATCTCTTTGGATAAGATAAGGGCATCATAGATGCTTAACTTAGCTGACAACTTTCTTAGGTGAGCGAGGACATTGTAATCCACTTTAGGCTGATCGTCCATAAGCATATCCATTGGTGGAGCATCTGTGGAGGGGTTTCTTGCTTGCTGGTATCAATGACTTGTTTCCCCTTATCTTGAGGTGCTGCCCTAAGAGATAGAACCTTGCCATTATAGAAGTTAACTTCGGTGATCTCTTGTGGCGTTTAGTAGAAGATTCTACACCTCATCAAGCTCACCTAGCTTCTCCTATGGGACCTCAAAATCGATGATTCCAAGTCTATCTCAAGAGGTGAACCCATGTTATTCAAGAAGGAAAGTCCATCTATAAATCGAAGAGGAAGATCAGTTGTTATAATTATTGTTTAGACTTGAAGAGTTTTCTAAAGAGTAGAGTTAGAAACCCATCGAGTGACAGACGTAATTCAAATTAGCTTTATTTCTCGATTTCTTGGATTTTGAAGGAGGTACATAGTAGAAATCTAATAAAGTAAGTGGGATGAGGGATTTGATGCCCTCATTCATTGATACAAGATGTCTACTAGAGGAAGAGCTAGTTGAAGTAGAAGTGCTCGCTGAAGTAGTAGCGGTCGGTGGTTGTGCTACTTGGCTATCTCGGGCTAGCATGGGCTGCTACTACTGTTAAGCTCCCACTTTCCCAATTTGTCTTTGGCAACTTGCGAACCTTCCTTGATGTTGGAGGTTCGAGCTGCCTCAGGTACTTACAAGAAAAATTTCTTGATTTTTGAAATAATCTTCTTAGAGGTTCAGGATAAGGAGATATCCCAACTTTCTTTGATTTTCAAAGGATCACAGGTATCCCCAAGGATTACCCTAATGGAATTGGATGGTTGTTCCACAAGATATTCCTTTAGGATAACTATGGAGTTTGTCTTGTAGCTATGCTTGAGCCAATCATTGAATGTAAAATAATCCTTCAAAACATGGCCTAGCATGCAGTGGTAGGGGTAAAAGTTAGGATCATTGCTTTTGCCCACTTCCTCTGATTTTTAAGGCTCGGGTAGCTAAAAGTTAGATTTCTTTAAGAGGTTCTTAAAGATTTTCCTAACTACCACCCTCTTAAATGAATAAGACTTGTTTAGTTTATCCAAAAGAGTAGGTGGATGGTAACTACCTGGTGGCGGCTATCTGTATTATTGTTGTTGTGAGTATGGTTGAGGAGGCAGTGAAGGCCATGGCGGATATTGTGGCAGCCGATAAAAAGGCCTAGGCGATGGTAGAGAGGTGGAAGTGACCATTGTGGAGCTCAAGGTCTCTCATACTACTCTCTGGTCGGTTGCTTCCCCTTGTCCACTATTGCTACTACCCCTGACTTCTTCTCATAAGCTTTCTGTGGCTTTGACTTTATTGATTAATATGGAAAAAGCAACTATTTGACTTCTCCTTGTAAGCTAGCCGACTTGATTAGCTTCTCAAATATTTTGATGGTGAAACCTTTAAGCATGAAGGAGACCGGGCCATGAATATTCTTTAGTAGAATTTCAATGGCATGTTGTTCAGATAGCTGCAGTTCATATTTCATACTCAAATTGTACCATCTGAGAATATAATCAACGAACGACTCACCAGGGTGTTGTTGATCCACAATGAGATCACCTACAGTCACTCTTTGCTGAGCTCCAACAAATCTCTTAACGAAGAGTTGCTCCAACTCAGTAAAAGTCTTCACTGAACTGTTAGGGAGTTCAACATATCAATCAAAGGCAATGCTTGCAAAGTTGTTGACAAAAAGATGGAATAAAAGAGCATCACGGCCACCAGCATTGCAATAATTGGCTCTGAAGTGTGCTATATGCTGACGTGGGTTTCCGCAACTATTGACCTCACTTTTGGAGTGAGATCTCAACCCCACCTTATTAGACTTATGAATCTTTTATACACTAAGATTTTCTTAATCATAAGACACATCTAGTGATTAGGTGAATACTTAACCTAAGCCTAGAGACTTAGAAGTGTTAATCATAAGATTAGGCTATGCCTTATGGCTTAAGAAAATTACCTATCCCATAGCCTAAACCCAATCTAGATACACTTTCTCAAATCAAACCAAGATTTAATTCTCAAACCAAATATCAAATTCAAATCTAATTCTAAATATAATTTTAAATTTGACTCCAAATGATTGAAACCCAAAATCAAATTCAAATCTTAATACCCTTCCTAAGCCATATGAACCACACTCATAAGCTTAGCCAAAACTCCCTTTATAGCAAATCAAACTCAATTGAACTCTTTATAAATCAATTATTCCTTCATTTATACTCATAAATATAAATGAAATCCAAATTCAAATGTTCAAAACTATATCAAAAATCAAATCCAAACTCAATCTAAACCCTTTAAGCCATTTCTTTAGACTTAGCCAAATTATATCTAGAGCAAGTCAAAATCAATGAATTTTCTCTTAAATCAATCATTCATTCAATTATCTACCCAAATACAAATAAAACTTACAATCATCAAACAAAATTCAAGTCAACCCAAGTCAAGCCTAACTTAGCTCTTTTTAACTTAAAACTTTCAATTGAGCCAAAACTTATTAGACTCCAAATTGATTACCTTTGAATTTATATTTTGATCCAGGGCTCATATGTATATTCAACTAAACTAAAATTAAACCAAAACCAAATCAATATGACCCATATGACCTAAAGTGAGCCAAATCCCTTGAAACCAAGCCATGACCCATTGGTGGCTGATCAAACCCGAACCCATTTGGGATTAGCACAAAATCAACCTAACCCTTTTAAATCTCTTATGGATCTTCCCTCACATAGGATTTCACCCAACCTCATTTAATTCTCCCCATCACATACACTTAACTCCTCCCTAATATTTGCATTGAATAGAGCTTATCATATGGAAATAAGAGAGAACTTTTAAGCAAAAATCTAAAGCTCAATCAATCCATCATCCATCCCAACCACCCCAAGCAAGATGATAATACTTTGCAATCAAAAAATTCAAAAAATGGTGGATTTTTGTCTATTATAAAAGGAGGGGGAAATGAGGCTTTATCTCTCTTCCTCCTACAAATATTCAGCCCCCAAGAGCTCCCCAAAGAAAAAAGAAACACATCCCCCACCTCTTTGAACCATTTTTGAGCTTAAAAACACAAATAGAAGCTTTTCTAGTGATGTGATGGTGAACATTGGAGAACATGATGTTCTAAAGGGAGGCAAAGGTTAAAAATCATTCCAAAGCTTCCTCACATACCTAGGAGTTCATTCGGATCTTCACCGCCGACAAAAACCATCCCCAATAAGATAAATTTTGCCAAACTGTAACCGGCCTTGGGATCCATTATTTGTGATGATTATTTGTGATGATTATTTGCTCAATTTTAGGAATTTATCCTAGATAATTCTGTATTTTATATTTTATATCATCCTAATAAAAAAATAGAATTTTTGTGTGAATGACAAAATGAGTCCATTTGACAAGTTTTCACTTAAAACCCTCATTTTTTTAAAAAAATCTTATTTTTGTTCCTGCTGGGAGCTACATTTGTGTCGATCCGTGGTTGATCACGGCTTGGATTGCGTGGATCACGTGATCCCTTATTTTTGTGCGATCTAGATCATCAATCACGGTTCGAATCGGCGGCTTAGATCGTGTGTCGATCATGTGATCCTTACCTCTGGATCGCGCGATTTGATCTAGACCATATGATATGCATGGTCAATTGAGTGGGTCACTTTCGTTGACCTCTCTTCTCTAAAACGGCCGCCACCGCGCAAATCTCACAGCGCGCGGTGGCGTGTCAATGCAACCACATGGCCAAGCGTTACCACGACACGTGTGGATTTTTTTAAAATTTAATTTAAATCACCTCAAACTTCAAAAATACATAGAAAATAAAATTCTTAACCAAAAATTGCAAAAAAAATGGCTCGTTGGATTCATCTTTCCGAGAGGAATCTAACAAACCCAAAATCTCTAAATTTCACTAAGTATTTTGAGCTTAATTTTAATTTTAATAAAAATAAAATTTCATTAATTAAACCAAAAATACATGTTATATTAAGTTGAAATTTTTAGGGATTGAAATTAAATTTAAAAGATACTTACCATAAAAATCTTAAGTGAAAAGGACTTTTCAATTGGGAAAAATTAAATTTTGAAGTTCAGATTGTTCATTTTAATAAAATAAATCAAATAAAAATTCAGAAATTTATAAAAATCTTCAAAATGGCTTAAATCACTTCAATTGACATCTAGGACTCCTAAGGAAATAATGTGATTTTTTTGAATCCTGATGAACCCCAAACAAACACTTAAGATTAAAGTTTAAACAATTAAGAACTTAATTAAAATATAATCTAAAAATAATTTAAATATCAAAATCAAAATGAAATAACACTTAAGCAATCATTAATCAAACCTCAAATCAATCAAAAAAATATCATCCTCTAAGAAATTAAATTTAATATGATTAAACTTATTTAAATCAATAAAACTCAATTAAACGATTAAATCTTAAATCAAATTTTAAATTCAACAAATCTAGGAAACTTTAACATGAGTCAAACTAGTATAACTAAAACTACACTAAGCATGAAGTCTTAATCATATGAAACTCCTTAATGAATATAAATAAAATGAAACTAATTAATCATTAAATAAACTAAAAATCTAATTGATTAACAAACCAATTCAACATAATCATTTGATATTAATCAAATTAAACTAAATAAAGTTAAAGTAAACTTAATTAACATATGATTAAATCACATCCATTTGGAAAAGATAATTAAGTAGCCATTAATACATAAACCTAACAACTAAATCAAACATGAATTAAATATAATTAACATAATAACTGAAGAAAATCAAACCAAACTATGATTATGAATAATCAAGTTTAACTGAAATAAAAATTAACAATTAAATCACTTAATCTAATCAAATGATAATAACAATAATCCTTTACTCAAATCAAACTTAAGTAAAATGCTTAATTAAATCAAATCACTCATATGTAGGAAATTAAGTCAATAATTAAATTAATCTTTAATTAATCTAATAATTTAAAAAAAGTTTAATTACCCTTAATCAAACTTAATTATTTAAACATTTAATTAATGCAAACTTAATGAATTAATCTATCATCTTAATGAACCAAATTAATTTTATAAATCACATTAAAATTAATTCAAATAAAACACTTAATTAATCTACTAATTAATTTAACCACACATCTTAAATAAACTAATTAAGTCAATTAAATTAATCATATTATACATAAGCTTAATGAAACATAAATGCAATTAAATACCAATCAAATTCTAAATTAAACATAAATCATTAAGTCATTAACTACATCATTAATCTAAATAAATATAAAACTAAATTAAAAATTAAATAAATCCTCATTTAATTTGATAATTAATGTAAACACACTTCTTAATTAAACTAATTACCCTTAAGCAAATCCAATTGAATAAACACCTAATTAATGCAAACTTAATGAATTAATCAATCATCTTAATGAACCAAATTAACTTTTTAAATCAAATTCAAATCCAATTAATTAATTCTAATTAATTTGATCACACATCTTAAATAAGCTAATTAAGTCAATCAAATTAATCATATTAAACTTAAATTCAATCAAACATAAATGCAATTAAATACTAATCAAAACCTAAATTATTAAGTCATTAATTACATCATTAACCTAAATAAATATGAAATCAAATTGAAAATTAAACAAATCTTTATAATTAATAATACATCTTTAAACTACTCACATAATCACATTGAACCTAAACAAACCCATGGACTAATAAAGCTAAATCAATTAAATCAAATTAAATTAAATTGAAAGTCTCATCAATTTAATATGTAATCAAATCAAATCTCATTCAACCTACTTAAATAAGATAAACTAATTAACTATCAAATGTTTGAAATCAAAATACAAACCAATCTTTGATAAACATAACAAATGGATGAGATTAAAAATAAAATCTTGATTACAAAGAATCAAACTCAATTAAAATCAAAATAAAATCTCAATTAATCTAATCTGATCAAACAACAAATAAATGAACCACAATCAAATCAAATAAGGATAAAATTAAGTCACATAACCATAATCAAAGAAAAGAATTAAATATTAATTTAAAAGGATATTGAATTATCAAGATTTAATTAAACCAAAATATATAATCTAAAATTAATCAATCAAAATACATGAATTTAAACAAACTTAAACTTCATTATAGATCAAGGATACTAAATTATCAAGATGTAATTAACCCAAATCATCTAAATCACAATCAATCAATCAAATACTTAAACAACCTCAAATTCTAAATTCTAAATCAAATCAAATGAATTGCACGAATTTAAATGGGCTAATTAAGATACTTAAGTACCTTAGTTAAACTCTTTTTAGGAGTTAGGATGTAGAATAGAGTGTGTTATGTCTACAAATGGAATTCATTCTACTCTTCATTCTTGAAAACCAAAAGATCACTTTAACCAAATAAAAGTGAAATAAAAATGAAAAGTAAATCATTAAATCATTTAAATTGAAATCACCCAAAGGTAAAATTTAAATAAATTCAAACTCAAATTAAAACTTAAAGAAAGTAAAGCCTTTGACAACAGCCACATTAGATTACTAAGTCACCACTTCTAGTACTAAGTTAGGGTGTTCTATGTATGATGTTGTGTTTTGTTTAGTGATATAATATTTTAGACTTGATGTTAGGATGTATATTTTGTGGACTGGATATTAGGCCATTATTAGCCTAATCATATTTTATGCGAGGGGTTGTGCTTAAGTTATGTAATAAAATATAAATGCTTTTTTTGATGTGGTTTGCTTAGCCCCTAAGCGTAACCCATGTTAGGACAGGTGGTCTTTGTTACCCATGTGTGGGATGATAAGTCCAAATTATTCATATAATTATTTAGGTTGTATGGTGTGTTTAGCTAATATTTATTTTACAAGTTTATTACTTTTATTTTTAATATAATTTTGCATTAGAAATTAGGATTAGTGTTATGGGAGATTAGGATAAGCAGTGGCCAGAAGGCTTAGTCCTTGGGGTGCCCTGTGCTGCCTTTGGAGCAAATCAAAATCAAAAGGAAGAGAAGGAAGAAATGAAGAAAAGAAGACCCCCTTAGCATAAATTATTTTTGTATTCCGGGTTATATAAAGGTAGAGCTCGGCTACTCATCTTTTTTTTCTTTTTTTGGCTGTAGGAACGACCCATGCGCCTTTTATTTATGATAGTCTATAAAATATTTTAATGTTCTATTTAGATTGTGCATTAGAATAGCATAATTTTCATAATTTCTTTATGATTGATGCTTGAATGTGTGGCCTAGATGTGGTAGGCTCTTAGGATGAAATTAATTTTTCTATCCCAATTAACAACTCATAAAAAATTTTTTAAAATAACTCATATCCTCACCATAAAGCATAGAATTAAATCAAGATAATAAAACTTTTATCAATCCCTTAGTTAGATGAATGAATGTATAATATCATGCATGTCATATTCTTCCACTCTTGTTAAGAGGGGGCTTCCATCTTTTGAGAATGAAGATTAAGAGCCTTTGATGGAAGAACACCACTTTCTCTCTTAATTTGACCCATAATCAAGTTCTCATGCATTTAGGCATACAAAATCTCATATCTTGTGTCAAAACAAAGAGTTCAAAAGAATCGAATAAATTTTATCAAATTTGCATTAGATTAAGTCATGGTTTCATACCACTCATGCTCTAGTCTCTTAGGGAGTAAGTTTAAAGAATTAGTTTCCTCTTTAAAAAAACAGATCTAGCCATCTTGCAAAACATGACTTGCCTACATGAATTTAAAGCGTAGGATGAGTTAGGCACCACTAGCGGTAATAAGTCCATAGGTTGGGTGGTTTATTCTCTTGTGGAGGTAAACCATATACCTATTTTGCCTTAGATTTGGGTGTGCTTGACCCTTGCCAAAGCTCCCTAGCTTAGATCGGTAGCTCCTTCCTGCATAAATCCTCACCTCTTAGGCATTTCCAATCTTATCTTTGTGGAATTATAAGCCCAGCAATCTAATAAAATGTCAACTCAAATAATTAACTCTCTTCAATTTCAAAAATATAAAGCCCAATTATAGGGTATTGGAATGCTCACTAGACTTCCTATCATAAGCATTTCTTACTTTCTCCCTTTGGATTCCAAAATAAGTCTTCTCTTGATCTATCTCATTTGATTTTTAAAATAACAATCTTTGATAATCTTAACCTTAAAATCTTTAGAGACCCTAATTGTCTACTTTAATTGAGAGTATTCTTAAGGAATTCTCACTCCTTAGGATGTAATTAACTATGGAGGGTTGCCTCCATATGGATCTTAATGAATCCGGCTTAAAATAAACCCTACTTTACTTTTCATGTAAAGTAGGGGAAAGATCTCTAGTATATTAGACCCATCATGCCTTGAGTCCATATTGGGTGGGTCCATTATAGGGTGGTGATTTCTATCTTTCAAGATAGTACATCATTCTTTGATGTCATACCCGATCACTTCAATAAGCACCCCCTAAGACCACATGGTGTCCCACATCCAAAAAATAAACACCATAGCTGCCATTAAAGCTCTTGATAGAAGGTGGGACATAACCCTTATAATATTGGATGGCATCGAATTCCTCTAGGTAGGGTCTACCCTTTGGAACTGATGATCCTCCTCGGGCCTGCACCAATGCTTCTCTCACCTACTGCTCAACCATGAGTTTAACATCTTTTTCTTGTACGTAGGTACTATCCACTACCTTCTATATAAGCTAGTGTTGCCCTGCTCTACCGGTGGTAAACTCTTAGGCTGATCCAGGACTTGCAACAACTCAGGCTGACCTATTTATACAATAGTATGATGCACTATCGGGGCTTGGTTTTGAAATGCCAAAACTACTGCTAGCAAGTCTTCATGCCTCTTTCCTATCCTATCAATTTGTTCATCTTTTTTTTTTAAGTTGTTGAAGGAGGTGTTGGGTCGAGTGGGCAGTATCATCCTGCTCACCCGCAACACCTTCCAAACCCTGCTGATCACAAAGGAGGGAACCATGTTTTCACATGCACTCCAGATAGGTCATCATCATTGGGATCCAAATAACCTTCTCCTCCACTAAGTTATCAGGATCTCCTTCTTGTCCACTAGATACTGTGCTATAATGTCATATAGGGAAAGGTCTAATTGCACGGGTGCAAATGATCATGGTTGACCGGTGGTAGGATCACTGTCATGAACAGTGAGACATCTAACCTCCCCTATTACTCGAGAGCTGATCTTGTGAGAACTATGCACACTGGAGGATGGATGCTCCTAACTGCTACTAGATCTGGGTGGAGAAGTACTCCTAGGAGGATCTATAGCCATGGAGATAATGGTATTGTCTTGTCTCCCTCAGCTACTGCTTTCTCTATGCTCTGTTGTGATGGTGGTGGTGGTGATGGAATAACTACTATGCTCCGAGGTTGCCATTCCCTCTTCACCACAACTGGGACAAAAGGTCGAGCACGAGAGCTCGACCTCACCTTAGTAGATGTAGATGGAATGGGATCTCTTGGTCATAGCTGGATCACCAATGGGGATCTCTTTTCCGAATGCTGCCTTCATGGCCTTCGCTGGAATAGTGGATGTGAAACTTGTCCTAGACATGGTGGGCATGGAGTAGAGCAGTGTGGTGGAGGCACCACTGACTCTCTCTAGGCATGAGCTCCTCTCCTATTATGGGTAGTACCCATGTAAAATGCTATCAGTATGATCATGGGTAGCCGATCGAGAAAATTGATGAGGGGTGAGGCTACTAACTGCCTGCTATACCTTCGCCTCTCTCAACTAGTAACCTGTACTGATACACGGGCCTCCCTGGCCCTCTCCTGCCTGATGTGTCTGCCCACATTGTGAGGAATGACTGAATGTAAATCAAATTGATCCCCAAACTTTGATCGTCTGTAAGCTCTGCCAACTTGGTGCAGAACTAATCTAAGGCCAGCATACGACCTCCTCCTCTCTTTGATAGAGCCTCATGTTATTTTGCAGGTGGAGGTGAAATTGGAATCCTCCTAATGTGTTCCTCTCTGATAGATCCATAGAGGGGATGGAACTTATTTTTTGTGATCAGAGGGGAAACCATCCTAGGTAACTCCTCTACTACAGCTTGAGAAACTGCCTCTAGCTCCTTGACTATGCGGTCATGATGTCGCTTGATCTTGCGACACCAGTTGCGATATTGGGTCCTACTGGGAGGAGCAACACAAGAGCTAGACCCTACCTCGTAGGTTGGGGAGACTATCCCTGAAGATAGGGTAACCTTCCCCTTGGAGGAAGCCAACGAGTGGGTGCTAGCCCGTCAAGGCAAAGGAACCAGCCTTTGGGCTGTAACTACAGGCTGTCATATCCTTCCTATTCGGTGAGGGAAACTCTGAGTAAGATGACATCTCAACCTGGATGATCAACTTATGCCCGATCACCACACTCCTGCTGACAGTTGTGAGGGTGGACCCCTCATAAGTGATATTTGCCCCCTCGAAACCTCGGCCAAAATGAATGAGGTGGGAAAAGTCGTTTGTGGGAGGTTGGCCCAATCCAAGTCCAAATCCATCCCAAAAGAAAAAGTAAACACGTACTTTTCCATTAGACTAAAATGAACTTGATTGAAACAGGGTTAAAATTTTGCAATTTTTGAAAACAAACCTGAATCATATTTCTGCTTTTACTAACTTTTTTAATTTTGATTTTAAAATTTTTAACCCCACTCAACAATTTGAATATGTTAAGTGGGGCTCATTGATTTTGGAGAGAGATTTTGAAAGGATTGGAAAGGAGATTTTTGAATGTAGAATCCATTTTCAATAAATTTGTGTATGTTAAAAATTGGTTTAAAAATATTTTTTGAAGAGATTGATGGTTCCATTGGTTCATATTTGAATTTGATTTTTTGTGTTTGAGGACCATTTATTTAACAAATTTGAGTATGTTAGAGTAAAAGGTCAATTGATGTTATTTGGAATTTCTCACTTAGCAAATTTGAGTATTGCTAAATGAGTTGTTTGAAAATATTTTTCTTGTCTTGTTTGCTTGTTTGTGGATTAGGTGTGAATTTGATAATGGAATCTTCAATTAGAAAATTTGGGTATGCTAAATGAAGAATCCAAATGTGTTTTGTTTTTATTTTTTATTTATTTTATTTTCAAAAAGAGGATTCTTTACATAGCAAATTTAGGTATGCTAAATAAAAGAAACCCTAATGTGTTTTATTTTGATTTTTTGAAAAGAGGACTCTTTACTTAGCAAATTTTGGTATGCTGAATAGGAGAAATCCTAATGTGTTTTATTTTGATCTTTTTTTTTTTGAAAAGAGGATTCTTTATTTAGCAAATTTAGGTATGCTAAATAGAATAAATCCTAACGTGTTTTGTTTTGATATTTTGAAAAGAGGATTCTTAGCAAATTTAGGTATGCTAAATAGAAGAAATCCTAATGTGTTTTTTTTTTTTTTTTTTTTTGAAAAGAGGATTCTTTACTTAGCAAATTTAGATATGCTAAATAGAAGAAATCATAATGTATTTTGTTTGTTTTGAAAGAGGATTCTTTACAATTTGGGTATGCTAAATAAAAGAATCAAATGTGTATTTGATTTTGAAAAGAGGATTCTTTACTTAGCAAATTTGGGTATGCTAAATAGGAGAAATCTTAAAGTGTTTGATTTTTATGATGTTTTGAAAAGAGGATATTTACTTAGCAAATTTGGGTATACTAAATAAAGGATCCATGTCTATTTTAAGTTTTGATTTTGAACTTTGAAAATGAGAACTTTACTTAGGAAATTTGTGTGTGCTAAATAAGGTTTAAAAGTATTTTTGATTTTGATGTTTTGATTTTGAAAGGAGGGATCTTTACTTAGCAAATTTGGGTATGCAAAGTAAAAGATCTAAATTTATTTTGAAAAAAGAAACTCTTGGCACATTTGGATATGTCAAATAGGAGTCAATTATGTTTTATTTTTCAAAGATGAAATTTTTTGTGTGATTTATTGCTTTTTGAAAAGATGCAAATTCCAACTTAACACATGTGGAATGTGTTGAGTGGAATTTCAAAGTTGTGATTTTACTTGAAAATGGAACCTTCATTCAACATATTTAGATGCATTGAATGGAAAGGCTCATCTTCAAATTTTGTACTTTTTTGAAAAGAAGGAAATTCCAACTTCAACATATGTGAGATATGTTGAAATGGAATTTCAATGTTTATGATGTGATTCTATTTGGAAATGAAATCTTCATTCAATAATTTTGGGTATATTGAATGAGGGTATTCATTTTTAAATATGTGATTTTTGAAATATGACTTTGGTTTTATTTGGAAATGAAATCTTCATTCAATAAATTTGAGTATTTTGAATGAGGATTTTCATAAGTGCTTTTTGAAAAGATGATTTTGGTTTTATTTGTAAATGAAATCCTCATTCAATAAATTTGGGTATATTGAATGATGATTTACATAAGGGCTCCTTGAAAAGATGATTGTTGATTTTGTTTAAAATGAAATCTTTCATCCAATAAATTTGGGTATATTGAATGAGGATGTTCATAAGTGCTTTTTGAAAAGATGAATGTTGATTTTGTTTGAAAATAAAAATCGTCATTCAATAAATTTAGGTATATTGAATGAGGATGTTCATTTGTGAGTTTTGAAAAGATGATTGTTGATTTTGATTTTTGAAAGGTCCTACATGTAACAATCTTGAAGATTGTTAGATGAGCTGCAAATATTTTATTATGAGAATTTCTTTTCGAAAGTGCTTTTGGAAAGCAATATTTTTATAAAAGATTTACTTTTCTTTATTTTTTGAATGAACCTTTCCTTACCATAGAAGTGGTAAGGAGGAAGTCTTCAGTTATTTCTTTTTATTAAAATTTTATTTTCACCTATTAGGGAACCCAACAGAGGTTTTAAGACCTACATGGAGTGAGGTCCTAAAACCTAAAGGATGTTGGCTAGCTTAGCTTAAGAATGAAAATAAGTGTACCAAAAAAAGAAAAGATAGTCTTGGATTCATATAAAATACAAACCCACTATCGATACTTAGAGACAACAATCATTTACCAAAGATGGAGAGAGGAACCCTCCCCAGTGAAATCACGAGAAAAATCTATGGTGAAAATTTTTCTATCTTCATCTATCCTTATAAAATGAATGAAGATAAAAATACACTTCTTGATTGAGAGAGACATAGAGATGTTCTTATTAGGGTGATCGATATGATGTCTGAATGATGTATCTCGAGAGATAGAAGTCACCATCCTACAATGGACCTAATCACCTTAATAAGGATGCTTAAGGACTATGAGTCTTCGTATGTACCAGAGATTCTTCCCATACTTTAGATAGAAAAGTAATGTATAATTTATTTTAAATTGAGTTCATTAAGTTCCCTATGGAGGCAAGCTCCCATAGTTAATTACATCTTAAGGAATGAGATTCCTTAAGAATACTCTCGATTAAGGTAAATAACTGTTGTCTCCAAAGATTTCAAAGATAGGACTATCAATCAATTGGTTATTTTTAGAAGATCAAATAAGATTGATCAAAAGGAGGGAGTTATTATCAAAATCAAAGGGAGATAAGTAGAATATGCTCACGATGCTAAGAAGCCTATCGAGCATCCCAAACTATCCTATGGTTGGGCTTTATATTTTTAAATTTGAAGAGAACTATTTGTTTGAGTTAAATTTTTATTAGAAATATAGGACTTATAATTCTATGATACAAGATCATGAAAATGCCTAAGAGGCGAGGATTTATGCTTGTAGCCCTTAAAGAGAAACAATAACATCGGATCCTAAATTTTGGGGGGCTTTGGCGAGGGCCAAAGCACAACCTAAATCTAAGGCAAAAATGGGCATATGGTTTACCTCCATAAGAGAGGATAAACCACCCAACTGTTGTACTTACAACCGCCTGGGGGTGGCCACCAACTAACTCCTCCTATGATTTAAAATACATGTAGCCAAGTCTTAAGCTTTTCCAAGATAGCTAAGCTATTGTTTATTTAGAAAGAAGACTAAGTCCTTAAACTCAATCCCTAAGAGACTAGATCATGTGGGGCAATAACTCATGACTTAATCTAATGCAAATTTTGTTAACTTTATATTTATTTTTGGACAATTAATTTGACACTAGCTATGGGATTTATATGCCTAATGCATGAGAAGTTTGTTATGAGCCAAAATCAGCAAGAAGGAGGAGTGTTTCTCACATGGCTCTCAAAAGCCAAGCCATGTTCTCTGGAAAAGGTGGAAGCCCTCCATAAGCAAGAGTGAAGCAAGATGATTTTTATACATGATGTGAAACATACAACATCTAACTAAGGGGTTGATAAATCTTTTATTATGTTGAATTATGTCCTAGGCTTTAGGTGAGGTTATGAGTTATTTTAATTTTAATTTTAAATTATTTAATTTGATAAAAAAATTATTTTTCCCTAGGAACCTAATCGAATCTAGGTCATTCATCAAAGCAAGAAAGAAACTAAGAAAAATTTACCATCTTAATGCACAAGTTAAACAAACATCAAACAATTTTATAAAGCTAGTGCAAAAAAAAAATAAAAGGCCTTTGTGGTCGGGCTCCACCGCACAAACTCGAAAAAAAATATGGGTAGCCAAGCTCTACCCTTATATAACCGAGATTACAAATGAAAAATTACAATTTAGAAGGCATTTATATTATGAGGGTCTTCATTCTTCATTTCTTTTTTTCTTCTTTCTTCATATTTGATATGCTTCTTTCCTTTCTTCCTTTTGGCTTGGTTGGAATGTGATTGCTCCAAAGGCTTCACATGGTACATAAGACATAGTCTTATGATCAATATTCACCTTTACCTCCCCATAACATTTATTCCAATTCTGAATTACAAAAATTACATGAAAATGGGAAAAGTAAATCTAACTAAAACCTATAAAATAGAGATTAGCTAAACACACCACACATCCCAAACATGTGTATGAATAAATTGGACTTAGGACTTAGCACATGGGTAACCAAGTCCACTATTTTTGGATTATGCTTAGAGGTATAAGTAACCTGCACAGTAAAAAATATTTATATTTTTATTGCAGTGCCTCTAAAGCACAATCCCCTACAGAAAATAATGATTAGACTAAGATCGCCCTACCATTCAGTCTACGCACATACACCCTAACATCCAGTCTAAAACATTACTTCATAAAATAAAATTAAGCATCAAACCAGACATCGCCCTAACATTGAACTAGAAATGATGAGTTAGCCTAATGTGTGGCTTGTGTGGTATGTCTTAGCTAGGCTTTAAGGTTAAAGTTTTAGAAGTGTGAAAGGGTTCAACTTAGAGGATTTTATTTTAAATGATTTAGTTGATTTGTCAATTTTATTTATTGATTTGATTTGGTTTGAATGAACATTCATTTAATTACTAAAAATTGTAAAGAGGAGAAAAGAGAAGAAAACTTCTCTTTCATTAATAATATTCTTTTATTGAATATTTCATTATGTATTTTAATTAATCCTAAGTTTAGATTCGCTCTAAATTAAACCTATTCAATAAGAAAGGCATCTTAAGACTAATTAAGCTGAATTATTATCACATAACACACAACTATTTATTTCTTTGCAACATGGATACCATGCATATGAATGTATCCTAAGCATAGCTATACATGCAATACAAACACTTTAGCACACCTTAATGATGAATGCAAAGCGATGTTGCTTGAGGAAATTTAGATGTTTCATGAATGCCTGATTTTGTTAAGTAGAAAAGAGAGGAATTTTTTTATCCATTAACCAAATGCATATTTACATGTATGAAAAATATAAGTGAGTATGACGCCATTATTTTCTACACCAGGGGTGTAAAGTACACGACCTACTTGGGGCTACTTAAGACTCGCAACCTCAGGATGTCCAGACTAATATACCACTTTTCTTAAATACATGTGCATGTACAAAAGCAAATGAATGGATGAAGAATCATAAAATAGGTTTTTGTTTGTTTGTTTGATTTGGTTTATAAGTGTAATATGAAGATCCTTCTTAATTTCATGATATGAGAGTGCATAGGAATGAACCTAAGAAAGTGTTATGTTCTTTTCAAATGAACTATACACTTTGCAAATCCTATACAAACCCAAGTTAAGAGAAGAGATGAAAACCACAAAAAACACATTTTTATACTATAACCACATGCAAGCTTATAAATATTTATAAGTAGCATACTTTCATTTATGATTTTTTATTTATAGATTTTAAAAATAATTTCTGATTTAGTAGTGATAATAGCCATTCATATTCTTACTTTAGCCAAAGCATGCAATTTGACATAAAGGAAATATTTTATTTTAATTTGATTTTTTTTAATGGTATGAATGCATGATTTCATATGGCATACAATCATTTAACATGCTTGGAAAGAGATAAAGTAGTGTAAGCTTAGAACTTCATTCACCCGAATTAATTCATAAGGATAATCTTATAAGATAAGATTATTCAAAGTGAATCAAAGTTGTTTAAAGAGACTTTGATTTTTTTTTATTTTGAATTTGAGTTTGATTTAATTTAGAAAATGTGAAAAGAATTTGCTGGTCCTAATCCATTTTCCCCATGTGTGAGTTGATTTAGTTTAATTTTAGAACCATGAAATTGATTTATTTATGTTTGTTCATGTTAAGGTGTAAATTAAATCCATTAATTACCCCTTACATACACCTCCTTAACATAATTATTCAAACAATTGTGAGCCTACATATGATATGCAACCATATGGAATTTAAATTAGCAATGCTCGTAAGAAAGAAAGGGGCCTAATGCAATTGGCTCACAATTAATGATTAATTAAGCTAAAGGGTTTAATTAAGTACTTTCATAACCCTTCCCACACATGTGAGTTAGCTTTAATTTTCTTAAACTTATCTTAGGCTTTGGAACACCTAAGGATCTACCCAAAAAGAGATTGATTAAGTTCAGATTGATTTTAGAAGTTTGATTGAGCTAATTAAAAAGATCATTAGGTGATTAATCCTTAATTCGGTTTGGATTAAAGAAGAAAGGGGGCTTAAGGAATAGCTTAGGGAAAATATCCCAAAACTATTCCATAGACCTCCTACTCACTTAAATAATGTTTAATTATCTTAATTAAGTTATTAATTCACTACTCACATGTTTAATTGCTTTAATTTCATTAAGGGGTAATTAGGGATTCATTAATTGATTTTTCTAATTAACTCATTAATAAATTCCAAGAAAATTAAGGGAGGTAGAAGTTATCCCACTAAACATGCTTGAGAAGTTTGGAATTAATTAATGAAATCATTAAAGAGTAATTAGGGTTATTAAGTTTTCAACTAAACCTTAATTAAAGAAAATTCACTACTCAAAATTAATTAGAAATAACTTTATTGGATTCCCCTCTGAATTATCTTTAAAATGAAACCTCATTTATATTTTTTTGATTTTTCTACATTTAATTATGAATTTTTGAAGTTTCCATGATTAAAGGATAATTAAATACCCTAATTATATAACTAATCCCGTCAGTACCACGTGGGATGCTAACACGGCGTGCACTTTCTACATGGCATGACGAGATTGATTATTTAAGTTATCAAATCGAATGTCACATCAGTCGATGGCGCTACGCACTTTCCCTTGGACCGTCCAATTAAAGATCGAATGGCCACGATTAAACCCATAATTTTGAAGGATTAAATCATCCGATCTAAACAGATTAATCCGGACCATCCATCCAAAACATGTAGGATGGACAGTCCATGATTCATCCCTACCCTCGACTGCGGGAGACGGAGACTGTTCGTCCTTCATGGCTTGATTTGAGCTCACTTGACCTCAAATTGGGCTAGGATTTAACCCACACCATCTAGAAGCAAAGAGGATGACATCGCACAGTGGAATTCTATTGGGATTACACTTCCCCTCACAAATTACCAAAGAATTTTGAACTTAAGCCTTAAGCTTGATTTTGAGGCATACCTCATAGCTATCACGGGGTGCTCCCGATTGAGGTAAGTCAGTGAAGACAAAGCCCAGTTGAAGGTTTAAGGGTTCAATTTGCAATGTATCTTTCAATTGACCAAAGCTTACTTCAATGGTTTGCGGCTTTGATCGAACTCCTCCTTCCCGAGGCTTGGATGCTTGAGAAATGATTTGAGTGAGCTTGATTATGACCCTTGATGGTGCTTACAAGAGAAATTTGGGTTCTATGAAGAATTGAGTGAGTTTGAGTTTTGGTTTTCTTCCCCTATTTCAGCTTAAGTAAAATCGAGATGGAGAAAAATGGAGAGAACTTGGGAGAGCTTAGGGAGCTTCCTCTAGGTTCCTAGGGCCCGATCGAATGCAAAGTAAGTGAAATGAATTGAAATGAGGGGGAGTATATCTCCCCCTAGTTGGATTGGACGGTCGAGAGCCTCCTTTCCATTTGGATCAAATTTCCTCATGGAATGGATTGTTTGGGTTGTTAAGAGCTCCATGTGGTTTGGTTTTGGCAGAGGAGTGGGAGTGTGAAGGTGCACATGTGCTAAACTGAGTGTGGGAGGTGATTAATGTGGAGAATTTTAAGTGGAGGGGTCATTTTTGGCTTCGGGTTGGGTTTGGCTGACTAAACCCATTAGGTCATGTTCACCACCCACTTTGGTGTCCAAATGAACCACTAAGAAGATGCCAAGTGGTCTTGAGTTGGAATATGATCAAATTCCAAGTGAATTTGACCATAGGTTACCCTTTGACCTAGGGTTAAAATGGTCATTTTGCTTTGATTTTGATTTGGGCATATTTGGAATGATTGAAAAATGGGTTGTACCAATTTTCAAAGAATTTGGAGTTTATTTGGCATGACTTGGCTCATGTTGACCCATTTAGGTCAAAATGCATCAACTTGGGTCAAGTTAACCAATTGGTCAAATTGGGTCAAACCAATGGTTGGGTCAAGTTCATATGACCATTTGGAGTGGTTTGGTATCATTGGTTTGGTTCAATTTGATTTATATTTGATTTTGGTTCATTTGAGTTCACTCAGATCAAATGGATCAAGTTGACCAATTTGACCATTTGACCCATTTGCCCAATTGGGTTAGGTCATTGGTTGGTCTAGTTTTGGCTGGCCATTTGAAATATTTTGCAAGCTTTGGTTTCAATTAAATTTGGTTTGATTTGATTTTAGCTTGATTTGACATTTTAGGTTAAGTTGGGTTTATGGTCAATTGGGCTAGGTTGGGTCTAGTTGGCCAATTGAGGCTTTGGTCAAGTTCAACAAGTGATTTGAAATGAATTTGACCCATTGGTTGCAATCAATTTGGCTTAGATCAAGATTTGACACATTTTGGATTTTTAGGTAAACTTGTGTCAACTTGGGTCAAGTAGCCAATTTGGCTAGGTTTGGCTCAATTGATGGCTTGATCATGTTTAATCATTGATGTTGGATTGGTTTATGAAAAATGGTTTCAATCAATTTGGCCTATGGTAGATTTTGGCTAGTTTGGGTTTCATTTAGGTTAAGTGTTGACTTGGTCAAAGGCTAGGTTTGATCCAATTTGAGTGATTAATCATCCTAAGATGATTGTTGAACACAATGTGAGGCTTAGATGGGCTTAGTTCAATCCAATTTGGGTTGGATTAGAATTTGGCTCAAAAAGATGCTTTAGATCACTTTGGGCCAAGTGAACCTAAGTGGGGCAATTGATTTGATCAAGGCATAATTCAAGTTTGGTTGAACTCACATATGGACTTATGATTGAAATATAAATCCAATTGCAAATGATTTGGAGTCAAATGAATTTTGATTCATTTGACAATTTCAAGTCAAAAGGGTGAGTATGGGCTTAACTTAGGTTAGTTTTATTTGAGGTTGATGATTGAAGTTTGTGTTTATATTTGGATTCATGATTGAAGGGTTGATTGAATCATGAAGAAAATCCAAGGGTTTGGATTGATTTGAGTTTGATTTGGCTAAGTTCAAGAATTTGACTTGAAAGAGCATAGGTTGGATTTAGGTTAGATTTGGGTTTGAGTTTTGAATTGGTATTGGTTATTTGAATTTATATTTCATTTATATTTGTGAATATAAATGAGAATATAAATGGGTTATGAGAAAATCTCTTGAGTTTAAAGTGATTTGAATTTGATTTGAGCTAAGTCCATAAGATGAAATTAAAGTGACTTAGGAAAGATTTAAGATTTGGATTTGAGTTTTGAATTAGTTTTGGTTATTTGAATTTATATTTCATTTATATTTGTGAATATAAATGAGAATATAAAAGGGCTATGAAAATCTTTTGAATTTGAAGTGATTTGGATTTTTGGAATTGATTTGAATGATTTGAGAAAAATCATTTAAGTTAGAATTTGATTTGAATTTTGATTTGGAATTGATTTTGAGTTTGAAGTTGATTTGGAATTGAGGTTTGTTTGGATTTAAATTTGGTTTGTATTTGAAGTTTGACTTGAAAGAAGGGAGTAAGGATTGGGTTAAGCTATAGGGTAGGCAGGTTTTCCTAACACCCATAAAGCATAACCTATTCCTATTGCTAACTCTTCTAAGTCTCTAAGGTTAGTCTCTAAGGTTAGGTTAAGTGTTCACCTAATCACTAGAAGTGTCTTAAGAGTAAGGAGCTCTTAATGTCTAAGAGGAGTCCTATGTCTAAGATGGAGAAGTTGAGAGCTCACTCCAAAAGTGAGGTCAACAGCGGCATTTTGATAAGACTATTTCATCGCAACACGAGAAGCAATCTACTAAATGTAGGCCTCATAAGTCAAAGAAGTCAGCTAAGAAAAAGAAGATCAAGAAGAGAACTATAACTTAAAAGATTATTAATAACTTAGAGGAGTGTCACCAGCAGAGAAGAAAACAATTTAGGATTGCGGACTTTATGCCTAAACTCCATGTCATTAAATGGGATGAAGAAGATAATAGTGAATCTTTCCCAATAGAGACATGTCGAATCATTTATATGATATCAGATGTTCTTCAGCATCTGTTACTCCAAAATGACAAGGGTGGTCAGACAGACTCGACCAACCCATCAAAATATTTTTTAGAAAAAAAAAAGATGAGCCTAAGGAGTTAGCATCTGAATTTTGTTTAATGACTCAACAAAAAGATAATAGATGAAGACTTATGTTTTCCCAACGGAGAAGAGTCAGACTCATCAACAACATCACATATGAAATGTATGAAGTTGAAAAATGAGTTTAGCTCTTTTGGTCAATCCTCCATAATAAGAATTGAATTTTAAGAAACTACTTCTTTAAAGAAATCTAAGCAAGATAAAGTGATTCAAGTTCAATTGTGAAGTGGTAAAGTTTTACCACCTTCATTAAAGAAGGGAATTCAAATAAAGATAATGGAAAACAAATTGAAGTCAACGAAGATATCATTCCTAAAAATTTTAAACTAAATCCTAAATCAAGCAAAAAGATAGATTATAATATTCTATCACATCTGAGAAAAATTCCTGCACAATTAAGTGTGTATGAGGCTCTCTTAATGTCAAAAGACCTCTGAGAAACTTTGATATAGGCTCTCAAAGATCCAAAGAGTTATGAAGCTTACTTTGCCAAAAAAATGTATGACTAAATCATTGCAAACTCAAGATCTCCTAGTAATCATATTTTTTGAAGAAGATCTTATGTTGGGAATAACGGATCACAACCGTCCTCTATATATTACCGCAGAGAGTGATGACATCTTAATCAACTGAATATTGATTGATCCAGGTTCTTTTATCAATCTTATGATTCTAAAACCATTAAGAGGATTATCACTTGATATCCAACATCTTGGGAGGGATAAGTTGATGGTTCATGATTTCAATGAGAAAGGGCAGAAAATCCTAGGTTCTTTTATTCTCCCACTCAAATTTCAAGATTTGTATACATAAGCCAAGTTTTATGTAATCGATGCTGATTCATCATTTAGAGCTCTCTTAGGTCGGCTGTGGCTGCATGAGTTTGACATGTTCTCATCAACTATGCATCAGTGTATGAAGTACCTAAAAGATATAGAAGAGTTCAGAATTTCTATCAACCCACAACCATTCTTCGTCCATGAAGCAAAGATTTATCAAGATGAAAAATATTTTATCCATAAAGAGCCTAAGCCAACAAAGCCTCTTGAGGTAGTAACATCCACTTCATGAATTAAAAAGCAACTTTAGAAGGTGAAAGAGCATAAGCAATAAAGAAGAAACAAGGCCATGTCGACTTTCCCTAAAGCACTTGATTCTACACCTAAATCAAGAAGATCAGTTCCACATTTGGGAAGTGATACACAAGAAGAAGAAAATATTCCTGTCAAACCTAAGGGAACTTATAAGCTTTCAAGAAAGGCAAAGTATAAAATAAGCGATTATGATTCAGACTATGACTTTGAATCTACTTATGGAAATAGGGTTCATAAGGTTGCATCAAGAAGGATAGCTCACTTGGCAGAGTCATATGACTCACTCAAACATCCCTCAGCAGTACTTCAAAGAAATCACTCCACTAGATGTCCATAACATTGAAGAATTGATAACATTTTATGTGCCACCATTGAGTGAGAGTGGCAGAACAAAAACTCTATTTTATAAATTTGAAGTGTCTCAGCCTCCAAATTTTGATCGACCTACTCAACATGAAAATTCTGATGAGATAGTGCCAACAAGAATACCATTATACTATCTACAGAAATTACGAAGAATGATACAAAAGCTTGGAATTTATATTGGAACTACTAAGCATAGAACCCAAAACTTTAACAGGATGTGGAGCCAAAGAAGTCCTCAAGCATCACGAAGAAGTGATAAGTTTATCACTAAAGGTCTTGGGTTCATCCACAAATCTCATCAAAATAAAGCTTGTTATAATATAATAGAAGTTGAGATCGATACTAATAGTGATGAAGAAGATGATCTCCTTGAAATTCTTCTCAGAGATGATGAAGAAGTAGAGAAGCCCCACACTTGAAGAACTTCAAGATGGGATACTATGGATGAACTCAAAGAAATCAACCTAGGAGCTATGGATGATCCCTGCCCAACTTTCGTCAATGCCCTTCTACCTGATCAGAAAGTTGAAGAGCTAAAAATGCTACTTTGTGAATTCAGGGATTGCTTTGCCTGTACATATTTTGAAATGTCAGGCTTATCTCCTGATGTAGCAGTTCATAAACTTATGTGATGTCTGTTAAGCAAGCTCCTCGGTGAACGATATTGGAGATTGAAGAATGTGTAATTATAGAAACTAAGAAGTTGGTCGAAGCAAGTTTCATCTTTGAGGAGAAGTATGCAGACTGGATAGCCAACATTGTCCCAATTATGAAGAAGAATGGCCAAATCCATATTTACATTAACTTTCAGGACCGAAATAAGGTGTGTCCAAAAGCTGACTTTCAACTTCTAATATCAGACCTACTAATGGACAATACTTTCAACTACGACATATTCTCATTCATGGATAGATCATCGGGATACAATCAAATCAAGATGGCTCCTGAAAATGAGAAGCACACACTATTTAGGACGTCGATTGGTATATACTTCTACACAGTCATGCCTTTCAGATTGAAGAATGTTGGAGCTACATACCAAAGAGCCATGATGCCTATTTTTGATCAGTTGATTCACTAGAAGGTAGAATGTTATGTTGATGATTTGGTGGTGAAGAGCTTAAATTTTGAAAATCACTCCGAAGATTTGAGAATTGTATTGGAGAGAATAAAAAAATATGATCTCAAGAAGAATCTTCTAAAATGTGCATTCGAGGTATCCTCTAGAAAATTTCTCGGGTATATTATACGTCATAGAGAAATTGAGATCGATCTTGCTAAAATCAAGGCAATTGTGGAGATGCATCTGTTGAAGAGTTTCGTCAGCTCTATTCTTTACATGGATAGCTTGCATTCATCTGATGATTTATATCAAACATATCAGGAAGTTATCAACCATTTGCAAAGTGGATGAAAAAGAATGCTCCATTCAAATGGAATAAGGAGTGTTAAGAAGCCTTCAATAGTATTAAAAGCTACTTATTAAATCCATCAATCCTTGTAGCGCCTACTCTTGGGAGGCCCCTCATTCTATACAAAGCTACATTAAAAAAGTCCCTTGCAGCATTATTGGCACAACACAATGAATAAAGGAAAGAAAATGCACTTTATTATATCACTCGGAGGTTGATAGGAGCAGAAATGAGATAATCTCCGATAGAGAAGCACTGTTTGTCGTATATATTTGTAGTTCAAAAGCTCCGTCACTATATGTTATCTCACAAGATTACCCTCATCTCAAGGATCGATCTACTAAATTACTTGATGACAAGATTAGCATTGACAGGTCGCTTAGCAAGATGGCAGTATTGCTTTTATAATTTGATATCACTTACATTCTGGAGAAAGCAATAAATAGGAAAATCTTAGCATATTTTCTTGCTTCATATCCCATCCCTGCAGACTCTTCTCTTAATGATGATTTTCCTGATGAGCAAATTATGCTCATTCTCGAAAGAGAAAAATCCCAAATTTGAGAAATATACTTTGATGGAGCCTCATCGATCAAACAAGTCCAATCTCTAAATTTCTCAAGGGCAAGAGTAGGAATCAATATCATCTTCATAACACCGGAAGGAGGGATAATGATACTGTCATATGGGTTAACTGAGCCGAGAACTAATAATGAAATCGAATATGAAATATTGGTAGTAGGTCTTGAAAAAGATATTTTCATAAGCATTCAAAACTTGCATATTTTTGACGATTTTTAGCTTATTATAAATCAAGTACTGGCATCTATAAAATCAACAAGCTTGAGTTAGCTTTCTACCACAAGTGAGTTCTTGAGCTTATGAAGCAAATACCAAATGTCACACTAACTCGAGTCTCTTGATCCGAGAATAGAAAAGCAGGTTACTTAGCAAAATTAGCTAAGGAGATGACAAGTATGAATGGTGATTATGTCATGATCGGGATATTTACTCAACGAGTTCTAGATCCAATAAAGTATCAATCCCCATAGGTAGACGGGTTATCAAATTTGACCCAGCAGGATTGGACTCAGGTTGCTCCTTATCCTCCCCAAAATCAATAAAGAGTTATACTAAGAAAAGCTAAGCATGACATTGCTTCAAAAAAGCAATGGGAAGCCTTTTATAATAAAAGAGCCACATGATTGGAGGCAACCCTTCATTGACTACTTTAAAGAAGGTAAATTACCAAATAATAAATTACTGACAGCTCAAATTGAGAAGAAATGTTATGCTACGCTTTCATGAACAACACTTTATATCATAGATCCTTTGAACAAATGTGGCTACGATGCTTAAATACAGATGAAGCTAGCAAAGTGATGGTTGAAGTTAATGAAAGACTTTATGGTGCACATCAGTCAGGTCCCAAGATGATAATAAAGATCAAAAGGATGGGTTATTATTGGTCATCTATGGTGAGAGACTGTATTAATTATGTCAAGAGGTGCCATGAATGTCAAGTACATGGGAATATAATCCACCAACCTTTAAATCCATTACACTCAATAATAGCATCTTGGTCATTTGAATATTGAGGTATAGATGTAATTGGACCAATTGATCCAGCGTCATCAGCTGGACATCGCTTCATCCTAGTAGCGACTGATTATTTCTCCAAGTAGGCTGAAGCTACCCCATTTAAAGAAGTTATTGTTGATCAAGTGATTAACTTCTTTACGCATAATGTGGTCCATAGATTTGGAGTGCCACGTCGAATAATTTTTGATATTGGCATAGCTTTCAAAAATATAAAGATTTATAGATTCACCGATCGACATAAAATTAATTGGTAATATTCTTCAATATATAATCCAAGGGAAAATAGTTTGGCAGAAGCCTAAAACAAAATATTGGTCAAATTGCTCAAGAAGATCCTCACTAAAAATAAGAGAGAATGACATACCAAACTGTTTGAGGCATTATGGATGTATCAAACTACCTATAAGATCTAAAGCCACTCCTTATTCATTGGTATTTGAAACTGAGGCTGTTCTTCTACTTGAAGTTGAGTTGCCTTCACTTTGAGTAGCTATCCAATACAATCTAACTGAAGATCAAAATACTCGTTTGAGAATGGAGGAACTCACCACACTTTATAAAGTTAGATTCAAAACTTATCAAAATTTGGAGGTTTATCGAGCAAAGATGTTCAGCGCTTTTGACCATACGGTGTGGCCTGAAACATTCCAAAAGGGGAATTTATCTTGGTGCTGAGAAGACCAATTATTTTTAATCAAAAATTCAGCGACAAATTTGAGTCTAATTGGGAAGGCCCTTTAGTCATTGAGAAAGTGTATCAATGAGGGGCATACCAACTCATTGACCTGAACGGGAAAAGATCAATGCCGTCAATAAATGGTCGATATGTGAAAATGTATTATACATTATTAATATATTCTCGAGGTATAATAAAAATCCCTTTGCAATACAGAAAGTATTTTTTTAGTATTTTTTATTTAGGTTGACATCGTGCTTCAAGCTAAGATCACTAAATAAATATACCTACTGAAGATGAAAAAAAAAATTTGCAAAAATTCCATCGTTACACACGGAGCATTTTTAGATTTCTATACATAGATGAAATTAATGTTACATGTTAAAACCCTCTCAAGATGAGATATATCAACTCAAATATCGATATATATTTTTAAATTATTTTAAAACTTTTTCAAAGTGCTTTAGAATTTTTCCTACAAGACAGAGGGTATTTTTATATATTTATCTAAGTCGACATCATGCTCCAAGCTGAGATCCTCGGATAAATATACATGATGATTAGAATGAGCTACATTCATTTATATTAAAGAAGTTCAAACTATATGATGCATTTCTGAGTTAATATGCAATTCCACTGTTAAACAGGAGCCCTTTTTTATGATCAAGTCGTAGGCTCCTGCAAGGCACAAAAAGAATCTATTTCTATGCATAAAAAGATAGCCTTAAATATTAAATGTTTACCTCTCAGATTTGTCAAATTATGAAGAACAAGTTACAAGAACTCTCAATTTCAGAAGCTTTAATCTGTTAGTATCAACCTCTACATCTTGAAGCCTAACATATAGATGGGTTCTAAAGGTCAAACTCAATAAGCACAAATATGACCGAGTTATTGATGCCCTCCTCACTCAACAAGTCATAAGGAAAGGCCATAATGAAAGAGCCTCCATTCGTGTCCGATGACCAAATCACCATCACTTAAGTCGATGACTAGTGGTTCAAGTTAAACTTATCAAGCCTATAAATGATCGAGTTGCTGATGCTCTCCTCACTTAATATGTCGTAAGAAAAGGCCTCGGTGAAAGAGCCTATGCTCATTATTCCAATGATGATAGCTATTCAATCTTAAACCAAATATAGCTTACACTACAGCAACCAAAATTCAAGAGATCTTTCTACCTGATCGATAAACCAAGATAATATGAGGAAATTCTCAAATCAGAGCTACCTCAAATCAATCTTTATATTGCCTGCAGGGTGATATTTCAATCTATTCTCAAATGATCTGATCAAGCACAAAGCACAGATCAAATCCAATCTCCTCATCAAGTCCGTCAAAGTAGAAAACACAGGATCGAGGAAACAATTTCATAGTTTACACAAGGTCGATGGCCAAACTAAAAGAATTTTGTAGTTATTCAGTCTGTTAAAGCACACATTTCTAGGTTGATAACTCGACATTATAGACCCGATATAAGTTGGGAGGTTGGGTCATCTATATTCACCCTTCGAGAAGTCTGTCAAAGCAACAAGCTCAGGATTGAATACATACGTGCACTTCCTAGCAAGTTAATATGGACAAATCAGGTCAATTCTTTATCAAGTGCGTTAAGCTTAAAGCTAGGAAAGAAAAAATTTCAAATCTCAAAGCAAATAAAAACCAACTTCATCATCCATCCAGATGAAGGTAGGGTCAGAGAAAATCCAAATACATAAAGATACAAAATAAAGAGTTCTTCAGTGAACCTGTTGAAGATGAAGTAATTTGAAATTCATGGTCGACATAAAATGTCAACAAGTTTTCAACAAATATGACTCATTCATGCGTGACTTATTCTTATTGAATTTAAGAATGGATCACCTGCACTTCCTATCACAATCATAGTCTTTATTCAAATTAGGGAAGTTAGCACATTCATAACTGCTTTTCTTTTCTCCGTCTTTTGCCTCATCTATGAATGCCTCAAGATATAAAATTACCTCTTTGACAAGAAAATTTTTATCAATATATGCTTCAATTAAGGGTATGTTTTAGATAAGTGTTACTGTTTGATAGAATAGCAGTGAAGGTGTTGCAAAAAAAATCTACTATTTAGAAAGTTGTGGTGGGGCTTATAATTTTTTTTTTCGAAAAATAAAACTATAGCTTTCTGGAATTCACCACGGGGAGCTAGATAAGGTTGAAAAATATAGCTTTCTCACCATAGATTTTTCAAAATATAGGCTAAATGTGGTTGCCCCAAACAGAATCACAGTGTAGTACCGCACCGCACCTTTGTGATAAAGACACTCTAAGTAAGAAATGCACTAGGAACTTAAAATAGCAACGAATGCAAGTAAAAGTACGAGCACTAAGATTTTAAAGGAATCTGTAGTCAATATAAACATCCTCCTTCAATATAAGATTCTTCAAAGTATTGAAAATGGTGTATGGTAATGGTGGTGAGGATGGCTGGTGGTAGTGATGGACGACGGTGGGCAGTTGGCATTCATGGCTAGCAGCCAACAGTGATGGTGGTGTGGTGATGGTGTCGGGTGGCTAGTAGAGACGGTCTTCATTTTACACTAAGCGGAGTATTTGAAATTCACCCAAATTGGTCAAATTTTAAATACATTGAATTTGAATTAAACAGTGAATTTTAAATACAATGAAATTTTATATTGCAATTTAAATTCATCAAATAAAATATTAGAATTTCTAAAACTCTTGATTCTTGATATGGCGCTAAAAATCTCACTAGTTGAAGCACGAATCTTGATGTCAAAAGTAATATGATCCTAAGTCAAAACTAGTTGAGGTCAAGCACTTAAAATATCATTAAAAACTTTGGGATATCAATTAAATCCCTAAATAATTTTTAAATATGGAGTGTTTATAATTAAATCAAGTGTCTTGACAAGCTGGATCTAATAAGCCCAAGATCTCTTGATTCTAACTTTATTTGAACATTCAAATATTTAAAATACATTAAATGATCATGAGAAGCATTTTGAGCCATCCAATGGAGTGATTTGGATTTTGCATGTATTCACAGAAATGCCCTCCCTCTAATCTATAAATAGCCTCTCATTCTTCATATGAGGGGAGCCAAGCTAAAGAGAAGAGAGAACTCTAAACCTTGAAAATCCTCCAAGAATAATCGTGCCACCACTCAACGATTGCCAACCACCACCGTTGGCCGCCAACCACCGCCTTCGGCTGCCGCCGTCAGCTGCCACCGCCATCGCCGATCCTCTTCATTGTCAACCATCATCGTTGGTCATCACCATACCAGTGCGACCATCATCACCGGACATTAGTCACCCGTCGACCAGCATTGCCGTCGCCGAGCATCGTCCACTTGGTCATCACTCAACCACCGTGCTGATCACCTTGCCGGTCATCGTCAACCATCATCATTGTCATCCCGTACCATGTCGCTGCAGGACCATCATCTACTGCACCGGCCCGCCCGTCGTCATACCATTAATCATCATGTCATCAACCACCATCGTCGGTCATCACCATTGACCACCATTGCCAGTCACCGCCACTGACCACCATCGTCGACCGCCGCCGCCAACCATCGCCGGCCATCTCCACCGGTCATCACCACGGTGATCGCTCGCGACCCGTCAATCATCAACTTCCACCAACAACTGTTACAACCTAACCATGGCTACATAACTATTGTTGCATGATTCTAGGAATCTCATTATCAGCCCTTCTCATATACAATTTTGTAATCCCTTTATCGAAAAAACTTTATACTCTGAAACAGATACATTGGAAGATTTGTACTGGGCTAGGCCCCATGATTTTTTTCTCCCTATTTAGGGGTTTCTTCACATAAAAATTCTGTAGTTTTCTTATTCATTCTTTAAACATCTGTGTGTGTGCTGGATTCCACAACAAAGCTAAGGTGTAAACTTTTATTCAATTGCAACTGGTTTTCTAATACGCAATAGTTTGGCGACGTCTGTAGGAATCAAATCCCTCAATCACAATTTCTGTGAACACCTGCATTATGGCCAATAGGCGCAATACTCGCAACAACGGAGCCTCTGCAACCCCATCACTCTTGAAACTAATCCTTAAATGAAGGATGCCAAGCTTCTACCTCACTTCCCCCTGATAGGCATGACCCTATCGGTGAATTTGCAATAGGAATCTCTCTAGAAGATCATGTGCGTCGAATGGAAGAGTCTTAAAATGAGATAATCTAACTTTTATAAGGAACACGATAGCCACTATTGCGGCAAACACATCTCCCCCAAGATCGATCGTTAGCTAGGGGAGGTCAAAATGCTAATTTGGGGCCATCCTACCATCAGACCAAAGTTCCTCCACTTCCAGACCGTGATGCTGACCTCCTTGACACTGTTAGTTCTACTCATCCATCACTTACAGCTCAATCGACTGCTAATCCACCAATTATTATAGGTAGCTTGGCACATTCTTGTCTTGTCAACTCCACCTGCCACGTTATACATGCAAAATTACAACACTTGGTGCGAGAAGAATTCCATTATAAAGATGGAAATCATCTTCCCTCTCATCGCGGCTATTAGAAGTCTTCACCTTTGACTGAAGTTATTCTTCAACATTCTATTCACATAGGGTTCAAGCTTCTGAGCATCGACTCTTATGATGAGGCAACTAACCAATTTGAACACATCGACCATTATAGGACTATCATACACATCCAACGAGCTCCTGACACACTGCTTTGTCAGGTCTTTCTAGTTACCTCAAGGGGCGGGCTCACACTTGGTTCTACTCCCTTCCAAGGGGATCCATCCATACCTTTGACGAACTCGCCAAGATTTTTGTAGAATAGTTCATTTCAAACCGAAGGATCATTAAATATTCCTCTCATCTCTCAGGCATTCGTCAAAATGAGTGTGAATCACTTAAGGAATACTTCCAGAGGTTCTCCTTAGAAGCTCGCCAAATACCTGGAGTAGACCCTGAACTATTAAGAGGAGTTTTTCTTAGAGGGCTCCGTCCTGGGCCTTACTACTCATCACTAATGTGAGATACGGTCCGCTCATATGTCGACTTGGTTCATCATGTGGAAGCACAAATTTCGGCCGATGAGGCTATTAATGCTCATCGTAAATAATTTGAACAATCCATAGGAAAACATAAGAGCGCCCCAGGGAATACAGACCGACAATCCCATCAAAAGAAGCAACAAGGCAGTTGTGATCTCCCTCCACTACCCTCACATCAACGACATGAACCACGACCAGAAAAGAAATACACGCCACTGAACACATCTCGTGTTAACATCCTGATGGCCATTCGAGATGAAGAAACCATAAAGTGGCCACATCCGCTGAAACCAAATTCAGGAAATCAGGAGCAATATTGTCACTTCCATTGAAGTCATGGACATACTACTGAGGCATGCAAAGAACTGAAAGAATAAATCGAGAGGTTCATTCAACTGGATACTACATCAATTTTTGAATAATCAATCGACTCAAGCAAACATAACTTCAACTGGGGGAAACTAGGACAATCATCACAGAAACAACAAAATAGTCATCAAATAGTTAGAGAAATTAAAACAATCGCAGGAGGACTACTACTATCTAATCAAATCCTCATTGCTACCTCTGCAGAACCAAAGTTAAAGAAATCTTGTATTGATCATTCCATCACTTTTAATGATTTAGACTTAGAAGGAGTCCAAGTTCTCCATCAAGATCCACTTGTCATCAGCGCAGGGATCGGTGACCCATGTTATAATGTTAAGAGAATTTTTATTGATAATGAGAGTTCTGTTAATGTCTTATTTTACTCCACATTTATTAGCATGGGCTTGGTTAGGAAAAAGCTCCAACCCATTGCAGGACCATTATATGGGTTTGATAACCTCCCTGTGCGAGTAAAGGAGACAATCACCCTTCTTATTATCCTCAGAGAATTTTCTCGACAAGTGACTCATTTAATTCAATTCATGGTGGTCAAGTTAGATTCGGCATATAACGCTATCTTCGGAAGGCCCCTCCAATCAATTTTTGATACCGTCACTTTAATATCTCATCTTAAGATGAAATTTCCAACCTTTGTTGGGGTTGAAGTGATGTGCAAATCAACAAATAACATAATCATCTTATCTCAAATAAGCTCAACCACGCCCTTCGATGATCTTCTGTATCAAAAATTTTAATTTTTGAGATGAAGAAGTACCCTAAAGAGCTTCACCTGTAGAAGACTAACTCCCTATTTCATTGTCAGATGACCAACCTCCACGAACAGTGCAAGTTGGATCTCTGCTCTCAGATGAACAGAGGGAAAAATACATTGACTTCTTACACAAAAATAAAGACATCTTTGCTTGGAGTCCAATAGATATGTCAGGGGTTGACCCTAATATGATCATGCACTCCCTCAAGATTGATCCAACATTTAAATCGATCATCCAAAAGAAGCAGAGTTTTGCACCTGATCGCCTCCAGGCTATTGAACAAGAAGTTAACAAGCGCTTTGAAGCGGGATTCATACGAGAAGTACATTACCCTACATGACTAGCAAATGTTGTCATGGTTAAGAAAGCAAATGGAACACGAAGAATGTGTATTGATTACACTGATCTCAATAAAGCTTACTCGAAATATAGTTTTTTATTCCCTCGAATTGATCAATTGGTTGATGTTACGTCTGGACATCAAATGCTCAATTTTTTGGATGCTTACTCAGGTTACAACCAAATAAAAATGGACCCAACGAATGAAGAAGCCACATCATTTCAAACATATAAAGGTTTAAATTATTACCAAGTTATATCATTCGGGTTAAAAAACACTGGTGCTACCTATCAATGCCTTATGAATAAGATTTCTAAAGACCTCTTAGGCTGCATAATGGAGGTATATGTTGATGATATGTTAGTAAAAAGCTTGAAAGAATCACAACATATTTTTGACTTAGAAACATACTTTAACCTTCTTCGATGTTATAACATGTGACTTAACCTGACCATGTGTGCTTTTGGGGTTACGTCAAAAAATTTCTTGGGTTTATGGTAACCCACTACGGGATTGAGGCCAATCTTGAGAAAATTAGAGCCCTCAGAGATATGGCTCCTCTAAAGAATATCAAAGAAGTTAAACATTTGAATGGATGAATTGCTGCCTTATCCCGCTTCCTAGCTCATTCTGGGGATAAATACTTGTCATTCTTTAAAATATTAAAGGGAGCTAAAAATAATAATTTTCAGTGGGATGAATGTGTCGCTTTTGAGCAACTAAGGGAATATTTAGCATCTCCACCCTTACTATCCAAGCCTATCCAAGGAGAGATGTTATACTTATATCTCGCAGTCTCTTCCCACGTGATAAGCTCAGTTTTAGTGCGAGAAGAAAATGGGATATAACGACCAATTTACTATGTCAGCAAAATTCTCTCTAGTATATAAAGTCGTTATCCACTGATAGATAAGATCGCTTTGGCTTTAATTTTCTCAACATGAAAAGTATGTCCATACTTCCAAGCTCACACCATCGGCGTTTACACTCATTTACCATTGAGGGCCATTCTACAATCAGGCATCAGGAGGTTAATCAAATATCGTAGAATTGGGAGAGTTTGATATCCATTTTCTACCCCGGCCAGATATAAAGTCTCAAGTACTCGCAGACTTTATAGTGGAATGCACTACCCTAACTCCAAATGAGTTATCTACGACACCCCTTTCGTCTCCTCAATGGACTCTTTATGTTGATGGAGTTTCAGGAAATACTGGTGTCGGAGCAGAAATCTTACTTATTTCCCCCCAACAAGATACCTTAGAGTATGGACTTCGCCTAAAATACCCTACAACCAATAATATGGTTGAATATGAGGCTCTCATTGTAGGGTTAAGACTTTCATCGATTATGAAGCTCAAGACTTAATGATCCACACTAACTCACAACTTGTCTCCTCCCAAGTTGTGGAAAACTTTAATACTCATAATCCTCAGCTGGCGCAATACCTCAGCTTGGTGAAGTCACTTCTTGCCCATTTAAGACACATTAAATCATTCACATACTATGAGAGAAGAATACTCGAGATAACGCTCTCGCTAAGCTTGCTACCTCTGTCACTAGAGATCTATTTAAGAGAAGATGTGTGGAAGAAATATATTTTTCTAGTATCCAAGGGTTGTGGGTAATACAAGCAATTAATGAGATAAAGGAACCTTCATGGATGGACCCCATCCTATTTTTTCTACAAGAAGGGACCCTTCTTGAAGACCCATCTGCTGCAACTCATCTTCGAAGGAAAGCTTCAAACTTTATTATTATCATAGCTGAACTATACAAAAGAGCTTTTTCTGGGTCATACCTTAAATGTCTTTCACCACTAGAGGCCTATTACACATTAATAGAGGTCCACTCAGGGATATGTGGAGAACACCTAGGAGGAAGGGCGCTAGCCCTTAAAATTATAAGGTAGGGGTTCTATTGGCCTACGATGAAGCAATACGCCTTGGAGTTCATAAAAAAATATGTGAGTTGTCAGTTGCACTCTATCCTCTCTCATACACCACATACAGAGCTCTAGTCCCTTCAAAGCCCGTGGCCTTTTGCTCAATGGGGAATTGATATCATTGGACCTTTTCCGGTAGCATCAGGGCAACGAAAGTTTATCATTTTAGCTGTCGACTACTTCACTAAATGGGTGGAAGCTGAACCACTTGCTAAAATCACGGAGGCAAATGCTAAACAGTTTATTTGGAAAAATATAATATGTCGATTCAGTCTTCCTACAAAGATTATCACCAACAATGGAGCCCATTTAATGGAAAAGTATTTACATCTTTTTGTAAAGATCTTCACATTCAGCTATCGCATATGGTTGTGGCCCAACCTCAAACTAATGGACATATTGAAGCTACTAGCAAGACTATACTCAAAGGGTTAAAAATGCATCTTGAGAAAGCTGGGGGCAATGGGTTGATGAGCTCTCTAATGTTCTTTGGGCTTATCACATTACATCGCGAACTCCGACTAGTGAGATACCATATAACTTTTGTTTCAGCATAGAAGCTATTATACCAGTAAATATCAGGATTCCAAGTCCAAGAGTTTAATCATTCGATCATGATAGTAATGAAGAAAAACTCGCAACACGGACTCCTCTGATGACATGGCCCTGGGCTTCCTACTACCAAATGATAGCTCTACACTTCAACAGAAGAGTGAAACTCTGTCCCATCTCTGTGGGTGACTTGGTCGTGCGAAGTCTTGAAGCTGCAGGCAAAGGCCCTCAACGTAATAAACTCTCACTTCGTTGGGATGACCCTTATGTGGTTATAGCTATAGTCAAACCAGGAACATTCAAGCTCAAGGAGTAAGAGGGAAAAATCTTACCTCGAACTTGGAACACCAAGAATCTCTAAAAATATTATCAGTAATTCTACTACATAATTATTGTAACTTTTATTTTATCTCGTTTGTCATTTTTCCTTCAAACTCGTATCTGTGTTAAAATCATCTATGATTGTATCACTGACCTTATCAGAGTAATGAGTTTATGACCTTTTCTTTCAAGCTTGTTGCATATAAACAATCTCCTTCATTTAATCCTCCCAGTTGAGAAATGTGAAACTCACATTATGTCTCAGTCAAGACATGATAAATCCCAAGGGGACTTGATTGGACCTCTTCCACACAGGTAAGAAGTTAAGTAATACTCTGACTAATGCCTAACATAGGTCAAAAAGTCCTTGGTGGACATTCAGCGGCTTTTTCCATATAGATAAAAAGTCAAGTAACACTTTGGCTAATACCTAGGATAGGTCAAAAGGTCTTTGGTGGACATTCCACGGCCTCTTCCATATAAGTAAGACGTCAAATAATGTTTGACTAATACCTAGGAAAATCCAAAAAGTCCTTGGTGGGCTTCCCATGGCTTCATCCATACAGGTTAACGTCTTCGAATAATATTTCGACCAATCACCTCGGATAGGTCAAAATAGAATAAGAGCAAATCACCCAAAAAAAAGTTTATATCATTGACATCACTAACATGATGATATAAGAAAAAAATCAAAATTCTGGATAAAAAAATAATAATAATAAATAATAATACATAGATAAAAGGAAAAGAAATGCATCCTCAAGTGATACTGCATGATGTCAATGTCTTCCTCACCACTGGAAGATGCTCTCTTAAACTCACTCTCAACCTCTTCATCTTCTAAATCTGGCGAAGGGTCTTCAGACACTTAGTTAGGAGACAAATTCTCAATACTAGTTCTAGTTTTATGACTAAGCAGATTCGAATCCTCAGATGAATCCTTCCTCTAAACATTGGCGCTCCAAGTCCTTCACTTTAACATCAATAATATGATTATGAGCTTCCTGGACATGTCTCGATAGTATCATGATAAGCTAGAGAGTTCTTAAAGTCTTTCACTGCCTTCAAGGAGATTTCATTTGCTTCCGCTTCTGACATTATAAGCTTCTTCTCAGAAAGACGGTCTGTAATGCTTTCTTCTCCAGTTCAAGAGCTTTCTTCTCTACTGCAAGTTCCTTGAGTCTTTTCTCTTTTTAGTGAGTCTCTGCTCTCACCTCAATCAGCTCATCACGAGTGCACTCCACCTCCTGACGCCAAAGAGAAAGAGAAGTTCACATGTTTGCTATCTCAGTTCTACACCCGGTTAGCTAATCCTCCAGAGCTGCTACTTCTTTAGCCTTAACACTCATCTTTCACTCATACTCGCCTTGCAGATATTTTACCTTCACAAATTCAGTATTCTACTTGTCTAGAGTGACACTCAAATGAGCCATCAATCCTAATATTTGAGCTACATACAATCAAAAAAAAATCACAAATATTACACGAAGAAAAAAGGAAAAGAAGAAAAGAAGGAGAAGGAGAAGACAACATACTAATTTCGTCTGCTCGTTAATGTCCAATGTACATGTGCTTTAACACCACTTCAGGAATATGCGGGTTTGAAAAATGAATTCCCCCATTATGAGTTAAGAAAGCTAAACTCTCAAAGGCTAACTAAGGGTGAACATCTTCTCCGCAAATACATATGTCTTCTTTTTCTTTAAAGAAGAAACATTACTATCACCGTGATTTTGTAATGGGCTTCTTAAAAGAATCCTATGAATATGAGGAGACATTTCATCACCTTTACATGATCTCTTCAGTGAAAGAGCATGAGATCTCCATGCCAGAATGGAAAGGCCAACATTGAACGTTCTATCTTCAATTATATATTTGTCAATGTGACGTAACTCATGCTATAAGCTTCTTGCATTAGGAATATTAAGAGTCATTAAGATTTCATTCTCTTCAATCAGCAATGGATCTGGAAGTTCATTCAATTTCCCCCATCTCTCAGGGAGGCCCCACTCATTTTTCACAAAAAAAGAATCCATTAGACTAATTTCTAGATGGATCCCATGCTGAAAATTCTATCCAATTTTTATAGCCTGATAAGAAACACGTCCCTGAGCATCACATGTGAATATACATATTCAGCACAAGTATTTAATGTTCAAAGTAACACCACGTTCTCTAAAGAATATAGTTAAACCAACGATGATCACTAAAACTCAAAATGAAAATTGTGACAAAGCTACACCGTATATTTTAAAGATCTCAATCAATTCAGGAGCCAAAGAGAATCGCAGTCCTGCACGAAGAATCATCTCAGAAATAGTAAAGTATCCTGGAGGAGGTAAACAAGCTCAATCAGACTTTTTGGCAACAATAGCTACCAACTCATTGTGAAAATGAAATTTCCTGTAGAGCACCATTAAACTATCTGCAGTGATAGTGGATAATATATCGTCTATAGCTATCATGCTATTAGTTTTTTTTTACCATCATCCTATGAAAATACATAATAAATAAATAAAAAGAGAGAGGAAAAGACAAAAGTCTAAGAATTGTGTGAAGTAACTCACTCACCCCAATACTTGGGCATATCCTTTCCTGACTTTGTCACTCACGGACAACTTCGGATAAAATTTTTTGCCTGTGATCTCACAAAAAGTATACGCATACAGATGAGATCAAAAAAGAGGCTATTCTTCTCTAATAATACTCTAAAATTATCTGTCACTTTCTGAGTTGTTCGAAGGATGGTTCCTAATTGACGCTTCCCCTCCATCTTGGCAATTGTCAACTTGAACCATCCATTGGAGTTTCAATAAATTCAATTTCCTACAATAAGAAGTAGAAACTATGGGCCTTGACCCTCCTGTCGATTCGGCGAGGGCTTGGCGCCTCTTTGAGGGAAAACGAGCCTTGAGTATGAACTCGGGCATGATCACCTCCAAACCCAATTGATCCGAAGAGGACAGTTGACGCCTCTTTCTAGGGGAAACTGGAGCCTCACCGTATGAACTACAAACCTTGATTGCCTCCAAACCTGGTAGGTCCAACGAGGATAATTGATGCCTCTTTCGAGAAAAAAATTAGTCGTATAAAACCCTGATCTTGATCGCCTCCGGTCGGTCGGAGGGCGGTTCGCCTCTTTTGAGGGAAAACCAAAGCCTCACCGTATGCACTACGGGCCTTGATCGCCTCCAAACCCGATCGGTCCGACGAGGATAGTTGACGCCTCTTTCGAGAAAAAATTGGAGCCTCGTCGTATGAACTACGGGCCTTGATTGCCTCCAAACCCGGTCGGTCTGACAAGGATAGTTGACGCCTCTTTCGAGGGTAAATCTGAGCCTCACCGTATGAGTTACAGGTCTTGATCAGTAAAAAGAATGACCTTCTCTTAAAAACAAAGTCAGAACTTCACTGACAAAAAGAAAAGGAAAAAAAAAAATTTTACCTTAGCCCTTGAACTTCCGCTAGATGATTTCTCATCCAATGCAGAGGAACACTAAAGCATATGCAATTTGTGTCTCCTCACTTGACCCTAGGGGATTTTTTTAGGCCCACTATAGGGGCAAAAAGGAAAAAAATAAAAAAATTGGAAAAAAATTGAAAAAAAAACGGCGAAGCGGTACGCAGACGCGGTGTTCTCACTACCACCGGCGTTTGGCGTGCGAATGCCCACGGTGCCAAGCACTGCACTCATCCGCGAATTGCACGCTTCCGTCATCATAATCTTGTGTGCCCATGAAGATCTATTCTCTCAAACTATATGGTTAATAAACCAGCAAATTCCATTAAGAATTTATTATTTTCAATTATTTAGCATACATTTTTGGATGATAGAGATAATGTCATCCAAAAATAGGGGGCAACTGATATGACGCTAAAAATCCCACTAGTCGAAGCACAAATCTTGATATCAAAAGCAATCTAATCCTAAGTCGAAACTAGTTGAGGTCAATCACTTAAAATATCATTGGAAAATTTGGGATATCAATTAAATCACTAAATAGTTTCTAAATATGGAGTGATTATAATCAAATAGAACGTCTTGACAAGCCAGATCTAACAAGCCCAAGATCTTTTGATTCTAACTTTATTTGAGTATTCAAATATTTAAAATATATCAGATGATCATGGGAAATATTTTGAGCCATCCGATGAAGTGGTTTGGATTTTGCATGTATTCACAGAAACTCCCTCTCTCTAATCTATAAATAGTCTCATTCTTCACATGAGGGGAGCCAAGCTAAAGAGAAGAGAGAGCTCTAAAGCTTGAAAATCCCCTAAGCATAATCGTTACCACTCGATTTGCCGACCACCGTGTTGGCGCAACCACCACCGGCCGCCACCGCTGCTACCGCCATCGCCGATCCTCGTCGTCGTCAACCACCTTCGCTGGTCGTCACCGTCGACCACCGTCGCCGGACATTGCCATCAACCAACGTCGCCGCTATCACGCTGACTACGCTATTGTATCACCGATCTGCCGGCCACCATCACCGACACCGCCGGTCATCACCGCTAACCACTGCTGCTGACATCATCGCTGACCACTATCGCTGATCACTGCTGCCGGTTATCGTTCAACCATCGCTGGTCATCTCGCTGACCACTGCGTTGGCTGCCATCATCGTTGATTGCCGCTGTTGACCACTCCGGCTGCCACCGCCGCTACCACTATCGATCATCGTATCAACCACCGCTATTGGTCATCATCACTACTGCTGCTGATCACTGGTTGCCGATTAGCCGCTGCCGCCACCATCTTCGCCATTCACCGATCATCACTACCGCCACCACTACCGCTGACACACTTTACTGTTTCACCATCATCAACTTACCAATAATTGTTATAATTAACTAATGCTACATAGCTATTGTTGCCTGATTCTCAGATTCCCATTGTCAGCCCTTCTCATATATAATTCTGTAATCCCATTATCTGGAAAATTTTGTACTCTAAAACAGATACATAGTGGAAGATTTTTACTGGGCTAGGCCCCATGATTTTTTCCCCTTATTCAGAGGTTTTTCTACATAAAAATTTTGAAATTTTCTTATTCATTCTTCAAACATCTGTGTGTGTGTTGGATTCCATAACAAAGTTAAGGCGTAAACTTTTATTTTACTAAACTGATTTTCTAGGATGCAATAATTCTAAATATAATACACTCACTTTGCAACAAGTCAAATAGCCCCATTTTATATTTATATGATATGAAATATTTATTTATGTAAATATTAAAATTTAGATGTGTAAACTCCCTATTGTGTGTGTGTGTATATATATATTTCAAAGCTTCTTTTAGATATATTTAAATGAAGCTTTGGGGTCAAAACTAATGTTTATGGTAGGGTTTCTCTTCTCTTGTTATATGTTTGGACATTGGAATCATAATGCCTAGTTTGATTTATAGTTTGCGGTTTATCCATGGCTTAGATGATGCTTTGATAGTGCGTGCAAAGGTACATTTGCAACATTTCTAGAGCATAAGGGCTTTTTATGCTGTTGAAGAGCTTTTTTTTTTTTGTAATTTTTGAATTTTGAGTATCATTGTGGCTGAAAAAGAGCTTTCTTCGAAGCACTTTTCTTAGTTCAGCTGCCCTAACAAAGGAAGTCGGCATATTCTAAACAAATCCTATTCCTAAGTATACCTTTTTGTTACTTTTTTAGTTATTTAGGGCCTATTTAGGATCAATTTTATTTTTATATTATTTTTAAAAAAAACATATTTATATAATACATATTTTAAGTATTTTTTTTTATTTTAAAAAAAAATAAATATTATAATTAAATATATTTTATTTTAAAATAAAATATAAATAAATAAATAAATAATAAAAAATAAAAATGATTCTGATATGAATCCAATTCCTCCAAGGCCAAAATACAGCATACAACATTAAGAATCCATTACAGAAGTTCAGAACAGCCAGTAAATAACAACAGCATTTAATTACATAAGTCCAGCACAGCAATTATAATATCAACAGAAACCAAAAAAATACAAAAGTCCAGAATCAAGAAGACAAAGAGGAGGTAAGGCAACATATATAATTTCGAATGACAAAGAATAGAGTTAAGCACTCCAATGCCTTTCCTGCAAACATAAAGTTAAACAGAAAGTATCCCAGTGAGCAAGTAACAAGAACACAACGGCCAAAAGCAAAGCCAGAAATCAAGAAACAAGCTCTCAAGCAAGCCACATCAAGATAATGTAATAACAACCTCAACAGAAAAGAGCGAACCGATCCACTTAGTAAACTCAAGATCTAACCATAGGGAGATTGAGAAAAAAGTATAAATAGAGATCAAAAGCCAAACAGAGGGAATAATCAAGATTTTAAGAAAGGAACTTATCTTCTTCAGGCTTCTTCTTCCTCTCTTCCTCCTGCGCATCTTCTTCTAGGTTGCCTCACCGGAAACCACCATCCTTCACCGGAGAACCCAGGTTTCTCCTCCGATCCTTGCCGCAACCCTATTTCTTCTCAGGAGCGACGACGGCTCGAACGGTCGAAACCAAATGAAACACCAGCAAAAGAATTAAGGTAAGTTACGAAGAAATATCATCCACGGCCAAGAAAGCCCACTTAAGATAATACCAACGGATCGGATCAATTCCAAAGATCAAGTCGCGAAATCAACGTGTAATCCACTAACCTCACGGAACTGAACCGCTTGATCAAATACGGATCCAAGCGATCCAAACCGCTTAATCCGACGCTCGATCAATTCCGTAAGACTCAATGAAAGCAAGATCCAACGGCTAAAGCTATCCAACGGCTCGCATAAAGACCCGCTTTCCCATGGAGATTACTCACTCAGCCGGGTTCCAACACTCAGTGAGTTAACTCACTGCACTAAGCCTAAACCAAGCCCGATCAGACCCAATCCTCACTGTACCAGACCTAATTCAAAAAATAGGTCGTATCAGATTCCCAATAACCTCTTAATTTTTTGGCTTGAAGAATTTCTCACCTACCGCCTTCCCCATATTCTGTTTGAAGAATATGTCAGCTGCTTGTACAATTTTAGAGTGGTCACTCTTAAATTATGGCCTTGCTTCGCCGCCAGTGGAGATTTCTACTACAATTTGATTTGTATTAACGCATCTCAAATTACGAAGACGAATCTTTATAAGCTATAACCCTATTTTTATTACTAGTAGATGTCACTTCGACTGAGTAGCTTATATATATATATATATATATATATATATATATATATATATATATATATATATATATATATATATATATATATATATATATATATATATATTCACATTCTTGTTTTACGTGGTTAATTTCCCAACATTTTTTTTATAAAAAAATTATAAAAGTAACACATAATTTTTATGTATTTCAATATCTAATACCTAAAATTAAAATTTACTTATATAATGCTTTTATATGCTTAAAAAAATATTTTTTATTTTTAAAAAATGAGTGATGATAATATTTTTGATATGATATTGATAATTAAGATGTTATATATATATATATATATATATATATATATATATATATATATATATATATAAGAATTATTTATTTAGTTTTTTTCAATAATTAATTATATATTTGCTGAAAGTCTAAAATTTCCTCTTCGCCTTTTACGGTAATGAAAAATATCTTGAATAAAAAACCTTATGGTAGTTAACTCTCACTGAGTGCAGCCTATGTACCAAAATTTTAAGCGTGAAATATCAGTCATTTGTTGTACACACTTATGTTTTGGATTATAAAATTATATATTCCTTGTGTATTTTAAAAATTAAAATTCTTAAAATTTTCAAGATGAAAAAATTTATATAATTAAGATAAAAATAAAATTTAAACAAAAATTTTGAAAAATAAATGATTAATTTGACATCTTATATATAAAATTCAAAGGGAGTATTTATTTCCTATCTCTCAATTGTGCTTAAATCCGCCTAATATATAGTTGTATTTATTATTTGGGACTTTTATATACACACTCATCCCATTCTTCTATATTTATAAATTAATCATTTTCTATCTTAATTTTTAAATTAATTTTAAAATATTAAAATTCATAATAAAGCTCAACTCATATTTTTTATTTTTATAAAATTTTTAAAAATTTAATCATGGCACATGCAAATACATAGGTTAAATAATTTAAAAAAATAAAAAGAATATTATATATATATATTAGATGATTTTTTATTTTTTTTATTTTTTTTATTTTTTTGGGACCACGTCTTCCAGCATCTTAAACACATTCTCCACGCACGTTCGGAAGTGTTAAGATGTACCCTTAGTAACGGACAGGATCACATGGAAGTTGCTTGCAGTCCTATGCGCTCTTCATGCCCGTCATGCAAGTTGTGTGGGGGCCTTTCAGTAGAATCTTGGCATGCTTTAAACAAATTCTTTGATCTCAATTTCTCCTATTACATCAAGAGAATTAAGTTATTATCGTTTTTTTTTTCTTATAGTTTAATTGTATTCTTTGCATTTTAGTACTATTTTGTAGGGATTAAGTTTTTTTTTTTTTTTTTGCATGTTAGTTTATCTAAAAATATGTTATATTTTTTTATTGTGAAATCCTAACTAATATTTAAATTCACATGAAATACTAATGATTTCTCGTAAATAGTGAAACAAAAATTTTCTAATGAGCCACATTTAATCACTTATTATAGTTGTTTTGTGTTGGAATATTTTTAGTAATAGAATAAAATATTTAACATCTTAATTTTATATAAAGATTTATCATATGTATCAATAAGAGTTATAAGAGATCAAATTTTTTTACTTAGAGAATGTAAAAAAGAAACAAAATTATGAGATTTGATAAGATAAAATAATTTTGTTAGTAATATGTCAGTGATTATAAATAATGCAATATGCCAATAATTGAGCATAACTTTAAAAATAAGAATATAAATTTATATTATTATTTTTTAGGCATTTGAGTGAATTTAATTGAAGACCCATACACAAAAGACAATCAAAATCTTGAACCGAAGATTTCTTAATTGAAATTTTAAAATCTTAATTTCTAAACTAAAGTGATTTAAATATAAATTTCTAGTAATGCTCACTCTTTATTGATTTCTACTACTTAATTTGCTAACCTCAACTTCTTTGATTCTTCGTTCCATAATAGATTATGAGTGAATTAGTAGTTAGTTCCAAGAAACCTAAACATCATTATTGAAGGGATCATTTGGGGTTATTTTTATTTTTATTTATTTATTTATTTTAATTTGAAGTAAAATATATTTAATGGACAGAACTGTTTTTTAAAATATCCAAAATAATCAAAAGTTCTTTTGAGTGTTTTAAAAAGCTATGATTTGTTTTCAAAAATAAAATAAAAAATAAAACACCTAAATAAATATTTTTAAAAAATATAAAAAAATTGAGCGTAAAAGAGATGATTTGGTAGACTAATATTTTATCCTTCTTGATATGACCCTGAAAATTCCACTAGTCGAAGCACGAATCTTGATGCTAAAAGTAAGCCGATCCGAAGTTGAAACTGGTCGAGATCAAACACTTAAAATATTCTTGAAAACTTTGGGATATCAATTAAATCCCTAAATAGCTTTCAAACATTGAGTGTTTATAGTCAAATCGAGCGTCTTGACGAGCCGAATCAAACAAGCCCAATATCTCATAATTCCGACATCATTTGAGCATTCAAATACACAAAATACATCATATGATCAAGGGATTCATCATGAGCCGTCCGATGGAGAGGAGTGGTTCGGATTTTGCATATATTTACAGAGACGTCACTCCTCCAATCTATAAATAGCTCCTCATTTCTCATATGAGGGTGGCCCAAGCAAGAGAGAGGAGAGAGCTCTAAAGGTCCTCCAAGCACAATCGTGCAGCCACTCGATGGTCATCAACCACCGCCGATCGCTGCCGTTGATCCTTGCCGTCAATCTCGCGGTCTCCATCATGACTTCTACCGGTGATTATTCTGCATTTCTACCGGGATTATTTCTACGCTTCGCCGGATTGTTCCTCGTGATTGCCGAATTGTTCGCATTTCCACCGGTGATTGCCCGCACAGTTCACCATCATCGCTTACTAAGAATCGATAAATCGTTGTCACATATGTTGTTCCTTTCATATGCAATCTGTAATCCCGTTATCGGAAGATTTTGTACTCAAACATACATAGTAGAAGATTTTAGGGCTAGCCCGCGGTTTTTTTTCCCTCTTTCGGTTTTTCACTTAAAATTGAGTTTTCTTGTTCACTTTAAATACGTGTGTGCTTTGGATTTCACAACGCTAAGGAGAACTTTACTCTACCGAATGATTTTTTAGCACGCATAGCGCCTCGGGAAACCCGATTCTCATTATTATCTTGTATGACGACCAAGTTTCCCAACAAGATCAAAACCACCATCGAGGTGGAGCATTTTAAGCTTTTAAAGAGCGTAAGCCAAGAATAAAGATTCATCAAACTTCGTTCTTTCAAATTTTGTCAGAAACTGAGGGGTAACTTTAATCTCAAAAGATTATCCAAATCAATATTCTGGATATCTAATTGATTATCAGTTAGAGAAGCAAGTCAGCAATACCAATGAAAAGGCCAAGGTTAAGGAGCAATTTTGGCTATAACCACAAACAGATGTTTTGATTCAACCTCTTCCATACAGGGTTAACGTCATCAAGTAATACTTTGACAAACAACCTCAGATGGGTCAAAAATCCTCAGTGGATTCAATTTGATCTATTTCATATAGGTTAATATCATCGAGCAAAGACTCTGACAAACAACCTCGGATAGATCAAAACTTCGCACCTACTCCATGCAGGTTAACGTCATCGAGCAAAGACTACAAACAACCCTGGATAAAAAATTGGATTCAATTCGACCTCTTCCATACATGTTAACGTCATCGAGAAAAGACTCTTACAAATAACCTAGGATAGGTCAAAAGGTCCTTGGTGGACTTCCCACGACCTTTTTCATACCGTTAACATCATCGGGTAACACCCTAACAAACAGCCTCGGATAGGTCAAAAATTATCAGCGGATTCAATTCGACCTCATCCATACAGGTTAACATCATCAGGTAGCACCCTGACAAACAATCTCGGATAGGTCAAAAATTCTCAGCGGATTCAATTCGACCTCTTCCATACAGATTAAAGTCATTGAGTCACACCCTGACAAACAACCTCGGAAAGGTCAAAAATCCTCAGCGGAATCAATTCGACCTCTTACATGTAGGTTAACGTCATCGGGTAACACTCTAACAAAAAACCTAGGATAGGTCAAAAGGTCCTTGGTGGACTTCCCCACCTCTTCCATATAGTTAACGCATCGAGCAAAGACACAAACAACCTAGATAGTCAAAAGGTTCTTGGTGGACTTCCAACGGCCTCTTCCACACTGTTGCGCATCTGCTAACACTCTAACAAACAACCTCGGATGGGTCAAAATCTAATTCAATTTGACCTCTTACATACAGAGTTATGCAACACCGACAAACAACCTCGATAGTCAAAATCCTCACGGATTCAATTCAACCTCTTTCACATAGGTTAACTTCTCCGTAACACACAAATAACCTGGATAGGTCAAAATTCTCAGATTAAATTCAACCTCTTCCACATAGTTAACGCCATCGAGTAAAGACTCGACAAACAACTAGATAGTCAAAGGTCCTTGGTGGACATCCCACGGCCTCTTCCACGTTAACCATCTGTAACACTCTGATAAACAACCTCGGATGGGTCAAAATTCTCAGCAGATTCAATTCAACCTCTTCCATACAGGTTAATACCATAGAGTCAAAGTCTCACAAACAACCTTGGATATGTCAAAAATCCTCATCATCGCCATCACATTGCCGGCGATAGTCACGCCATCATCGCTCATCTCGCTGATTACCGACGCTGCCAGCGACTACTGCGCTGGTTGCTGCAATTACCTTTATCGGCTACCGCCAGCTGACATCCGCTGCATTGCCGCTGTCGCGCGTTATCGCTGGTAATCGGCTGGTCACCACCATCATTGCGGCTATCTTCGCTAATCACTGACGCGTATTGCCACTGCTGACCATCGTTCGCTGCTGCCAACCACCCCGGCCGCCAACCAATTATCGTTGATACTGCCGGCTACTACGCTGACCATCGCCGCAGAATCTCGCCGGTATCCATCCCGACATCGACGCCGGCCGCACCGCTGATTATCGACGCTTATCGCAGCTGATTACGTTTTCGAGTCGTTGCTGAACCCGCTGCCGCTATGATGCGATTACCGGTTGCTGCCAGCGGTACCATCACGCATTTGCCATTATCACGGCATCGCTGCTATTCGCTGATTATGACGCGGTCCCCGCTATATTTTCTGCTGCTGCTGAATACCTGCTATTCGCTAACCATCAGATCCACCGCTGCTGATTCATTGCCGCCGCTTACCGACCATCCTCGATATTTCGCTTACCACTTATCGCGCCGGTATCTCGCTGATTATCGACGCTACCACTGATTATTAACGTCGCCACCGGCTGACTACTATCGGCCGTTGCTGACCACTTCGCCGCTTAACCACCACCCTTCGAATCGCGACTAATTAATTATCGCTGATTTCGGCTACCACACCGCCGCCGGTTATCCCACCGATTACCGAGCTACGCCTCGACTACTGCCGCTACCGCATTGCCGACCACCGACGGCCGCCAACCATCAGGCGGTTACCGCGCCGACCACTGCCGCCGATGTCGCCGACTACTGCCGCGCCATCGCCACTATCATCGCCGGTCTACGGCCACTACCATCGCCGCTGGTTATCTCGCCAACCACGGTCACCGCCACCACTATGGTCCATCGCGCATCGCCGAACTGTGGCATCATCTCCTGACGCAAAACCGGACGGTCCGGTTGACACCTTTCGAGGGAAAATTATGAACGACGATGTATCGTGGGTTTGATCGCCAACCCGGACGGCGGATGAGTACGCTGACGCCTCTCTTTCGAGAGAGAAAAAGAACGATGTATGTACCGCGGGCCTTGATCGCCTACGAACCCGGACGGTCTAACGAGTAAAGTTGACGCTCTTCGAGAAAAGCAGACCACGACATATGTACCGCGTTTGATCGCCCAACCCGGACGGTCCGAATTGACGCTTCTTCGAGGGAAAATTGTACATATATGTACCACGCCTTGATCGCCCAACCCGGACGGTCCGAGTACGCTGACGCTCTTTCGAGGAAATCAGACAACATATGTACCGCAGGCCTTGATCGCCTCCGAACCCGGACGGTCCGATGAGTACAGTTGACACCTCTTTCGAGGGAAAACTATAAACACGACGTATGTACCGTGGGCCTTGATCGCCTCCAAACCTGGTCGGTCCGACGAGTAGCTGACGCTTCGAGGCAAAATCAGACACGACATATGTTACGCTGACCGCTTCCAAATGACCTTCTTCAAGAAGAAGAGAAGGTGCCTTCTCCTCGCCTGTTTTATAGACTCCTTTTAGAGGCAAAAGGATAAAAAAGCATCCAAAACCGCTAAAAACCGCCCAAAACCGTTTAAAACCGCTCAAAACGGGCCAAAACGGACGTTTTATGGACGCATGGACGCCAGCCATGGCGCCAGCGCTGTGAGTTGCTGGTTCGCTTGACAGCCAGGTCTCTGCCCAGATGACTCGCCGCTTCCCCGCTGCCCGAACCGAACCGCGACCCTGACCAGCGATCAGAACCACGCGACCAGACGCGAGCAGATACTCAGCCCGCTTCGCACTGGCCACCCACTAGGTTCAGATTGCTCCCCTCACAAGATTCATACCCGCCTGCTCAGATCCTCAGAATCTATTCAGCCAAAACTGCTGCCCGGCCCAAATTTTCCACGCCCGTCAGTCTATTCGACCACGCAAAGGCCGCAAACACCTTTCTTCACCATGAAATCAAGCAGCCACTAGATTTCTTGAATCTAACCCTAAACCTTATATCTCTAAAGTTCTCTTAAATGTCCATACATGGGTCCATAACCTCAATCTTATGCCCACATATTCTCGATACATGCCGACCCTGCTCATGATCATAATCTTATGCTCTGAAGATATGTTCTCAAAATGTAGGTTAATGGACAAGAAATTTCATTAAAGAATCGCTATTTTCAAATATTCGGCAATATATTTGATGATCAGATAATATCATCCATTGAGATATTATCATCCAAAAAATAAACCGATATGACCAAAAAATTTACTAGTCACGGATCTTGATGCTAAAAGTAAGCCGATCCGAAGTTAAAACTGGTCGAGATCAAACACTTAAAATATTCTTAGAAACTTTGGGATATCGCTAAATCTCTAAAAATTTTCAAACATGGAGTGAAATAAATCGAGCGTCTTGACAAGCCGAATCAAACAAGCCCAATATCTCATAATTCGACATCATTTGAGCATTCAAATACACAAAATACATCATATGATCAAGGGATTCATCATGCCGTCCATGGAGAGGAGTGGTTGATTTTGCATGTATTTACGAGACACTCCTCCAATCTATAAATACCCTCATTTCTCATATGTGGGGGCCTAAGAAGAGAGAGAGAGCTCAAAGATCCTCCAAAGACAATCGTCGCCACTGATAGCCAACCACCGCCACCGCTCGCCGCCAGATCCTGCGCCAATCTCCGCTTCCATCATGATGACTTCTACCGTGATTGTCGCATTTCTACCATCGATTGTTCGCTTTACGCTGATTGTTCCTCGTTTATGCTAGAATTGTCAGATTATGCTGATTGCCCGCATTAATTCACCATCATCATCTCTACTACTAGCAATTGTTATAATCTATCATCGACATTGTTGTTCCTTTCTCATATGCATTGTAATCCCGCTATCGGAAGATTTTGTACTAAAACATACATAGTAAGAAGATTTTACGCTAGTGATTTTTCCTCTTTCGAGATTTTTCACATAAAAATTTGGTTTTCTTTTCTTTAAATATTTCATACTTTGGATTTCAAACAAGTTTGAAAATTTTACTCTACCGCAACTGATTTTCTAGCACGCAATACTTCTATATGCGAAGTATCTATCTCCATCCATTCAAATTATGCTAGAAGATTACAATTGAAATTATTTAATTATTTTAATTTTGATGAATTCTGTTTTGACTGTTTGAATTGAGATAATGGATGAATTGGAGGTAGTGAATGGACTAAGGGGTTCACATTCATTAAAAAAAAATTATAGGGATAAACGCAGGATCGAGGAAAGCTTCCAGCCATTAGAAATGGATAAGGTTAAAATTAGCCTTCAATATCTTATCTGCGGCTAGAACAAGTCATTGTATTGGAAATCCGGTAGAGAGATTAGATATGATATATATTCATATCCGATTATAAAGTTCTTTTTCTCTTTTTTTATATATTTTTTAATGTTAATATTATTTCATACTAGAAAATTCGTGATGTTAGAAAGTAAATCTTTACATCTTTAGTTTTATAAGAAGATTCATTACACATAGATAATTAGAAAAATTATGGAAAATATCATAGTTTTATGTGAAAAATTTCAAAAAGGAAAAAAATTATGAGGCTTTGATTAGTCAAAATAATCCACTATATTCTTGAAATTATAATATTTCCCTCTTACTCTTTAAAAAATTAGATAATAATAATTGTATAATGATTGTCGAAATGCTAGAGAATTCTAATTTAAAGAGGGTGTGTGGCGACTTCTCACTCAGCTAAAGGTGACGAAATATAAGAGAATAATTAGTGCGTTATATACTATTAAGAATTTAATAAAAATCTAGAAGTGGCGACTACCCCCACCTAGCCACCCCATGTTCCACCACTGCTGTCGAAGGAAGGTGAAAGATAGATGTTGGTGATAATCGCTATGTTTTTAGAGGAGAACTATAATTCAATTATAGATCAATTTTTTTGAAGATACATGAAAGTTATTAATGTAATTTTAAATAAAACAACGTAAAACATTTTTAAATCTATTTTAGGTGGTTATAATTTTTTTTTAATTACTTATAAAATATTATGAGATATTTTATTTTTTGAATTACTGTAGATATGATAAATATTTTTTCTTAAAAAAATAAATAACGGTTTTATAATTATATTATATATATTGACATTTGATTGTGAAAAATAGGTTCCACTTACTTAATCTTCTAGAAAGAAATAATAAGTAGTCAAATAAAAGTATGATAATGTCTTAATAAAATTAAAATTAAGTAATGAGAAAATTAGCTGATTTAAATCGTTAATTAAATATCATTTAAATTTAAATATTTAAATTAATTTACTTAATAATCAAGTAGTTTATTAAATTCACAATCACTAGTGAAAAAGTTGTCATTATTCATGCAACAAAATGCTTGTAAATGTATGTGTATATATAGATCTAGTTATCTACGAAAAATTAATTTTGAGTGCCGCTGATTTAATAAGATAAACTTATATGATTCTTCCAAATTTATATAATATAAATTATCTGAACATATTAATAAATATTTTGGTGTGTATCCCAATTTGAATATTATGATTCTCACTTTTATTTATATTTTATAATTAAATTTTAGGCTAACTGTAATGAAACATTACGTAGATATAATTTGTGCTACAACTAATTCCAATGGCATGCGAAGTTGGTTACATATATAAGGATCGTACATAACGGAGCCCCATCAAACCATGATGTCATCCAGGCAGCTACCCGCACGGATATGATAAATATATTTATAATCAAAGTGAGATAATTGGCAAAATTTTTAAACTAAGCATTTTTAAATAGTAATTAGCAAAATAGACTTAAAAAAAATTCAAAATAATCACAGAAATAATTTTTTTTTTAAAAAAAGTAATTACATACATTTCACACAATTCTTATGTATTTATATAAGTAACATCATAGTGTAAAATATCTTTTTTTAAAAAAAAGGAATTTATCTTATATATTTATATATCTAACATCTAAAGTTAGATATTTACTTATGTAAATTAATTTCACTTAAACTTATCTAATTCTCTAAAATTTTTAAAAAATGACAGCTCAATATCAAAAAAATATATCTCATACTTCGCAGAAAAAATACAATTCACTTAATCTGGAAATATGTAACATAGATAAATAGTGTCGCTCGATGCGTAGAAAATATAAAAAACGAGTAGTCATATCAAGCTATCGGATGACCCACAACCACGGATGACAACTAAGGACAACTAAGAACATCTAACACGGTGCCGTGGTGGAAGTGCATCACTCCACAGGTGTCTCGTGGTCGAGGAGCGGTCATGAGATGGTGCCGATGCACACTTCATCTTGGCGGTGGCCTCCCTCGATCATCGAGGGGTGTAACATCGGTATCTCCTGATGGTTGCACGAAAGGGGCGATTGGGGTACACTAGTGTATCTGCGCATGTAGGCGGTGGGTGAGGATATTGGAGAGCACATGGCCATGACTGAAATGGAGTGAACATGGCTTCCTGATAAGGGTACGGAGTAGGTGTGTCATATGGATAACTGTATGGACCAACATCTGGTATAAACAATGGACCTGCGTCAAATCCTACAGTATGTGGCTTGGAAGATGAAGGTGCTGCAGAAGAACTGTTGGCATCATCTGAATCTCTATATCTGCTATCTGATATGTGCACGTCTCTCTGTAGTTTCCTGCATATCTCCTCATAGGTATTGATTGAATACTGAAAATCAGCATCCATATCTCTCCCAAAATAAGGCTGAAAAATATCTTGTGTGTCCAAGATATGCTCCCGCTGTTGAAGCAATTATATAATTTAGTTCACATAACATATCAAAATTTGAATAGCTTAAAATTTTTTAGTACTCACCATCAGTCTCTCTCCAGGAGCTCGAGGATAATAGGTGGTATGCGGAATGGTCGAGCCCTAAGCATGTACAAGGAGGCTCAGGACCGATGCCACCTCATGTATGTAATCGTTCGGTCAACTCTAGGTGGAACCACATCCAGTACAAGCTGAATGTCGGCCTACTAAGGTATGTAACCCTGGTGGTATTGAACCCAAGCGTCGGCCTTCCCCACCATCATTCGAAATCACGGGATCTATGGGTTAGGTCGATGGTGTGAGACTGTTTAAGGACATTGGGAGGTACCATTCAATTCTCTTCCAGCAAATGAGTGGCACACGAGCGAGCCAAATTTCACATCCAGTCAAACAGATATCTGTCACTATGATGCGCATCTGCTGCCCATAAGGCTCCCATATCTCCTGATAGAAAATTTATATTTCTCCCATACTTATCTCAAAAATAGGAACATAAACAAAATCTCACCTGCGTCGCATTCTATTTAAAAAGTGTCTTTTTAGGTTCTACACAAGCTTCACATTGTTAATTCAGTTTCCAATTATATATTTTAAACATAAGAAATCACAACAAAAAATAAATATTTTCAACTTACAATACATTCTTCAAATCCAGAATTTAGCACACATAACTACTCATTTGGGAAAGAGAGAACATCAGTAATTTATAAATGTAGAAGAATATTAGGAATAATCAAGACTACAAATCCAGACTTTAGCACACATAACTACGATTTCTTCTTCATATTTGAATCTCCCTATTTGATACATTTTCTCCATTCTCCATGGTAAATAACATAAGGAAAAACATATCACATTCACAAACACTATACTATACCATTTGATACTTTCTCCATTCTCCATGATAAATAACATAAATATCATAACAAAACTACAAAATAACATAACTCTACATACCTAAAGAAAAGATATCACATTCACAAAAAGCATGTCACACTACTTAAGAAAACACAAATTTGCTACACACTCCAAATACAACATATACATCTCACATTCACATATTACTCACTTATTTTTAAAAAAAATAAAAAAGAAGCCAAAATATACCTTCTTCCCCACAAATCCACATTAAGTTTGCCTACAAACATCATAAAATACAACATATATATCTCACATTCACATACTACTCAATTATTTTCAAAAAAATAAAAAAAGCCAAAGTATACCTTCTTCCCCACAAATCCACATTAAGTTTGCCTACAAACATCATAAAATACAACATATACATCTCACATTCACATATTACTCACTTATTTTCAAAAAAAAAAACCAAAATATATATACTATTGGCCGGTAGGGACAAGACGATTGCCTTCGGCGAGGAGATGGGATGGGTGTCCCGATCTCTTGGTTCTCTTTTTTTAAAAAAAATATTGTTTAGCCCTTTAAGGCGATTGGCATTGTGCATGTCGGTCGCGTCGGTCGCCCGTTTAATTAAGCAGGTATTTTCTATTGAAATTTTTTTTTAAGTCTATTTTGCTTTCGATTTAAAAGGTGCTTAGTTTAAAATTTTGCTGAGGTAATTTAACTATATATATATATATATATATATATATATATATATATATATATATATATATATATATATATATATATATATATATATATATATTAGAGAGAGAGAGAGAGAGAGAAATTTATTAGTTAGATGATTAGACACATCACAATAATTCATAAAGCAATTATATTTGTTTAACTTCATGCATTGATACCTTTTTTTCTATTTACATTTTATTTTTAAACAATATTTTATTTCTCAAAAAATTACACAAGTACATTTGAATGTTTGTACACAAATATTAGTCTTCCATAATGAGTCATACATAGTCATCGTTTGTTCACATCAAGAAAGGTCAATCAAAATATACATAATCTTGTATAACATCAACAATCTTCATCATCATTTATAAATGCTCATAATGAAATAATGGAATCTCAAGGGCATCCCTATCTTTTTCTTACCAAGCCATTTTCATGCTTCTCAATATAAAATCCTCAATATTATAGACGCTAATTACTAGTGTTTAGATAACGTAGATTCTTAGCAAGTTTAAATCTATTATTATGTAACTTGTTATGGTGATCTAGATGATGATGTTATAAATTGTATATAGATTTGTATGTATGCTGGATTTCACAATAAGGGCGTGCGCGTTGTAAGCGTCTGGGCGGGCCTATGGCTCTAGGGCTGTGCATAATTTGGTTTAAACCGAAAATCCAATTTAAACCAAACCAAAATTTTAAATTTGGATCGGTTTTTTAATTTTATTTTGGATTTCGGATTTAATTTTAGCTAAATTCAGTTTTTGGATTATGGATCGGATTTAAAATTTATAATCGAAAACCGATTAGCCAAATTTTGGAATGTGGTCTGTCGCGGTTGCAAGTTAAAAGTTAGAAGTTAAACTTAAAACCTAAAAGCAAAAGGATTAAGTTCAGTTACATTATTGCTATGATTGATTTCCTCTTGAAAGCTTCTCTTGACTCTTGGTTTTCAATTTCATTTCCACTTGTCGGCTTGATTTGTTATTCATCGTTCTTTTCGGTTTCTATTTCTCTGTGCCTCACTTAATTATAAAGGCATTGTTGCCCTCTTTGAGTTTTGCCTCTTTGGCAATCCATAGGCAACCTAATCGGTAATCCTTATAGTCTAAACTCTAAAAGACTGAAACTCGGAATCTCTTCATTCTCTTCTCTAAGTTTTCCTCATGGGCTCTTGGCTCTCGCAATCTCGATTCTCACGGACTCCTACGGTAGGTTTTGTCAACATTCAGCAATGCAGCAGGTTGATCTTTTCCTCCTTTTATTGATGTGATTATTGCAGTTGTCTTGCAATGTAGGCATCTCTTTTGCTCTTACTTTCTTTCAAGTTCTGTTGTTGTTGTTTGTTTAGTTGCTGACAGATTACCCTTTACTTGAAGGCTGTCTTCAACAGTTTTTTCATGGATTCTTTTTATGGCTGTTTTCTGCTTTGGAGTTGTTTACTATCACCTCGGTTGGCTCCAGTTTCTGTTATGTGGTATTGCTTATCGGCTGAATGGATTAATGGGTTATTTTGTTATGCAGGTTGATTCTTTGTTGTTTTTTCAGTATGGTTGTTTGTTATTTTGTTTCTTTGCTTGGTGCCTTGGTTAGCTTGATCCACATGGGCAATATGTTTTTCACTACTGGTTGAGGTCATTTTTGGATCAAATGGTGTATAATTTCTACAGTGATCTAGCTTTTTGGATCAAATATTCTTCTGACTTTCGTTCCTGCTAAGCTCTCATCTTTGGTTTGGGTTTACTGCCTTGTAACTTGTTGATCTCCCTGTTGATCTCCCTATGTGCATATATATATATATATATATATATATATATATATATATATATATATATATATATATATATATATATATATATATATATATATATATATATATATATATATATATTTGTTTCTTATCAAGCTATGTTGGCTACTCCACATCAATCTTATGCATGGAATGCAGGTGCTACAGATTATTTGCTTTACAACAATTGAAAATTTATTGGAGGGCTCAACTCACTTATACCTCTAATTATGCATAATATCTTTTTCTATATATTTCATCATATATTCTTGACTTGAAATTTAATATAGATGTGAAGGTCAACAACCTTCTTCTAGTGGTATCAAAATTATTGAAATTTCTTTAGGTACACTTATGCCATAAAGTTGATTAGAAATTTCATTAAGTTCACACTATAAAGGTTGGGATTTTCTAAATGATATGTGGTGCCTAAAGTGGTAATTGGTAAACTGAAAGTTGAAATTTGGTGATTGGTATCTTTGAAAATTAAAATGCTTGATGCATTTGGCTTTAGTAGTGATGCAATCATGCAAGCTTGTTTTTACCATTTATGTATATGATTAGCTAAAAAAGTAGACTACTGATTATATGCCTATATTCATGTTAGCAATAGTTTTCATAGAAGTTTGAATAAAAATAATTGATATTACTTTTTTCTACTCTCATTTGGCTTATTCTTTCTTGATCTCATTATACTTTGATTAGATGTCTCATTGTGGAGAGAGTTATAACATGATTAGTTCTTCCTAAAATCAAATACCTATCAACCAAGATAATACCCATTGTGTTGCAAGTGCTTCAAGTAGCAAGTCATCTTTTGAAAAGAAAATAAGAAAGATAGTCCGACCAAGATCTGATGTCTACGATTATTTTACAAAATTTAATAGTTTCGATGAAGAAAAGATGAGTAAATGTAACTATTGTGGGAAGACTTATCATAGTGATACAAAGCTTAATAGTACTACAACTTTACAGATACATCTTTCTGTATGTCAGAAGAATCCTCATAACATGGAAAAAGTCAAACTTTACTAGTATTGCAACCTAGTGGCAAAGGTGAACAAAATACTGGAGGTCTCAAAGCTTGGAGATTTGATCAAGAAGCTGTTAGAAAAGCTTTAGCAGCCATGGTAATTATGGATGAATTATCATTCAAACATGTTGAAGGATATGGGTTCAAATAGTTTATGACTCAATATTGCCCAGTGTTTAAAATACCTTCCCGTTGGACACTCACTCATGACTGCTTTCAATTTTACTTAGATGAGAAGAATGCTTTAAAAATAATATTACGAGATTCAACTACAAGGGTTTGCTTGATAACTGACACATGGACATCAATTCAGATAATTAATTACATGTGTCTAACTGTGCACTATATTGATGAAGTTTGGAAGTTAAATAAGAGAGTCATTAATTTTTATCTCATATATAGTCATAGAGGAGAGATTGTTGAGCAGGAGGTAGAGAGATGTTTGATTGATTGGGGTATTAATGTAATTTTTACAATCACAGTTGATAATGCTAGCTCCAATAATGGTATTATCAATCATTTGCAGAAGAAATTTTCTAAATGAGAGGGAAGCATTCTTGATTGTAAGTTCTTATATAAGAGATGTGTTGCACATATTATACATCTTATTGTTCAAGATGGAATTAGAGAGGTTGGTAAATCTATACAATATGTAAGAGCAGCAGTGAGGTACATTAGACAATCACCATCAAGACTTAAAAAATTCAAAGAATGCATTGAAATCAAAAAAATACAAAGCAAAAGCTGTTGTGTTTGGATGTACCTACAAGGTGAAATTCTACATATCTGATGTTAAATTCAGCGCTTCAATTTCAAAAAGCTTTTGAGAGATATGAAGAGGTTGATTCTCAATTTAGAGTAGAGTTGGAGAAGGAAGTGGATGCAAATCATGGTGGAGGTAGAGTTCCATGTGATGGTGATTGGGAGAATGCAAGAAGACTTGTTACTTTCTTAGAAAGATTTTATGAACTGACTCTACGCAATTTCAGTTCCTTATATGTCACTTCAAATACATTCTTTCATGAGATTGCGGAGGTCCAATGTGTGCTTCAAAGTTGGGAATCCCATAATGATCTTGAAGTTAGTAGCATGGCAAAGAAAATGAAATTAAAGTTTGATAAGTATTGGGGATGTGTTGATAAAATGAATATGAATATTTATCTTACAGTTGTACTTGATCCCAAGTTCAAACTAAGATATATTGAATTTGTTGTAGTGGATATATATCCTGGCTTGGAGGGGGCTAATTTGGCACGAGCAATAAGGTCTAGCTGCTATGATATGCTCTATGATTATAAGATGAAGTTAGTTAACAGAAATAGAGATGAAATTGCTTCTGAGATAAGATAAAATATTATTGAAAGTCATCATGATCCAAGGGATGGGGGGAGAAAGTACATGATGGTTGAGAAGTTCAAGAGGCATAATTATGGGAGAGATGATCTTGAGAGTAAAATAGACTTAGATAAATACTTGGCTGAAGACTCTGAAGTTATGCAAGATGACTTCAACATTTTAACATGGTGGAAGGTTAATGCTCCAAGGTTTCACATCTTATCTCAAATGGCTAGAGATATTTTGGATGTTCCTAAATCAATTGTAGCTTCTGAGTCTACTTTTAGTACTAGTGGTTGTGTTATAGATGCTTTTAGGAGCTCTTTATCTCCAAAATAGTACAAGCTCTTATTTGTGCCCAAGATTGGATGAGAGCAAAGTGGGCAAGTGAACCAATCAATGTTGAGGAGAACATTCATGATATTGATAAATTTGATGAAGGTATTGTTATATCTTTTAAATTTTTTCGATTAATTATAACACTTTATTTTTTCAGCCATACATCACTACCATACTTTATTATGCATTAATATTTTTTTCTTTCAGATCTATCGAAGGTTATAGATGATCCAACCTTTTGATAAAGTATTGAAATGACGATCATATATATCTGAGATATAGACTACATCTGAGATATACTCATATACATCAATACATGCTATACTGAAATGATACATTTTGGTAGATTCTCTTATGATTTACATTTTTTGTTGCTTGGTAATTACTAGTTGACATATGGTGAAACCCTGTTCAGCAATACAAATTGGATTGGCTCTCTATTTTTATGCTTAATGAGTTCAGATTTTCAGTCTAAAGTAATATTTCTCCATACAAATCTTTCTATATGTGAATGTACAATACTTTTTTGTATGTCAATGACAATGAGTTTAGTCTAAAGTGTGTCATAGTGTCATAGACAATGAAGTTCTCAGTTTCATTTTGCATTGATCTTATTTTAATTATTTGATATCTATGGACTATAGAGTTTTTGTTTTGAAATGTTGTTACTTGCCTACTTTGTGTTGTGACTTGTGAGCCAGTGGCAAGTAAGTCGGTGGGTGTGTTGTTGGTGTTGTTTTGAAATGTTGCGACCTTGTTCATTGTTCAGTAATTCTATTTTTATCACGGGTGGTCGGGTTGGTGTATTCATTGTGTTGTGACTTTTTGAAAATCAATATGAGATTTGGATTTTTTCTTGTAATGTTTCAGCCATACATTTAGTGCTCCTCTCTATGAAACGTTGAGCATTTGTAGCATCAGAGTTCAGATTTCAGTCATACATCTAGTGTTCCTGTAATGTTTCAGCCATACCCTGTTCACTAAGATATTTTGCCCCTAAAATAAAAGTTTTTTGCTTCTTTATTGCTCCCTGCAACATAGACATATGGTGAAACTCTGTTTAGCATTCAGAGTTCAATTTTTTTTTAAAATTATTGTACATTTGAACTTATAAGCTGCTGGAAAATCTCTCATTTGAAAATTGAAATTGACTTTATAAGCCTCCATAAATTAGAAGCTAAAATTTGTATGGAGAAATTATATGATTATATCTGAAGCATGATTTTCTTGGCTGTTGTATGGAGAAATTATATCTTTTGAGTGTGTTTTGCAGACTTGCAGTTCATGGAATCATGTTTGTTAATATGATTCCATTTAACTATTCATAAGAAGGTTAATTGATGCTTTGTGCCTTGTGGTTTGTTGGCTGTTGCACCTAGTTTCTATAGAATAATAGTAACTTGATGAGGCCGTGAATGCTTCATCGAATTACGAATATGAGTGAGGTAACATTTTTGATTGCATTAGGATGTGTTGTTTGACTTGAATTCAAGCTGATTTGGGGATGTTTGGTATTCTATTTTGGGCTTTTTGGCAGTGTTTAACCAAGATTTATCTTAAATCCGGTCTTATAAATATTTAGATATTGTAATTACTAGTAGTTTGATAATCATAGCATTATTACTGCTCATTTATAATTGGTGGTTCCCTCTATTTTAACCTTTTTTGGGCTGGTGGCTTCTGAGTTCTGTGGCGGTGCTTTCGACAATGATGACTTTGATGTTATATTTCATTTACCACAGCTAGTAGCATTATATGTGATTTTAACCCTCCAAATTCTGTTGCTCTTAGTAATTTTTTGCTTTTATTTTCATTTTTTAGTCTCTCTTTTGTTTTATCTCATGTTTCTAATCAGTTAGGTTTTTTAAGATGTTTTGGTAGTGTGGTTTATTATTGCAAGTCTTGGACTCTTGGAATTGGAGCATTGCAAGTCAGAATATGTATTTTTTTTCTGTCAACCTTGATTCAGACATTCAATGATGTAGCTTCTTTAGCATTCAGAGCTCAGATTTTTTTTTTATTATTGTACATTTGAACTTGTATGCTGCTGGAAAATCTTTCATTTGAAAATTGAAATTGACTTTGTAAGACTCTATAAATTAGAAGTCAAAATTTGTATGGAGAAATTATATCTGAAACATGGTTTTCTTGGCTGTTGTATGGAGAAATTATATATTTTGAGTGTGATTTGCAGACTTGCAATTCATGGAATCATGTTTGTTAATATAGTTCCATTTAACTATTCATAAGAAGGTTGATCGATGCTTTGTGCCTTGTGGTTTGTTGGCTGTTGCAATTGGTTTCTATAGAATAATAGTAACTTTATCTCAAATTGGTCTTATAAATATTTAGGTATTTTAATTACTAGTAGTTTGATAATCATAGCATTACTACTGCTCATTTAAATATTCAGATATTTTAATTACATATTTTTGGTTTTTTAAAAATTGAACCGAAAATCTAAACTTTTTTTCAGATTGGATTGGTTCGGATTATATTAAATCTTATACGGATCATTTTGGTCTTTCAAACCGACGGATTAGCAAATTAAAAAATCGATCCGTCCAATCCATAGAATGCACACTCTCAGCTCTGTGAAGCGAGCACCACGCCCCCTACTTCCAGTGATCATAGCCTTGTGCACCCATGAAAATCTAATCTCTTAAACTATATATGATGCAAAGGTTAATAAACCCAAAAATTTTATTGAAGAATTTGTTATTTCAAATATTTGGCATATTTTTTTGGATGATAGAGATGAATTCATCCAAAAATAGGGGACAATTGATATGACACTGAAAATCCCATTAGTCGAAGCACGAAACCTAATCCTAAGTCAAAACTAGCCCAGATCAAGCACTTAAAATATCATTGAACACTTTGAGATATCAGTTGAATCTCTAAATAGTTCCTAGATATGGAGTGTTTATGATCAAATTGAGCATATTGACGAGTTGGATCTAACAAGCCCAAGATCTCTTGATTTTCACTTCATTTGAGCATTTAAATATTTAAAATACATCAAATGATCAAGGGAATCATTTCGAGCCGTCCGATGGAATGGTTCAGATTTTGCACGTATTTACAGAAATGACATTCCTCTAATCTATAAATAGCTCCTCATTCTTCACATTAGGAGAGCCCAAGCTAATGAGAAGAGAGAGCTCTAAGGCTTGAAGATCCTTGAGCATAGCGTACCACCACTCGATGATGTCGACGACCACCATCGTCGGTCCTTCGCCCCAACCACCGGTCCTCAGCCATCAACCACGCCACGGTCTTTGCGATCACCATTCGATCATGTCTAACCACCGCCGATTGGCGTTAGCCATGCCATCTACCATGCTTTCGACCACTGCCGTCACCATGGCGGTCATCGTCGCCGACCACCATCACCATCCGCGCGACCGCCATCGATACCACCATCATCATCGTGGTCATCAACACCATCGCGAATCATCACGCGACCCGTGCGAGCCACCACCCACGATCATCGTCATCATCGACCACTGATCAATCATTATTCGTTGCCGGTCATCTCATGGTCATCACCACCAGCGGCCGTATTTATGACCATGCTTCACCATCAAGTCATCAAACTACGGTCCAACCACACTACATAGATGTTGTTTAGGATTCCCATTATCGCTTTCTCCTCTGATTACTCGTTATTGGAAAAACTTAAACTTTGTACTCCGAAAGAGATATATAGTAGAAGATTTTTACTAGGCTAGGCCTCGTAGCTTTTTCCCCCTCTTCAAGAGTTTTTTCACGTAAAAATCCTGAAGTTTATTATTCACTCTTCAAATACCTATGTATGTGTTGGATTTCAAAATAGAGCTAAGATGTAAACTTTATTCTCATGGCGATTTTCTAAGATTCATATTAATGTGATTTGGAGGTCAAAATTGAATTTATCTAATTATACTAATCCATATTGTAATTATTGACTAACTCAAGCAATTTTGTCAGTATCTTGTAATGTTACACACTAAAAGCATAATGAAACAAACTTTTAAAGAGGTCATAGAAGTGTGTTTCATGGGCAATTACATCCCTCAAATCTTAGATATATAGTATTCCATGCTAATAATAATGAAACGAAAAAGACATTTACAAGCTCTTAACTAAAATTAAATAGAGCCTTTGATTATTTTTTTTATTAACTTCAAGGCACTTGTGAATTGCATGATAAAATATAATCAAAAATGAGAAAATGAGGTTATAATTTTTTGGAAGCAGATGAGAGAATCATTGCAATGAAGACACCTTAGAAGTGATGAATAGCAAATTTTGTTGCCCTTCATAGAAGCGATCAAGGAGATTGTAAATATTAAGTGAGTGATATGTCTAATGAAGTTTAACTTCCCATTATAGAATGTAGCATTTTTATGTTAAATATTTGGGAAATTTGCATACATATCATACAATTCTTATGTATTTACATATATAATATCTAAATTTTAATTTATATATATATAGCATTCCAATCTTTAATATCACATCAAATATATTATTATCATCATTTATTTTTTAAAAGTAAAATATACCTTTTTTTAATATAGAAAAATATTAGATAAATAAACATCTAACTTTAAATATTATATATAAAAATATATTAAAATTGTGTGATATGTATGACAAAGTGAATGAAATATATGACAAAATCAGTACAATAATGTTAAAGTTAACTTTGTACGACGTTTATCAAGGTATATCTTATAATGACTATATAAATATATTTTGCTTTAGAATGATTTATGATCTGATAAAAAAGAGATGGAAAGTTATTTCCATTCACAATATCATTTGGTCCAAGAAAAAAATGTCGAATTCTAATAAACATATTTACAAAATAAAATATTAGGCAAAGGAGATATCTATGATGTTGGAAACATATAAAGATAAAAATAAATTTATCTAATCGAGATCTCATGTCAAATCATCAAGAAGATAATGTCAGAAGCGGCACGAATCCATGGAAGAGCTAATGCGGGATTTTGGCCTTCCACTTCTAAAGGGGTGTTCTTGAGAGAGAGAGAGAGAGAGAGAGAGAGAGAGAGAGATGGGACGTAGTAAAATGAGAACTTCTCCCTTTAGAATGGGGACCATGACCCTATTTATACTTGAGTATATTTTACTTTATTTTAGCCCATCATTAAAATAAAATAAAATATATGGTCTCTACACATGATAATTTCATACAAAATTAATAAAAATATCTCAAAAATCTAAAATTAATTAATCTTTATTTGATTACAAAATTAATAGGCTTAAAAATAAGATAGCGCATAATGTATAATTAAATTCATATGATTCAAAATTCTAACAATCTCCCACTTGGGTATATATTGCACAATTATATTATTAAATACTTTAAGAGCTCAATATTTATTATCTTCAAAGAGAAATATCTTTAGACAAGTTAGTCAATTAATAATATTGGCATAAAATTAAAGTGATCTTTATTATAATTTTTCTATAACAAGACTCATCAGTGATCACTAAATTAATATGATTAATGACATATATCAAGTATGAATATGTAGCATGGAAATTTTATGTAATGTGATCAAATATCATATCTATTTCCAACTGGTCCTATTTTATAACTCAAAAGAGTTATAAATATAGTTTCATTTATTTATGTTAAACTACAATTGAAATTATATAACTTTATTTCAGAGTTTTTAACTATAAGATAATAACAATACTTTATTCTGATCAGAAAAAATATATTTACAATCATTGAACATCATAAGCAAACTCCACTAGGCTAGCATATCATCAAAGTAAATCACTCACATACGAGTCACATGATCATAAAATATTTTGGGTGATAAACCTTTTGTAACTGGATCTGCAATCATAAAATTTATACTAATATGTTCAATAGATACTTGAGAACTCTGAACTCTTTCTTTTACAACACGAAACTTTATGTCAATATGCTTTGATTTTGACGAACTATTGTTGTTCTTTGAATACAACTCAGCGGCTCTATTATCATAATTTATTTTTAATGGTCTCTCTATTCCATCAAAAATATTTGGCCCAGTGATAAAATTTCGTAGTCATATTTCTTGATTTGATGCCTCATAATAAGCTATAAATTATGCTTTCATATTGGAAGAAGCTATAAGTATTTGTTGAACACTTTTCTAAGATATAACTCCTCCAGCTAATAAGAAAATATAACCTAAAGTGGATCTTTTACTATTGAGGCAACCAGCAAAATCAGAATCGGAGTACCCCCATGATCTCCAAATGATCTAATCTCCGATATGTGAGCATGAAGTCTTTTGTTCTCTTCAGATATCGCATAACCCATTTTTTTTCTTTCCAATGATTCATTCCTGAGTTACTTAAATATCTGCCAAGCATTCCAACAATGTACGCAATATCCGAACGCGTACAAACTTGAGCATACATAAGACTCCCTACTGCAGATGCATAAGAGATCTTTTCCATCTCTTTATTTTCGAATTCATTTCTTAAACATTGAAGTAAATTGAATTTATCACCTTTAGCAATGGGTGTATCTCCTGGTGCACAACCTTTCATGCCAAATCTACTAAGCACTTTATCAATATATGTCTTTTGTGATAAACCAAGTATACCATGAGAACGATCTCGATAAATTTGTATACCCAACACAAAAGATGCATTTTCAAGATCTTTCATTTCAAATTTATTTGAAAGAAATTTTTTGGTTTCATGCAAAAGGCCTATATCACTACTTGTCGATAATATCATCAACATATACTAGGATGATGAATTTACTCTCACTTATTTTGTGATAAATGCATTGATCACTGTTTTCTTTAAAAAAAAAAAATAATCACTTGATCAAATTTCTTATACCATTGACGAAGCTTGCTTTAAACCATAGATGGATTTCTTTAATTTGCATACCACGTATTTTGAATCAGAAGATTGAAAATTTTCTGGTTGTATGACATATATAGTTTCTTCAATGTCACCATTGAGAAATGCAGTCTTTACATCCATCTGATGTAACTCTAAATCATAATGAGCTACTAGTGTCATAATGATTCTAAAAGAGTCTTTAGAAGAAACTGGAGAGAAAGTCTCTTTATAATCAATGTCTTCCTTTTAAGTGAAACCTTTAGCGACTAGACGTGCTTTATATCTTTCAACACTGCCTTTTGAATCTCATTTGGTTTTAAAAATCTATTTATAATCAATGAGTTTTAGTGATTTAGGCAATTCGACAAGATCCCAAACATCATTGTCTTTCATTGATTTCATCTCATCCTCAATGGCTTTTATCCATTTATGAGAGTTAACACTTTGTTTGACTTGACTAAAAGAGATTGGATCACTCTCCAATCCAATGTCAAACTCATGTTCATGGAGATACACAACATAATCATCTAAAATTGCTAATATCCTCTCCCTAGTAGATTTTCTTAATGACACTTCAATTTGAGGTAGTTATGATTCCTCATTCTGAGTGGGAGTTAACTCAAGAATATTTTGATTATCTGTATTTACAACTTGAATATGATCAGGTAAAATTATATGATCATTTTCTATTGTAACTATAGGAAGAGTAATAAATTGCTCTTTAAATATAAAATTTTTAGGTTTATTACACCCATCATATTCAGCTTCCTCAATAAATTTAGCATTGCCCATCTTGAAAAAAGATTTATTTGAAGAGTCATAAAACTTAAAACCCTTCGACCTTTCTGAGTATCCAACAAAATAGCAACTTATAATTCTTGAGTCCAATTTTCTTTCATTAGGCTTATATGGCCTAGCTTCAGTTGGACATCCCTAGACATAAAGATGCCTAATACTAGGCTTATTCCCAATCCATAATTCATATGAGGTTTTAGCTCTTGCTTTGCTTGGAACTCTATTAAGGATGTAAACTGTAGTCTTTAAGGCTTCTCCCCAAAGTGAATCTGGTAAAGAAGAATGATTTATCATATTTCTAACCATATCCATAAGTCCGATTTAGTCTCAACTACACCATTTTGACTCACTAACATTGTGTATTGAGGAGCGATGCCATTACTAAATATTTGGCAAAAGGCACGGACATTGTTCATCATGTCTACCATAGTATTCACCACCACGATTGGTTGACATTTTCTTTCCAAATTAATTTTCAACTTCAGCCTTAAAATTTTTGAATACGTCCAGTGATTGTGACTTCTCATAAATTAAGTATAAGTACTCATAATGAGAATAATCGTCTATGAAAGTAATGAAATACTAATGGCCATTCCAAGTAGCTGTATGGAATGGATCATAAATATCAATATGAATTAATTCCAAGACGTTTAAACTCTTATTAGCATCAACTTTCTTGATATTTGTTTATTTTTTCCTTGATACATTCTATACAGAGTTTATCATCTGAAAAATCACAAGAATCAAAAATTCCTTCTGACACAAGTATTTCAATTCTATGTTTAGAAATATGTCCTAAATATTTGTGCCATAACATATATGAATTCTCATTCATTAATTTTTCCTTTGTACCAAAATTGCTTGCATGCAAGGTTTCATTAATTTGTGAAGCAGAAATGTCTAATTTATATAAATTATCAATCAAAGAACTAGTACCAATAATATTTGAATAGTTAAAGCGACTAAATTTTATATTTCCAAATAAATAAGAATAACCATATTTGTCCAAACAAGAAATAGAAATTAAATTTCGTCTAAATGACGGCACATAAAAAGTCTCATGTAAATTCAAAATATAACCAGATTCTAGATATAATCTATATAAGCATATTGCTTCAACAGGAGCTTTATTATCAATTCCCACACAGATGAATCTTTCAGTATCAGTTGACATTCATCTCCTTAAACAATCATGCATTGTCACACTTATGTGAGTAGTTGTACCTGTATCTATCCACCAAGTGTGATTTGGTATTAAGGATAAATTAATTTCATAATAAACAAAGTTGAGAAATTTACACTTTTTTATCAGCCAATTTGCATACTTAGGACAATCCTTCTTCACATGACCAGCCTTCTTGCAAAAGAAATAAGTAACACCATTATCTTATTTTTGTTGCACTTATGATGTGAAGTCCCTTTGTCTGTAACTCTTTTGCCTTTATAAGTCCTTTTTTTTTTAGTAATAATGCCACGAGAGGAAGTATCTAAGTGAGCACTTCCTACTTTATCATGTTTTAATCTCTCTTCATCTTGCACACATTGAGCAATTAGCTCATTAAGAGTCTATTTTTCCTTTTGAGTATTATAACTTATCTTAAAAAGATTAAATTATTCAGGAAGAGAGATCAAAACTAAGTGCACAAGAATATCATCAGACATCTCTAATTTTAGTGCTCTCAGTCTAGTGACAAAATTAGACATCTTCATAATATACTCCCTTATGTTTACATTGCCTTTATACCGCATTGAAACGAGTTTACTAAGAATAGTACTCACTTTGACCTTTTCAAAACTAACGATTCACGCTTTGGCTAAGAAACTTTTAACATTCTCTTGGGGTATCTCTTATGGTTTCTGGAATGGAATTTTTCATGATCATAAGACTCATGTGGTTAAAACGCTCCCACTTTTTAAAGTTAGCCTTTTGTTTAATAGTGCTTTTCGCGGTAGAGGCGGGGAGGGCGTTGATCCATCGCATAGTCAAGATCCATACACTCAAGAACAATGGTGATATGCTCTTTCCATTTCTTAAAGTTAGTGCCGTTAAGCACTGGAATATTATTCAAATTGGCAGATATATAAGAAACATTAACTGAAAAAAAATAAAAATAATACTCACAATTAACAACAAGTGATATGTCTATCTTTGGATCGACATATATAATGTAAACAAATAATAGTAATATATATTTGAAATAAAATGTTTAATAAAAATGGGCACATATAAGATACCTAACACAACATTGTAATTTAGTCTTTGGACATAAATAACAATTTGTAAATGGTACTCTTAAAATTACAATCAATAAATATTAATAATAAATTTTTGTCGATATATCTTTTTGGATCGTATTATATACAATTAATATAAATTTATCACATATTTATTCGCGTAAAATCCGAAAAATAATCTTCCTTTGGGCAATTATTTTTCGCATAGATTTAAATATAATCCATATGTAATATTCATATATTTCAAAAATAAATAAATTGATAGAGTAGAAGTCACTTTGGTGACATAATATTTCCATTTGATTTATTTTGAAATAATAAATATTAACTATAATATTTCAACAAATATTCTAATTTATATTATCGGAATCTATTTGATATTACAAAACAAATTTTAAGCAAACTCAAAATAGCAAACTCATATTTGAATAAAGCAATTAATTAATTAGATATTATATATATCTCGATGAAAAGAAAAAAATGCATAATATTATAATCAATAAAAATAAGCATTCTCTTTTCCATATTAGAAATCCAATAAATTATATATTACTGAATTAGAAAATATTTACCGAATATCAAAATAATAATTATTCATAAAATTTAAAATAGAATATTTATATATAAATATTTAATATTAAAAAAAATTATGAAACAAAAAACTTCTAGAAATATTAAACAGTAAGTGTAATTGTTATATTTACTTAATAAATATTCTATTTATAATTAATTGTACAAAGTAATTAAATATAAAATATTTCATATTAATAAAGATGGAGTTAAAATCTGAAATAAATATGAAATATTATAGCAAACAATTTCATATATAAATTATAATATAAAATGTTAAAAATAATAAATATAATAAATAAACTGAAAAAAACAGTAAGCGAAACGTTTCATATTCAGCTATATTAAGTTAAATTACATTACAAATATTTCGTTTCATATTCCGGTATATGAAACGAATTAAATGGAAAAATTATAACTTTTATACTAACTTATATATAATTATATAAAAGCCCCTCGGATGAAAAAAAAAGGATGAAACGAAATTAAATGGAATATTTTCCAAAAAAAAATTAATGAAATAATTATAACATTTATACTAACTTATATCTGAAATATCATTTCATATTATAAACGATAGATAGAAAAATATTTTATATTCTTTTTTTTATTATTATTAAGATCACATTAACAATAATAAATATATCGATCACATAAAAATTAAAATTGTGACAAAATATAAAGCAAATTTAGCTATATTAATTTACTCAAAATTAATAATAAAAAAATCATCTAAAGGATATCGATACTTCATGCAAATGATCAAATCATTTACTCAAAAAAATTTAATCATATACTTGGATCTAAATTTTTTAAATAATCAATACAAAATATGAAGAAAAAAAATTATTTCTCAATTATTCAACATGATAATCGCTCTAATACCACTTGTTGGAAGTATATAAAGATAAAAATAAATTTATATAGTGTAGTCATCATCATCAAGATGTAAAACATCTGCAAGTGGAAGAAGCTGAGGATTTTAGCCTTCTAAAAAATGTTGTGAGAGAGAGAGAGTCTTCTTTTCACTCAAAATAAGATATGAGTAAAATGATATATTCTCCTTTTAGAATGGGGATCATGACCCTATTTATACTTGAGTGCATTTTACTTTATTTCACCCCATTATTAAAATAAAATAAAGGTTGATTTACATACATACCACGCAATTCTTATGCATTTACATATTTCACACTCAAACTTTAATTTTTACTTAAATAGTACTTAAATCTTTATTATTACATCAAAAATACCACCCTTATTACTTTTTCTAAGTGAAATGCACCTTTTTAAGCATAGGGAAAGTGTTATTTTTGTAAAAATTAAAGTTTGGGTGTGAAATATGTAAATGTATAAGAATTACGTGGTATGATGTAAATTTCCCTAAAATAAAATATATGGTCTCTACATGATAATTTCATACAAAATTAATAAAAATATCTCAAAAGCCTAAAATTAATTAATCTTTATTTGATTACAAAATTAATAAGCTTAAAAATAAGATAGCACATAATGTATAATTAAATTCATATGTGAGCCTACATTCAAAAAATTCCAATATATGATGCACGATACTCTTAGAAATAGTGACGTTAGAGGCATATGTCACAACCGACATGCATCCAATATGTCTTAGACCTATGTCAAATACAGCTGTGACATATCCAATTAAAATAATAATTCAGAAAAATTGATAAGTATGTCAAACATATTTGTTGTTAAATTAAAATTAAATTTATTTAAAATATAAATTATAAACTTGTTGCGTGCTAGAGAATTTTATTCCGGTAGATGCGAGATCTTCGTCGTAGCCCAAAAATTATCCAACACACGCGGGGATATGAACACAGGGGTTATCATTGGAAAAGCAGTTAAGGGGAAACCACGGGTGCCGCAGAACTTTCACTATGTGTTCGAAACATCCCCCGTTAGTTGGGAGAAGAAGGTGTTTCTGAGGAAACAATATTAGAGTGTAGAAAATCATAAATTCACCGGGGAAGTTTCCCAAAAGCGGCGAGGCGATCTTAGGAGCAACCTCTTGATCTTGAGAAAGAGGCGGCAAGCGGTCTTTTCTAGTCCTCAGGCGATCTCCCAAGGGCTCTTGATCTTTGAACTTCTTGGTGGTGCGGTGGTGATAGATCAAGCGTCGAGTCATTGGTGGTTCTGTCTTCAAATCGATTCGGTCCTCAGGTGAGAATGAAGCTCATTTATAGATTTTTTGAGAGTGGCGCCTTTAAATTGTGGAAAACTCCAACTCCCATCGGACGGCGATCGTCCCTGATCGACAGTGTATTTTGATGATGCGCCTTAATGATGTCAATTGGGTGATCTTGAATTCGTTGGATTCGTCTTGGCAGCGCTTCGATGTATAAATATGTCGGTTTGGTGACCATTTGGCGGATCGGGATCCATTTTCACGCTCGATAAACGATGTCGATTCAGCTCGGATCAGTTATGCTGATATTCTTATGTTCGTCTGTCAGGCATTGATTTGTAAGTCTGAAATCGATTGGGTGAAACATTTACGAAAATCGAGATTCGTGCTTGATCAGATTAATTTTCTGAGGATGTATCAAAACTTATAATATATTTCTTATAACTTATGAGATATATGAACATGACCCAACTCTTCAACCTATCTCATTCACGACTCACAAAGAATGATTAAAATTTTTACCGTGAAACAGCACCATCGATCAACACCACCATTATCTTCATTATCTTCTACATCATCATCAATACTAAATGTCAATATTTTCACACCTCTAGATGTAAATGTCATTTCATTTATAAATTATTATTTGAAAATTCATATTAAACTTAAATATCTTATTATTTTTTATTTTTTTATTTTATTTAAATTAGATATAAGGTCTAGACGTAGCTTCGCCAAGTCAAGAATCATCAAATGTTTGAAGAATGATAAAACTCAAAACTTCAAAAGAGAAAAATCACTTGTATCATTTGAATACAAAATGTTTAAAGATGCGGGATTACTGATTGTATGAGAAAGAACAACGTATATAGTCGTTGGTGTGGATTCTTAGTAGCGAGATGATGGCGAGAATGACGGCTACGGACGATAAAGGTCGTCATGATGGAGGCAGAGGTTGACAACAGGGGAGGATCGTGGCGGTGTGGCATGCCGGTGGTGGTTGTGACAACCGTCAGTGGTGCATAATTATCTTAGAGGATTTTGAGTTTTAGGGCTCTCTCTCTTGCGGCTCCTCATATGAGGAATGAGGGCTATTTATAGGTGGAGAGTAACGTCTCATACATACAAAACCCGTCTCACTCTACCTGACGGTGAAAATGATCCCTTTGATCATTTGATATATTTTAAATATTTGAATGCTCAAATGAAATCAGAATTTTGAGATCTTGAGCTTATTAGATCCGGCTCGTCAAGACACTCGATTTGAATATAAACACTCCATGTTTGAGAATTTTTTAGTGATTTAACTGATATCCTAAAGTTTCTAATGATATTTTAAGTTCTTGATTTCAACCAGTTTTAACTTCAGATCAATTTACTTTTAACCTCAAAATTCGTGCTTCAATTAATAAAATTTTCAGTGTCATATCAATAATATTTATAATTGTTAAGGCATTAAATTTATAATATATATTTATATTCTATATTTTTAAAAATAAATGTCATCTGATGTGTCTTCATATATATGATAAATGTATCATAAGAAGATATACTATAAATTACATGAGGAGAGTCACATATTGTTGTATTTTGACAATTGGATTTAATATGATAATTAATTTTCTTTTAAAAAAAGGAAAAATATTAAAAAAAAATAAAGAGCTTTGATAAAAATCACCAAGCCATATGTATGTAAGATGCTTATCGGTACATATAAGACACGCGATATTAACACAATTATATCAATTCTATTACACAGGAAGCAGTTGATAGGGTGATCAAGATAACACACAACCCAGTACCAGCACATGGAGTACATGTTACACATATCACAATACTCCCAGAATTATTTATAAGTCTAATATCAATAGCATAAAGATATTATGATTTGGAGAAGGCCCGGCAGGAGCCCACGAGGGTTTAAACGTGGTGAGACTTGTCCAGGTCCTCGAGATCGAGGGGGCGGAACCGGACGGTCAGGTCTAGCGCCGACGAGCCACCATTCTCGGACGCCGGCGTGTGGCGGAGACCGGCGGCGTCTTTCAGATCGGCAGGGCCGAAGACGCCGGTGGTTGGGTGTGGGCCCCAGTACTTGTCGGAACTGGCGTTAATCACATGGTCCGGCACCACTGCCGGCCTCACGTGCTCCTCGATCTCCTTCTCGTACTGCGCAGCGAAGTGCGACGCCCTCCTGAAACAAAATAAAAAAATAATAATAATAATAATAATAAATAATAAGGAAAAAATCGAACATAAGTCGAATACTTTTTCAACGATGAATTATAAATTGTGAAATATATAATTAGTTTTGTGACAAATGACAGTTTATGTTTCAATTCCGTAATCGTCGATACTCACCTCGATAACATAACTATACGAAATTTTTCAACGAAGGAAAGCAGGCCGAGACGGGACAACTATGCAGAAAAACCGAAATTGGGCGTATGTTTTACTAAATTTCGTATCAGATATCTAATAAAAATTTAATCAAAATTAATTTTAAACAGTTAATTTATTTTGAGATGACTAAACAATAGGAATAATTGATTAAAAATTATACAGTAAATTCAACTAAAATTTTGGAGAGATTATCACCCAATTTTTTGTTTTTTTTTTTTTTTTGGCCGTTTCCAAGATTCAGATTAGACTGGACTCCAGTGCAATAGGGGATAAGTTCGAAGTCATCAAACTGATAATCAGAAGCTAAAATTTAACCGAGAAAGAACTAAAACAGAATTAAAGTGCAAGCAAGAGAGAAGGGTTAAAAATTCGAGGAAAAAAGCTACTCGCTACTGGAAAAGGAATTTGATCTATCATACTTCGATAAATGAGTTCAAATCGAAAGCGACCCTCAAACTCATCTATGAAGTTACTCGATGGAGTTCACCGAAGAAAAATAACTAGAAGAAAGATACTCAGATCTAACAAAACCACCAAAATTTACACAAGAAAGTAAAAAATTTAGATCGGAAAGAAACAGTATAAACTAGCAATTAACACTGGCAGATCTAGCACTTGCAGTAGAAAATACCTGGCGATGGGGAACGGAGCAGAGTCGAGAGGCTTGGCGGCCCAGATCTGATTTGCGAGTCGCTTCCCGAAGTTTTCAGCGATCGCTCGCCCCTTGTAACTGGTTGCTGCCATGCAATAGCAAGCACTTGCCAGATCTCGAAAGAAAAAGTGAAAAAGGTAAAGAAGGCAATGGATAGGCCTGTGTGTCCACCACGCCCACCATTTATAGTGCCGTCCACCAAACCCCAGTCCCCCTTTTCCTTTTAAAAAAAAATTCTTTCTTTACCAGTCTTACGTTTCTTCCCACGCCGTGCGAGTAGTATACGGTCCTCTTTTCCGTCTACATGACGGCGTTAGAGCGACAAAGATAAAATGGATGTCATGTCGTCTTGACAATAAGATTTAGAAATTTTTTTTAATAAATATTCACTCAATATCCTATCCATCTTGTAGATAAAAATATCTTGATTAATCTCACAGAAGTCTAACATTACATTCATCATCCATATCTTCACTTACTTTCATTTATCTATCATATGGAGAAATCGACTGGTCCAAAGGGTTCGGTAAATTCTTCGTGCCATTAAGAGAGGCGGTGGGTATAAGATTTAGAATTTGTTCTTGCAGGTGTAGATTTTTTTAAAGAATATTTGTAAATCAATCACTTAAAATATATGCATTTATAATTTAAACATCTTTATTATTCTTTAAACTATGAGACTCATATATTTATATATACCACTATTAAAATACAATTGAATTTTATGAAAATGTAAAATATGGATTGGGCTTTTGTTATGAATTTTAATTTGAAATTTTGATGTTAAAGGGTGGTAAATTTGTAAATATGTAAGAATATGATGATAGTGTACATAAAATCCCATTTTAGTAAGTTATAAAATTAGTATGGAAAAAATAAATTTTTTAAAAGTTGGTATATGTTATAAATAATTTTTCAAATATTTCAAACATCATCCTCTTATTTTCAAAATTAATTTTTTATCATAATTTTTTTGTAAAAAATAATTAATAAATTAGTAGTTAATTTCTAGTTATTTTCTGAAAAATAAAATAAGTAAAAAATTGTTCCAAATACACCATTAAGATGCATTTAGTGTTGAGGTAGCGGTGTGGTGCAGTGTTGCACTGCAGTACAATGTTATTTAGGGTAATGCGATCCTCCCGTATTTTGAAGAATCTGTAGCAAAAAAATTACATTTTTTAATTTCACCTGACTCCGTGTGGTACCGGCAAAAAAGTTATGGGTTGATTTTTTGAAAACAAAAATATTTATAGACGTGACGAAAATTCATCCCATCTACTTGAATCTTGATCGCAGCGGTCGAAATTGGCCGGTGAGATCGGCTTAAAATATTATTAAACTTTGAGACATCGTTTAAATTCTAAAAGCTCTCAAATATAGAGTATTTATAATAGTCAAATCGGCGTCTCGGCGAGTTCAAAAAAGATCTTCACTTCATTTGAGCGTTCAAATACACAAAATACATCATATGATTAAGGGAATCATCGTGATTCGATGGAGAGGAGTGGTTGGATTTTGCATGTATTTACAAAGGCGCTCCTTCAATCTATAAATAGCTTCATTCCTCGTATGAAGGGGCAGTAAGAGAGAGAGAGCTCTAGATCCTCAAGCATAATCGTGCGACCACTCGGTCGTCAACCACCGTAGTCGGGCCGCTCGGCCATGCGATCCTGCCGTCGTCGACCAGCTTGTCGGTCATCATCACCGACCACTATCGTCGGTCATCATCGTCAACATTAGTCGGCTATTAAATCGTCATTCTATTAGCGTATCACTTTCTCTATAATCCGTCGGAAGATCTTGTACTAAACAGATCGTAGTGGAAGATTTTCTTGGTAGGCCACGTGGTTTTCCCTCTTTTGAGGTTTTCCGTAAAATTATTTATTGTTACTCTTTAAATATTTGTGTGTGTCTTTGGATTTAACAAGAATTTTTTTCTTTCTCTATAGTGGTTTTCTACAGGTCCATGCGACTTCTTAAATAGTAAATTCTTCTGTAACACATTCAATATTATTTTTTATGCAACTTAAGTTATTCCAAAAAAGACTCTTAATTTTAAAAAGATTTATTCGAATTTTTAAAAAAAAATTTAGGACATTTAAGAAAATTTAATCTCAATCTTGTACACATAGTATACAAAAAATTAAATCAAAAATCTCCTAATAGAAGATTGAACTCTCAACCATTAGCTAAAATGTCCTACATTTTCTTGATTTTATATTAAAAGTAAACGTTTAATTAATTTGAATATTTTTAATAATAAATTTACAAAATTAATTAATTTTAAATATCTAAAAATTTATACCATCAATCAAATATAATGCAGAATTAAAAAAAATTAAAAATAATTTAGTTAAATTATTTTGATTTTAAATAAATCAAAATTAGCTATTTCTAAAAATTAATTTATGTAATTTATAAATATTTTATAATTTTAAATACATAATTGATGAAGAATAAGTATATAATAAAATATAAAATTAGAAAAAACTAATTAATTATTTATATATAATATTTAAAATATGTTTATAATTTACTGATTGACATTGTGTGTCAGAAAAATTGTGATGATAGAGTAAATTTCTTTGAATCTTAATTTTATAAGAAAATCTAAAATATATATAGATACTTAGAGATTGTACGAAGACTATCATAAATTAACATAAAAATCTTGATAAAAGAAAAAAAAATCATGTGGCTTAGTCCAATTCAAATAATTTATTATATATTTTAAATTATAAAATTCACTTCATTTATGATATAAGGGAAGGAGTTGCAATATTGTGATTGTATAAAAGTTAACCAACAATTGACTTTGAATAACTTTATAGAAATTATATCATGAAAATCAAGTTTTGATATCCTCCAAAGATTAGTGATGATCGTTAATGATTGTCAAGGATAACAGTAGATAGTGGTTGGCTATATTTACTAGTGAAGATCGACTTCAATTTTTTTTATTTTTTTTTTTAGTTCTTAGCTCATTTTTTTTAAATCTTCTTCATAGTGAGAATGAATTTCTATTTATAAAATTTTGAGAGAAATATTTTAATAATTTTAACGAAAATCTCAAAATTTTTCATCGACGGTTCTTTTTAATTTCTTTAATCATAGATATTTTTTTGATAATTTAAGTGTTTTAAAGATTTTGGATTTAAGTGATATTATTTGGCTCGAAATTCTTACCGTTGAGCTTCGATTATTATAAATGCATTGATTTAGATCATTTGACAGTTTCAATTAATATCTTGAGATTTTTAATAATAATTTTCAAGCATAATTTGAGCTCGTTTGAATTCAGATCGATTCATTTTTAATCATCTCGGTGTTCAATTTAACTATAAATATGATGAAATTAGAGTTTAAATGATTTTTTCTTAAATTTACAAAGTTCAATATATAAGTCTTGCTTCAAGATTTGTGTATGATTTGATTAATTTTATTGACATATTTATTACTTAATTAAATAATATATAGAAATTGCTTGCTCTATATCATCTGTAATATAACATGTAATAAATTTTCTAATAGATATGTAAAATATAAAACTAAATTAATTTAATTATATATTTTAATTTATTAATTTTTATTTAATCCATTTTTAAATTTTATCTAAACTTTTATTCTAAATTATCTAAAATTTTAAAATAAAATATTTTACAAATCAAAATTAATATTCAAATAATTAATATCAAAATTTAATCAAATAGTTCAATATTTTTTTAGTTGATTTAATTTTTCGATTATAACCAAATAAAACAGCTTTATTTTTTATTGTGAGCAGAGAGCTCATAGCTTTTAAAATTGAAAGTTGTATTCAGCAACATTAGGGTCGTTCTGATTTAATATTATTCAGATTTCAGTATTCATAATAGCTGAAAAACAGTCGATTTTAGATAGTATCTATTTAACATAAAAATTAATACAAAAAGAGATATTTAAGATTTACACTAATTTTTCTATGAAATACAACAATTTTCATGGAAATAGGCGACATTTAAAACCATCTTGACACGAATTGCAACATGACATTCCCACGCTTTTTTTCTTTGAATGTTATTCTTAAATATTTTAAATTTGATTTGGTATTATTGGATTTAGTATTATTGTATTAAGATGCCAATTGCCAAATATTATATATTAATATTATTATTTAATTAATAATAATATTTATAATAATTAAATTTATATATTTTTACGCCTGTCAATATAACGAAAAATTATTACGTGCTGAGTCCGGATGAGTCCGGACTCCAATGAAATTTTTCTTTTTTTTTAATTTAAAAAAAAAAATGGAACATTCGGATTGGAGTCCGCACGGTGCAGATTCCGCATGTAATATTTGCTCCAATATAACGGATGCAAAGCTGCAAACTAATTGAACTGAGCAAGCAAATATTTGTTCAAGCCTAGCTTATTTAATATTATCGACTTCAATCTTTCTTCGAGCCTTTTAGAATGGTGTTCAAGCTTGAACTTGTTTATCATTATTGAGCTCGAGCTCGATTCGAGTTTATTCACAAGCTTGATTCAAATTAGATTATCGAGCTTATTAATCAGCATCTTGTTTAATGAAATAAATGAGCTTTAATCAAGCTTTAATCAAGCTTGTTCACGAGAAACTTGTTGAGAAATATACATGAGTTATTTCAATGAAAGCTTATTAAACCTAAAAAATAATTTAAATAATATTATTCATAAATAAGCTATAATCGAGCCATAATTGAGTTTCTTAATGAGCTTATTGGTGAGCTTTAAACGATAATGTTATGAATATAAATAAACTGAATAATAATCTATTCAAGTTTATTCATTTAACAATCGAATATTTACAAAAGTGTTCAAACTCGTTTGATTAATTAATCAACGATCGTAGCAAGTCTAATCGAGCGAACAGTAGACTCGGCTTATTTGCAACCCTAAACATATGTTAAAACACTGATCAAATCAGTTGGTTGTGCAGTTTAATAAATCAATATTAAATAAAACTCGAATAAATTAATCAAAGAAAACTTAATTTTATTTGAAGATTGTTTTAACACTTACTAATATTTATAATAGTATTTTAATTTATATTTTTAATTATTTATCAAATTCTCACAATTTGATTGCAGTATATTTTATTGAGGATGTGATCAGTGAGTTGAACTATAACCAATAATCCTTTTTATGTTGCGATCTGCTATTTTTTTTTTTTTTTTTTTTATGAGTCCTTTTTCGTCTCAAAGCCAATATTTTTTTGGGTATACTTTTTCTTCGTTTATTATTATAATCTATTATATAATTTTAAGTTTAATATAACTTTTTCTTGATTAAATTGAGTCAGTCGCTCTTAACCTTCCACATAAATCTTCAGAAAGGAATATTATTATGGAATATTATTTTTTTGGTTAACTACCGAACGAATATTCCGAAAATAACCCCTCGGTGTTGCGTTCGGAAATGACTCATGCTACCAGGGAAGGAGCTGCGAAGCTTCCTTCGCAAACTTATTTTCGAAAATACCCCTTCTGCTTCGAACGACCTCAGACCGGCGTTTCGCTGGGCTTTGAATTGACTAGCTCGGCTTTGAATTGACTCAAAGATTATAAAATAATAATAATAATAATTTGAAAACCAAATCGTTTCATTAAATGATGAAATCAATAATACAAAAAATTATCAGATTACAGTTCAACTGTGCACAAATGAAATAATTGAAGTATGAATCATTGTTGCATGCTAAAAAATTAATTGCGGTAGAGTAAAAGTTTACGTTTTAGCCTTGTTGTGAAATCCAGCACACACATAGGTATTTAAAGAGTGAATAAGAAAACTCCAGAAAGTTTTCACGTGGAAAACCTTGAAAAGAGGGAAAAAATCACTCAAAAAAAACTTCTTTATGTATCCATTTGATTAATAAAATATTCCCAATAATGGGATTCTGAATTGTATATGAGAAAGGAACAACGTATGTAATTGCGTTCGGTGATAACAATTCTAGTGGTAGCATGATGATGGCGAACAACGAGGCGGACGATGAAGGTTCATGATGGATCTACGTGAATTGGCGGCGAGGATCATGGCGGACGTCGATTGGCACGGTGGTTGCGACAAGAGTGGTACATGTCTTGGAGGATCTTCAAGCTTTAGGGCTCTCTCCTCTCTTGCTTGGGCTCCTCGGATGAGGAATGAGAGGTATTTATATATTGGAGGAGTGGTCTCAGAATACATGCAAAACTACCACTTCCTGGACGGCTCAAAATAATCCCTTTGATCATTTGATGTATTTTAAATATTTGAATGCTCAAATGAAGTCGGAATTTTAAGATCTTGGGCTTGTTAGATCCGGCTCGTCGAAACGCTTGATTTGACTATAAACACTCTATGTTTGAGAGCTTTTCAGAGGTTTAATTGATATCCCAAAGTTTCTAATGATATTTTAAGTTCTTGATTTCGACCAGTTTCAACTTCGGATCAGTTTGCTTTTAACGTCAAGATTCGTGCTTCGACTAGTAGAATTTTTAGTGTCATATTAGTTGCCCTCCTATTTTTGGATGATATTATCTCAATCATCCAAAAATATATACATCATATACTTGAAAATAATAAATTCTTCAATAAAATTTGAGAGTCCTTTAACCATACAATTTAAGAGAACAGATCTTCATGAGAGCACAAAATTATACTATAAGAAACGAGATCACTGGATGTGTGTAGGTATATGCAGACGAGATTTTGAGGTTACAGTCATCAGACACTAGAGCTTCGTGGCTTCAGCGAACAAGCCAGCGGGCAAGAGTGCGCTCCAGCCATGGCGATAGTCTGCGCATTGGCGCTATATATGTAGTGGTTTAGAGGCGCGGTCCGTGGCAATTCGCGAAACGGACGCGGGTCGTGGTGCGGCGATCGCAATCGAGCGTGGCGATAATACACGGGTGCGTATGAGCCGGTTGCTCAGCGAACGTTCAGGCGGTTAGCATGTCAGAACCACGCTGGCTTGCGGCTGGCGTGGCGCCTGCGTCAATGCTTTACGGTTTGGAAGGTTTTGGCGATTTTGATGATTTTACCCTTTTGCCCCAGAAGTCTATAAAATCCCCAGGGCGAGGAGAAGGCACACTTCTTCAATTCTCTCTTCTCTTCTTGAGTGAGGGGTCGGAGGCGATCAGGCCCATAGTTCATCTGGCGAGCTGGTTTTCCTCGAAAGAGGCGTTAACGCCTCATCGGACCGGTGGGTTTGTAGGTGATCAAGACCCATAGTTCATCTGGCGACTCGGTTTTCCCTCGAAAGAGGTGTTGACCTTCAGACCGGTTGGGGCGATCAGGCAGTAGTTCTGACGAGGCTCCAATTTTCCCTCGAAAGAGGCATTGGACCATGTCGGTGCGGCCGGTTTGGAAGCGATCAAGGCGTAGTTCATCTGGCGAGGCTCGGTTTTCCCTCGAAAGAGGTGTTGACACCGCCGGACCGGCCGGGTTTGGAGATCAAGACGTAGTTACCTGGTGAGGCTCGTTTTCCCTCGAAAGAGGTGTTGACCACTTGTCGACCGACCATGTTTGGGCGATCAAGACGTAGTTCATCTGACGAGGCTCGTTTTCCCTCGAAAGAGGCGTTCTGCCCCACCGGTAGGTTTGGAGGCAATCAAGACTCGTAGTTCCTACTTATTCTTGTAAGAAATTGGACTTCTTGAGTCTTCAATGGATGGTTCAGCAGTTGATAACCACCAAGTTGGCGGAGAAGCGTTAGCTAGAAACCATCGTTGACTCAAAGTTTGGCAGTAATTTAGCATCATTGGGGGTATCCTCTCTCTCTCTCTCTCTCTCTCTCTCTCTCTCTCTCTCTCTTCTTCTTCTTCTTCTTCTTCTTCTTCTTCTTCTTCTTCTTCTTCTTTTCTTATGTATGTATCTTTTTTAGGTGGATGTAGGCAAAAAATTTTATCCCAAGCTATCGTGGCGAGAGAGTCAAAAGGATCTCTCAGTATTGGGGTAAAGATTCACAAAATTTTCAGATTTTGTCATTTCTTCCTCTTTATTTATCATGTATTTTCAGGTGATGGTAGAAAACTCATAACATGACGGCTATAGACGATATATCATCCACTATCACATCAGATAGTTTAATGGTGTTCCGCAAAAAATTTTACTTCCCTAATGAGTTAGTGGCCATTGTTGCTAAAAAGTTTGATCGAGCCCGTTCACCTCCACCAGGGTACTTTACTGTTTCTGAGATGATTCTTCATGCGGGACTGCGATTCCCTTTGGCTCCCAAGTTAATTGAGATCTTCAAACTATGTGGTGTAGCTTTATCATAATTTTTATTTCGAGCTTTAGTGGTTATCGTTGGTTTGACTATCTTCTTTAGAGAGCGTGGTGTTACTTTGAACATCAAATACTTGTGTCAAATTTGTAGATTCACATGTGATACTTAGATACGTGTTTTTTATCGTATAAAGGTGGATAGAATTTTTTTACAAGATCTCAAAATTAATTCTTGATTCTTCTTTTGTGAAAAATGAGTGGGGCCTTCCGAGATGGGTATATGACCTTCCATCCATTCGATTAAAGAATGAGATATTGGCAACTCTTAATATTCGATGTAGAAAGCTTACATTATGAGTTTTCACAAATATAGAGTTGAAGATAGAATGTTCCTTTGGCCTTTCCATTATAGATTTCATTCTTTTAATAAAAAGAGGTCAAGTAAAGGTGATGAAAAGTCTCCTCATATTCATATTCTTTCAAGCATAATCTTTGGTGACAATATTTCTTTCCTAAGAAAAAGATATGTTTTGAAATTACGCAATTCTACTGAAAAGATTCAGTTAGATCAGAGTTTATTTTCAACTCATGATGGGGAGTTCGTTTTACTTGATAAATCATGTTATCGTCATTAATCATCATAAATTAAATGAATGATTTGGCCTTTTTAATAATTTAAGTTATGTATTATTCTTTATATTTTGTATATGTCTTGAGTTTATATGTATTCATTCTTATGTCATGGCCCATGAGTCATTATTATTCTTTTATATTTTGTATATGTCTTGAAAAAATATGAAAATTTTATTCTTATGTCATGGCCCATGAGTCAGTTATGGAATGAGTAGAAGGTTTGATAATGGTGGTAGGTTTGATAGATGGTGGTAGGTTTGATAATGGTGGTATTGTTATGATGGTGTTAGGTTTGAGTTTGGGTTAGTTTGATATTCTCTCTCCACCATTCCACATAAATGAGACTCTTGTAATGCTTTGTACTTGAATTTGGAATGAAAAGTTATCTTCTTAAATTTCACTATTCTTTTGTGTGCTTTCCCTCGACTACTGAGTGTGTGAGTTCACAACCCTTAGAGAAGGGCGTTAAGAAAGGAAGCATCTCCACATTTTGTTTGTAGAGTCGACTTGCTTATCCCTTGTTATTTTAAATCATTGAGTTAGATCGTTCATAACTTTTTGATTTATTTCTTTCACTTATAAGATTGATCTCTAGTGTGGTTGACATAACTTTAACTAAGATCTTAACTTCACTAAATTCATAATATTGTGAATGTGCTCATAGTGTGTGCATTTATCATTACTCTTTGTGAGGATTTAAGAATTATCTTGTAATAAACATCATATCATAAAAGTACCTGTCCTACATATATTTGGTATGAAAAGTATGTTTCTTTGGGAACATCTTGTTTAGTATTGAGTTTTATTTTTGCATTAGAGTAATCTTGCAATTCCTTGTTAAAAAAAAAAATCATACAAAATTTTATCTAATTAGAGCATTTACTTACTTTTAATCATGTCTTTGATTTCATTTATTGCATTTTAAAATAATAATAAAAAAAATTAATTGGTATTTTTTATATTAATATTTTAAAAGAATATCATCATGTCAACTCGAGTGGTCATAGATCAAAATCAATCTTAGATGAAAAAAATATGATTCTGAATTTTTACTAGAAAATAGAAAATCTTACCCTTATGCACCAACAAACCTTTAATGAATTCCAAAAAAAGATTTGAAGCCTTAACAAAAGTTGGTAGGCTTACAACACATTCACCGAAACCCAATAGACCAACTTAGAGAGAAAGGTCATCATGTTGATATTCTCTTCCTCTCCCACCATCCACATTCTCTATTAGACATTATCATCTTTAATGAATATCCGGTTTGATGAGGTACTTCCTCACCCACCTCATGTGACAATTAAAGCGAGATGAAGGTTATGCTCATCTCTTATGAGCATTATCCTCATTGTCTGAAGAGCCATTACCTAATTTTGTTGCATTTTGAGAAGATGATGATGTTATTAGGGTTAAAATTGATCCACTACCAGATGGTGGAAGATCTAAAATTTTCTTAGATTGGTTAGTAGACATGGACCAATATTTTGATTGGATGCCCATGTGAAGAAAGACAAGTTAGTTTGCAGCATGAAACTAGTATCTCTAAGACTTGGGTTAATCTCACAAAATATCAACGATTAGATAACCACTATTGCTTCTTGGGATGAAATGAAAGAAATTTTAAAGCAAAATATGTACCATTAAATTTCATGATCAACTTATGGATGAAAATAACGCTTAAACAAGGATCTTTGCATTTGTTGAGTATATGACACTTGATGAATTGATGATTGTGATATTAGAGGATCACCACACAACATCTGACATATTAAGTAATGAAATGATAACTAGAAATTTATTCTCTTGAGGATGCATTTTGTACTCAAATTGAACAATATCTAGATCACAACCATGCGATTCACAACTTCATCTACAACTCTCAATCGTGTTAACCCTCCTTTAGTAGTTCCAAGGACCCAAGAAACAAAAGGAAAAGCTTTATGGGAACATAGCTCTAAGACTTCAGCATTCTTTTTTACATGTGGTAAAATTGGTCACTATGCAAGTACTTGTCCTCGTCAAACTTACACTTTGTTATGAAAATGAGGATCAACAAAATGAAAATAATGATAATCAAATTGCTTACCCATGTAGAAAAGTGATGCGCATTAGATGAGTCTCATATAGATGCATTGTGTGTTGCTAATAATGATTGGAGGCATCAATTTTCCACACTTATTTTAAGAGTGGTGAAAAGGCATTTAAGTTAATCATGATATGGCTTCATGAATGTTATGCTACCTCATTTAGAATGAAGCTCACCCAAGACCCAACATTTATAAGGTCACTTGGGTAGATAAGACCTCTATCTCATATCTCAACGTTGTCTTGTACCCATTCAATTAGGAGAATATAGTGATAAAATTTGGTGTGATGTTCATGGATGTTGCTCTATACTTTTAGTAGACCTTGGCTTTTGATATGGATGTCACAAATTATGGTGATCTAATACATATGCTTTAGTTTTCAAGGTAAGATTGTCTCTTCTAAGTTAAGAGGTCACTCCACTTCAACCCAAAATTCTTCTCCACCCATCAAGAAATTACATATTATTAATACGTCAATTTCAACAAGAGATTAATGGGAATATCATTTTTTGCATTAGTTTTCCTAACTAAATCAACCTGTGTTAAATCATTTCTCTGAGTCATTGAACTTTTATTGGAATATCAAGATATTTGTCCTAAAGAACTTTGTGAGCTTCATTAAGAAGTATCCAACATGCCATGAGCTAATTCCGATCATCTAAATTTACAATTATGAACATGAACATTCTAAAACAACAAGTTGATGATTTATTATCAAAGAGTTTATTAGGAAAGTTTATTCATGCATTACTCTTCTTACCCCAAAGAAAGATGGTAGTTGGCGTATGTGTGTAGATAATCTTTAAAATAAAATCCTAAGTATAGGTTTCATACAGACTTGATGACATGTTGATATGATCGGATCAATAGTTTTTAAATTGATCTTAAAGTGGATATCATCAAATTGTATGAGAGAAGGTGATGAATGGAAACGCATTCAAGACAAAAGATGGTTTGTATGAATGGCTTAATGCCTTTGATTGACTAATGCCAAGTACATTTATCGAGTGATATTATCTTACCATTCATTTTTTGGTTATTTTTGATGATATTTTAATTTTTTAGTCAAACTAAGATCTTGAAACATTTAGACAAGTCTTTGAAGTGTTTGAAGAAAGACTATATGTTCACTTAAAATGCTCATTTATGACTCTTGATCATCTTCTTAGATTCATTGTTTCTTGTGATGGCATCTCTTAGATCAAAAAAATTAAATTAGAGTGGAATTCATTGTACATAGTTTTCATGGGTTAGCCACATTTTATCAAGGTTTATTATGGATTTAGCACATTATGGCTAAGAACTCAATGTCTTAAAAGAGACTTTGTTTGGACAAAGGCATCTCCATTCTCTAAAATTAAAGAACTTTTAACAAGTCCACCATATTACAAATGCCAAATTTTAACAAAGTATTTGAGGTATCATGTGATGCTTCGAGTTGGTAGAGGTGTTCTTAAACAAGAAGGTCATCTATTGCTTTCTTTAGTGAAAAATTAAATGAAGCGTCATGATATTCCACATATGATTACATGTTGTCATCCAAACTTTACGTTTTACATTATCTTCTTTCACGAGAATTTATACTTTTTGATCATAAGCGCAATATCTAAACATGAAACTTAGTTCTCGTATGAAATGGGTTCTTCAAGAATATCGTTTGTTCTTAAACATAAATCGTGTAACAAAGTTGCTCTTAAGTAGAATATGTACATTATTAAATACCATGAGTGTGAAGGTTCGGTTCAAAAGGTTAAAGATGATTATCCTAATTGTAAAGATTTTCAACAAATTTTTGAATCTTTGAAATTTGATGTTTCAATTAATAGTCAGATTATCGAGATGGTATCTCTTTCTTCTATGCATCGATTCATCACTTTGAAATTTTCTTGTTGAAATTCATTGAGGTGTATGTCATTTTGGTCGTGATAAGACAATAACTATGATGGAGGATAGTTCTTTTGGCCTAGTCTTAAGAAAGATGTTGCTCTTATCATTGCTCTTGTCTGAAGTAGCAAAAGTGGAAAACAAAATTATGGTCTATACACACCTCCCAATCCCCACAAACCTTGGGAAGATCTTAGTATGGACTTCATCTTAGGATTACCCTCTGATAAACATTTTGACTCTATTCTAGTAGTTGTTGTGATTCTCAAAATGACACACTTCATTCCATGTTATAAGACATCGATGATCCTCACATATAGCGACAATTTTCTTATTGAGATAGTTACATGGACTACCTAAGACAATTGTGTCGTCGTGAAGGTTTATGAGCTATTTTTGAAAAACATGGAAAAAAATTGGCCAAAACTCTTATTTCTACATTACCACCTCAAGATGATCCGTTGTTAATAGAAGCTTAGAAAATTTAAGTGTAGTGACCGTCATACTAGTTGGGACCTTTCTTCCATAGAGTTTGCTTATAAATTCAATTAATAGGTCAATTGAGTCCTTTTCATATTGTAACTAGTTATGATCCAAAACCAATTGATCTTGTTTGCTGTAACATATAAATTCGTGCATTTGCATCTTCATTTGCACAAAGCGCATGATTTACATCGTGAAATTCAACAAAAACTCGATTATGATAAATATAAAGCTAATGTTGATGCACATAGCGATATGTAAAATTTAATGAGGAGATTTGGTTCTTGTTAAGTTGCAGAGATTTTCAAGGAACTCTTAGAAATTAACTCTCAAGAGTTCTTATAAAGTTGTAAGAATGATAATGCTTATGATCTTCCAATGAATCGGCCAATATTTAATGTTTCTTCGTTTCGTTGTAATGCAAAATGGATGATCTATTCTCTGATGCGACATGAGGTTCATACTTCATCATCGACTCCATACCATCTCGCCGCTTAAGATCACATCGTCCGGATCAAATTTTGAAGATTATCATCACATCGATGGAGGCACTCAAAGGTTTCGCTTAATTGGTCTTTCTCCACTTGAAGATTCATGGCTTATATTTGATGAGTTTCAACTAGACTCACAATTATTACAAGAGTACTTGATTTTCATTCTCCAGGAGAATCCTTTGCGGAGTGCGTGAGGCATCATCGTCACCATCGTCGCCATCATCATAAAGCTTAAATGAATGATTTGGCCTTTTGTTATAATTTAAGTTATGTATTATTGGGCTTTTATATTTTGTATATGTCTTGAGTTTATATGTATTGCTATTCTTATGTCATGGCCCATGAGTCATTATTATTGCTTTATATTTTGTATATGTCTTGAGCTTATATGTATTGGGCTATTCTTATGTCATGCCCATGAGTCATTCAGTAGGTATGGAATGAGTGGAAGGTTTGATAATGGTAGTAGTTTGATAGTAGGTGGTGGTAGGTTTGATAATGGTGGTAGTGTGTAGTTATGGTATTAGTTTGAGTTTGGAGTTAGGTTTGAGTATTCTTAACTCTTCCTTTCATTCCTATAAATGGGAGACTCTTGTAATGCTTTGTACTTAAATTTGGAATGAAAGTTATCTTCTTAAATTTCTTTTACTATTCTTTGTGTGCTTTCCTCTTGAGTGGACTACTTGAGTGTGTGAGTTCACAACCCTTAGAGAAGCGATGTGGAAGGAAGCGATCTCCATACAATTATGTAGAGGTCAACTTCAACTTATCCCACTTGCGGTTATTTTAAATCTATTACAGTTAGATGGTTCATAACTTTTCGCTTATTTCTTTGCACTTATAAGATTGAGATCTCTAGTGTGGTTGACATAACTTTAACTAAGATCTTTTCAACTTCGCTAAATTCATAATATTGTGAATGTGCTCAATAGTAGTGTGCATTTATCATTACTCTTTGTGAGGATTTAAGAATTATCGGTGTAATAAACATCATATCATAAAAAGCACCCATGTCCTACATCACGCATATTCTTGAAGAAGTGTTAAATCACATATGCACTGGGTGCCAACGAACAGATGAATTGATACGTTGTCTTTCCTTCTTTCTTCTTTTCTTCTTTTCCTCCTTTTCTTTTGTGTAATATTTGTGATAGTTTTTTTTCTTTATAGGTAACTCAAATATTAGGGCTAATGGCTCATTTGGGTGTCTCTTTACAGTGGAATCTTGAATTTGTGAAGGTAAAATATCTCAAAGAGTATGAGAGAAAGATGAGTGTTAAGGCCAAAGAAGTGGCGACTTTGGAGGATCACTAAAGTGCGGGCGAGCTATAACATGTCGACTTCTCTTTCTCTTTAGTGTCAAGAGGTGGAGCGCACTCGTGATGGTGATTGAGGTGAGACACTTAGAAGAGAAAAGACTCAAGGACTTGCTGAGAGAAGAGCTCTCGAACTGAGAAGAAAGCATTACAAGATCGTCTTTGAGAAGGAGCATATAATGTCGAGAAGAAGCAAATAAAATCTCCTTGAAGGCGGTGGAAGACTTTAAGAACTCCATTCTGGTATAATCGAAGACCATGTCCAGAAGCTTCGTAATCATATTCTTGATGTTGAAGTGAAGGATTTGGAGCACCAATGTTTAGAGGAAGGCTTCATTGAGGGTTCCTAAAAGGAATGCATAGTGCAAGGCAGAGCTAGTATTGAGGATCTATCTAGCCAAGTATTTGAAGACTCTTGACGGTGAGATGAAAGAGTTGAGAGTGAGTCCAAGGAGCATCTCCAAGTGGTGAGGATGACGTTGATATCAACCGATATGATGTAGCGTCACGGGATGCATTTTTTCTATGTATTGTTATTAGTGTGTATGAATCTTGATTCTTTCTTATATCATCATGTTAATGCGTCAATGAAATTTTTTTTAGATGATACACTCTTGTTTTATTTTACCTATCCGGGTAATTGGAATATTATTCGATGATCTTGCTCGGATGAGGTTGAATTGAATCCACTAAAGATTTTTGACTAATCTGAGGTTATTTGTTAAAGTGTTACTTGATGACGTTAACCCATATGAAAGAGGTCGCGGGATGTCCACCAAGGACATTTTGACCTATCCTAGGTATCAGCCAAAGTGTTACTTGATGACGTTAATCTGTATGGAAGAGGTCCGATCTAGTCCCCTTGGGGTTGATTATGCCCCGATTGAGATACAACGTGAGTTGTATATTTCTCAAGTGGGAGGATTAAATGAAGAAGAAACAAGCTTGTAAGAAAAAAGCTATAAATTCATTACTCTGATAAGTTTGGTGATACAATAATAAGATGATTTTAATATGGATATGAGTTTCAAGAAGAAATGAGGACAATAACAGTAAGTCTTTACCCCTACTAGTGGGGTCGGCTACATGAAATGAAATGCGAGAGGCAAAATAAAAGTTACAATAATTATGCAGTATAAATTACTGATAATATTTTCAAAGATTCTCAGTGTTCCAAGTTCGAGGTAAAGTTTTTCCCTCAATCCCTTGAAAGTTCCTGGCTTCACCATAGCTATAACCACATATGGGCCATCCCAAAGAGATGAGAGTTTATTGCATTGAGGGCCTTTGCTGCGGCCGAGACTTTGGACCAAGTCACCGATATGGGAGATTTTACTCTTGTTGAAGTGATGAGCTACCCTTTGGTGATAGAAGCGGTCAAGTAGGCCATGTCACGGTTTGAGTAGGTCCAAGTCGTTGGAGTTTTTCTTCATTACCATCATGATCGAATAATTGAACTCTTGGACTTGGAACCCGATATCTACGGTATAATAGCTTTTTATGCGAAACACAAGTTATATGGTGTCTCACCAGTCAGGGTTAGCGATGTAGTACGGTAAGCCCAAAGAACATTAGAAAGCTCATCAACCCATGTTTTAGTCCTTTGAGTATAGTCAAGTTGGTAGCTTCAATCTGTCCGTTAGTTTGAGGATGTGCTACAGCCGTATGCAGCAGTTGAATGTGAAGATCTTTGCAAAAAGACGTAAAGACTTTTCAAGTAAATTGGGTTCCGTTGTCAGTGATGATCTTTGCAGGAAGACCAAATTGATATACTTTTTTTTTTCAAATAAATTTTTTAGCATTTGCCTCCATGATTTTAGCGAGTGGTTCGGCTTCCACCCATTTAGTGAAGTAGTTGACGGCTAAAATGATAAACTTTCGTTACCCTGATGCTATTGAAAAAGGTCCCATGATATCAATTCCTCACTAAGCAAAAGGCCATGGGCTTTGAATGGATGAGAGCTCTATATGCGGCATGTGAGGGAGGTTAGAGTACAACTGACAACTTGCACATTTTTTTGTGAACTCCAAGGCATCTTATTTTATCGTAGGCCAATAGAACCCTTGCCTTATAATTTTAAGGGCTAGCGCCCTTCCTCCTAGGTGTTCTCCACATATCCTTGAGTGAACCTCTCTTAATGCGTAATCGGCCTCTGAAGGTGAGAGGAATTTGAGGTACGGTCCAGAGAAAGTTCATTTGCATAGTTCACATCCGATAATAGTAAAGTTTGAAGCTTGTCTTCGAAGACGAGTTGCAAAAGGTGGGTCTTCACGAAGGGTTCCTTTTTGTAGAAAATACAGGATGGGGTCCATCCACAAATGTTCCTTTATCTCATTAATTGCTTGAATTACCCATGACCCTTGGATACTAGGAAAATGTATTTCTTCAACATGTCTTCTCTTAAATAGATCCCTAGTAGCAGATGTAGTAAGCTTGGCGAGAGTGTCAACTCGAGTATTCTTCTCTCGCAGTATGTGAATGATTTGATGTGTCTTGAAATGGGCAAGAAGAGACTTCACCAAGTGGAGGTATTGTGTCAGCTAAGGATTATGAGTACTAAAGTTTTCCTCAACTTGGGAGGCGATAAGTTAAGAGTCAGTGCGGATCACTAAGTCTTGAGCTTCACAGTCAATGTAAAGTCTCAACCTTGCTATGAGAGCCTCATATTTAGCCATATTATTAGTTATAAGAAATTTTAGATGAAGTCCATACTCTAAGGTATTCTGCTGGGGGGAAATAAGTAAGATTCCTACACCAGCACCAGTACTTCTTGAAGCTCCATCAACATAGAGGGTCCATTGAGGAGATGAAAGGCATGTAGCAGATAGCTCCTGAGTTGGGGTGCATTATAAAGTCTGAGTACTTGAGACTTTATAGCGGTGAATAGAAAATTTATATCAAACTCTCCCAATTCTACCACTTGATTAACCTCACAGATGCTTCTGGTTTCTGTAGGATGACCCTTAATGGTAAATGAGTGTAAACGCCGATAGTGTGAGCTTGGAAGTATGGACGCAATTTTTATGCTAAAAAAACTAAAGCCAGAGCCACCTTATCGGTAAGTGGATAACAACTTTCTATATCAGAGAGAATTTACTGACATAATAAATTGATCGTTGTATCTCACTTTCTTCTCACTAAAAGCGAGCTTATCGTGGAAGAGCTGAGATATAAGTATAATATCTCTTCTTAAATAGGCTTGGATAGTAGAGGTGGAGATGCTAAATACTCCCTTCGCTCATGACATTCATTAGTCCATTGAAAATTATTATTTTAGCTCCCTTTAATATTTTAAAGAATGATAGGTATTTATCCCCGAGCGGAGAAGCGGATAACGCATTCATCCATTCAAACGTTAAACTTCTTTGATATTCTTCAGAGGAGTCATATCTTTGAGAGCTTTGATGTTCTCAGGGTTGGCCTCTATCTCACGGTGGGTTACCATGAATCCAAGAAATTTTCCTAACGTAACCCTAAAAGCACACTTGGTTGGGTTAAGTCGCATGTTGTAATGTCGAAGAAGATTAAAATATATTTCTAAGTCAAGAATATGTTGTAATTCTTCCAAGCTTTTCACTAACATGTCATCCACATATACCTCCATTGTGCGGCTTAATAGGTCTTTAAAAACCTTATTCATTAGGCCTTGATAGGTAGCACCAGCATTTTTTAATCCAAATGACATAACTTGATAACAGTATAAACCTTTATATGTTTGAAATGTTGTAGCTTCTTCAACTATTGGGTTCATTTTTATTTAGTTGTAACCAGAGTAAGCATCCAAAAAACTAAGCATTTGATGTCCAGACGTAGCATCAACCAATTGATTAATTCGAGAAAGAAAACTATCTTTGCAAGCCTTGTTAAGGTGTAATCAATACATATTCTCTATGTTCCATTTGTTTTCTTAACCATGACAACATTTGCTAGCCATGTAGGGTAATGTACCTCTCGTATGAATCCTGCTTCTATGAGCTTGTTAACTTCTTGTTCAATAGCCTGGAGATGATCAGGTGCAAAACTCCGTTTCTTTTGGATGATTGGTTTGAATGTTGGATCAATCTTGAGGGAGTGCATGATTACATTGGGGTCGACCCCGCATATCCGGACTCAAGCAAAATGCCCACAAGTCATTATTTTTTTTTTCTTTGTTTGCGAGCAAAGATCCCACTTACCTTGTTGTAGTGGTTTGTCATCGATAATGCAATAGAGGGCAAGCTTCTCTGACAAAACTTTCGGGGTCTTCATCTCAAAATTAAAATCTTCGATGCTGAAGGTCATAGAAGGGCATGATTGAGCTTGTCTGAGATAACATGATTGTGCTATCTGTTAATTTCCACAGACCACTCCAACTCCAATGGGGGTTGGAAATTTCATCTTAAGATGAGATACTGAAGTCACTGCACCGAAAATTGATTGGAGGGGCCTTCCAAAGATAGCGTTATATCTTTGAATCACTTGACCACCATGAATTAGATTAAATGAGCCACTTGTCGAGGAAATTCACGGACAGAAGGGTGATTGTCCCTCTACTCGCAGGTGATTATCAAACCAGTATAATGGTCTGCGGCGGGTTGGAGCTTTTCCTAACCACCCATGTTAAGAAATGCGAGTAAAATAAGACATCAACAGAACTCCCATTGTTAATCAAAATTCTCTTAACATTATAGCATGGGTCACCGATCCCTGCGCTGATGATAAATGGATCTTGATGAGGAACATGTACTCCTTCTAAGTCTGAGTCATTAAAAGTGATGGAATAATCAGTACGAGACTTCTTTAACTCTGGATTTTTAGAGATGGTAATGAGAATTTGATTAGATAGTATTGGTCCTCCTGTGATTATTTCAATTTCTCCAACTATTTGATGATTATTTTATTATTTTTGTGATGATTGTCATTGCCAGTTGGAGGTATGTTTGTTTGAGTTGATTGATTTTTCACAAATTGACGTAGATATCCTTGCTGAATGAGCCTCTCAATTTCTTCTTTGAATTGTTTGCATGCCTTAGTAGTATGTAAACGACTTCGATGAAAGTGAGAATATTGCTCCTGATTTCCTGAATTTGGCTTTAGTGGATGTGGCCACTTGATAGTTTTTTCATCTCGAATAGCCATTAGGAGGTTAACCCGAGATGTGTTCAGCGGCATGTATTCCTTTTCGGGTCGTGGTTCACGTCGTTGATATGGGGGCCATGGAGGGAGATCACGACTGCCTTGTTGCTTCTTTTGATAGGACTGTCGGTCCGCATTCCCTGGGGTGCTTTTACATTTTCCTGTATATTGCTCAAATTATTTGCGATGGGTAGTAATAGCTTCATCAGATATTTGTGCTTCCACGATGAACCAAGTCGCATATGAGCGGACCGTGTCATTAGTGATGAGTAAAAGGCCACGAGTCCTCAAGGAAAAGTCCTCTTAATAGTTGTCTACTCAGTATTTGGCGAGCTAAGGAGAATCTCGGAAGTATTCCTTAAGTGATTCACCCTCATTCGAATGCGGAGAGATGGGAGGAATCTTTAATGATCATCTTTACAATGAACTGTTCCATAAATCTTGGCGAGTTCATCAAATGTATGATGGATCCCCTTGGAAGGGAGTAGAACCAAGTGCGAGCTTGCCCGAGGGTAGCGGAAAGACAAAGCGTGTCGGGGAGCTCGTTGGATATGCATGATAGTCCTGTAATGGTCGATGTGTTCATGTGGGTCAGTCGCCCCATCATAGGAATCAATGCTCGAAAGCTTGAAACCCACGAATAGAATGTTGAAGAATAGCTTCAGCTAAAGGTGAGAATTTCTCATAGCGAGGTGAAGGGAAATGATTTGTCTTGAAGGTGAAATTGTCTTGCATTAAAGCATCGTAATTTTGCATATAACATGAGTGGGGATTGATAGGATGAGAATGTGTCAAGCTACCAGTAATAATTGGTGGATTAGTAGTCGATTGAGCTGCACGTGATGGATGAGTAGAACTAGCAGTGTCAAGAAGATTAGTATCACGGTCAAGAAGAGGAGGAACTTCATTGTTAAGGAGATCGATATTTTGACCTCCCGCGGCTAACGATCGATCTTGGGGGAGGTGTGTTTGTCGTGGTAATGGTCATTGTGTTCCTCTCAAAAGTCAGATCATCTCATTTTGAGACTCTTCCATTTGATGGACACGATCTTCTAAAGAGATCCCTGTCGTGCCTTCACCGACAAGGTCACATTTATTGGGGACGGCTTGGCGTCCTTGGTTAAGGCGATTTTGAGAGTGACGGAGTTGGAGCGGAGGCTCTGTGATGGTATTGCAATTGGCCATAATGTGGTGTTACAAAATTATGATTGATGGGTTCTTTTCTCAGACTTCGCCAAATTACGTATAGAAAACCGATTCGGTAGAGTAAAAGTTTACGCCTTAGCCTTGTTGTGAAATCCAGAACACACACACAGGTATTTAAAGGGTGAACAAAAAAACTCCAGAAAGTTTTCACGTGGAAAACCTCGAAAAGAGAGAAAAAATCACGGGGCCTAGCCCAGTAAAAAGCTTCCACTATGTATTTGTTTCAGTGTACAAAATCTTCCCGATAAGAAGATTACAGAATTGTATATGAGAAAAAACAACGACTATGTAGTCACTTTTGGGTGGTAACAATTACTAGTGGTAGCAGATGATGACGAACAATGAGGAACAACGACTGACGATGAACTTCATCATGATGGAGACCGAGGTTGGCGACGGGGTCGGCGACAGCGGCGGCGGTGGTTGACCGTCAGTGGTGGCCGATTATGCTTGGAGGATCTTCAAGCTTTAGGCTCTCTCCTCTCTCTTGCTTGGGCTCCCTCATATGAGGAATGAGGGGTTATTTATATATTAGAGGAGTCTCATAAATACATGCAAAACTCACTCCACTTCATCGGATGGCTCAAAATGATCCATTTGATCATTTGATATATTTTAAATATTTGAATGCCCAAATGAAATCAGAATTTTAAGATCTTGGGCTTGTTAGATCCGGCTCGTCGAGACGCTCGATTTGACTATAAACACTCCATGTTTGAGAGCTTTTTAGGGGTTTAACTGATATCACAAAGTTTCCAATGATATTTTAAGTTCTTGATTTCGACCAGTTTCAACTTCGGATTAGTTTGCTTTTAACTTCATGATTCGTGCTTCGACTAATAGAATTTTTAGTGTCATATCAATGACAATTTTTTTTAATATTAATTGAATAATTAAATAATGTTCAATTATTTGTTAATTGAAGTGTTGTTCGCTTGGAATTTTTACTGGAAACTCCTCAGGAACTTTGACAAGAACATATCACAAATAAAATTTCCAAGTATTTTGATTATTTATACACAACCTTATCTATATATGTGTAAGATGTTAAATTATCTATATCATTATAAATTTGATATCATTCTTGGAAGCCATTTGATTTCAAGTGGACCCCCTATACTAAATTTTTTATACCACTTATATCTATTGTAAAGCCTTCTATGATATTATTAGGTCCCCAAAATTATTTTTAATGTTCTAAGTTTGATTTTGAATGTTGTCACTGCCGAGTCCAATATCTCGAATGAGAAAAATAGAGCCTTCATTAGGTAGTCAGTACCTAGCTTAAAATTGATTGAAAAAAATAATGACATGAATCATTTATTAAGATGTGTCAATGTTGGGTATTCGACACACTGTATAGACTAATATAGTGAAAAGTGTGTAAGGGCTGCTGCAATGATGCCCTGATGTAGTGTTGAATATGTGAGGATTCCTACATTATGGATGGATGCAGGCAAGCTAGCTAGTTCATGAAAATAGAATTAGAATAAAAACTTGTAATATAGGTATACTTAAAAGTATATTAATGAATTTATCTACACTACTATTAAAAAGTGGCTTGGGAAAGTAAATCTTTGTCATTCATTTCTAATATGAGTGATGTGATGTCATATTATTTATATATAAAATATATAGTTCATATATATTTACATATCTACTATCTAAACTTTTATTTTTTTTACTTAAATAACACTTAAATTTCTAGTATTATATTAAAAATAATATCATCAAATTAATGTTTAAAGTCAAATGCATATTTTTATGCATAAAAACAATAAATTTTTTAAATATGATACTTTATGGGTTTGTTATGTAAATGCATAACAATTGTGTGCTATATATTCAAAATTCAAATTTATGGGCACTTCTTTTTTCTTGGATTTGTCATATTTACAAAGTAAACATATATAATTTATATATTTACATAAATACCAAATAATCTTTTGTTTTCACTTAAATTTCACTCAAATCTTTATTATTATATCACAAATAATATCATCATTTCTTTTTAAAAGCAATTGTACTTTTAATGCATAGAAAAAGAGTCATTTTTGTAAATATATAATTTTATTGGTTAGAAATGTAAAACATAATAATCCTATGCTATGTATGTAAATTTCCCTATTTGGCTTTGAAAATTTAAGTTCACATTAGATTCTTTTGTATCTATTTATTTAATTTCTACAATTCATATTTTGGAGTACTTTTATATTATTGTCTAACATCTTCATCTTAAGATTATTTTCTTTCTTGTGATTCTCTTTAGTTGTGCCATCTGCAATAATGATAAATCTTTCATGGATGTGGGTTTTAAACATAGGTAATTCATATATAAAGTTTTTATTAATTTACTTTGTTATTAATTTTCGCTATAACACTAGATAATGAAATCTTGTGCATGTGTGCATGAGATGATTTGACAAAAAAATTATTCTATTTGAATTTTTTATTTTTATAATTACTGTATCATTTTTAATACATGATTTGAAGTTTAATTTATTAAAGAAAGCCTAAGTTCATACTTAGAGGCTTTGTTGTGAAACCAACAAATGTGGCTTTGGTGACCATTCTCTTCCATTATTTTGCTACATTAGAAAACCAAAAGGTTTAAATTGATTTGATGATGAATGGGATGATAGGAGGTAAAGCTCAAATAAATTACTACAACAAAATTAGTAGCATAGTATTAAATAGAGCAGGGTGAAATGGCTAAGAGGAAGTTCCTAGAGATATTAATTATTATAAACAATTGAGTACTAACATTGAAAAATTCATAGAACGATTTGAAAATCAACTTAACACAAACTTTCCTCATTTTGCATTTAATCCGATGAATAATATTTGCTTGTGTGGAATGTGTTTAGCATAGCTTTCTAACGCTTTTAGGAAACTTTGTGGTGAAAATTTACTTTTGAGAATTGGAGTTGTTAAAATATTGTGGTTGTTAAAATACTATTTGATTTTTTTTAAAATATTTATAACATCTACGATAATTTTTTAAGAAGTTATCTTTCTCACAACAATTTTGTAATAATCTTTATAAAATTCTACCCCAATCTAACATTGTGCTCAATAAGTGCCAAGTTTAGATTAGCAATAGAAGACAAGTGATGGTGAATCTAAAGTCTACTCATTGTTGAAATACGAGAATTTAAAGAATTAAATTAGATAAAAAGGGATTTCATTTCGATAGATAGTATTGTTGTGGGCTTGTAGCAAAAACTACTATGGTGACCATTTCATGTACCTTTAGTTTTGGTATGAGTAAGGGTGGGCCTTCTTTTTAGAAAACTATAATAAGAAAATTTTCAAAACAATCATGTTGTATTTGGATGCTAGAAATTCGACTAAAGCAAAATGAAATAGGGGTTTGTTGACCTCATTTTTAGAATGAGTTCTCAACCCCTCCATCTTAGACATTGGACTCCTCTTAGACTATAAGAGATTCTTAGTCTTAAGACACATCTAGTGATTAGGTGGACACTCAACCTAACTCTAAAGACTTAGAAGAGTTAGCCATAGGAATAAGTCATGCCTTAGGGGTGTTAGAAAAATTTGCCTACCCTATAACTTGAACCACATTCCTTACTTTCTTCCTTCAAGTCAAACTCCAAATCAAATCAACATCAAACCTAAATCAATTCCAGCCTAATTAATTTTTCCAAACCCAAATCAATGCCACATGATTTAAACCCATGATTGAAATTCCAAGTTCAAAATCCATCTTAAGTCCTTTAATCCCCTCTTAAGGACTTAGCCTAAATCATCTTCAAATCAATTCATATTCATGGATTTTTTTCCCATAACCCATTTATGTTCTCATTTATATTCACATATATAAATAAAATATAAATTCAAATCAATCAAATCAAATTCCAAGTTGAAATTCCAAATATTTTCTAAGTCTTTAATTCCCTCTTAAGGACTTAGCCTAAATCATCTTCAAATCAATTCAAACTCATAAAATTTTCTCATAACTCATTTATATTCACATAAATAAATGAAATATAAATTCAAATCAATCAAACTAAATCCAAAATTTAAATTCCAAATTCCAAATCTTACCTAAGACATTTGATTTCCCTTCATGGATTTAGCCTAAATCAAATCTAAATCAATTCAAATTCATGAAATTTTCTCATAAATCATTTATATTCTCATTTATATTCACATATATAAATGAAATATAAATTCAAATCAATCAAACTAAATCCAAAAGGCAAATCCAAATTCACAAATCTTTCCTAAGTCACTTTAATTTTCTCTTAAGGACTTAGCCTAGATCATGTTCAAATCACTTCAAACTCATGAAATTTTCTCCTAACCCATTTATATTCTCATTTATATTCACATATATAAATAAAATATAAATTTAAACAACCAAAACTAACTCCAAAAATCTAACTCAAATTCAATCAAAATCCCACATAAGCCTTTCAAGTCAAATTCTTGAACTTAGCCAAATCAACTTCAATCAAGTCAAACTCTTGATTTTTGTTCATGATTCAATTAACCCTTCAATCATGAATCCAAATATAAATACAAACTTCAATCACTTAACCAAAACTCAATTCAAAAATCAAGCCAAAATCCAATTCATGTTCACCCTTTGAACTTGAAATTGTCAAATGAATCAAAACACATTTGACTTCAAACCACTTGCGAATGGATTTATATTTCAATCATAAGTTCATATGTAAGTTCAATCAAACTCATATCAAACTCTGACCAAGCCATTTGACCCACTTAGGCTCACCTGACCCAAAGTAATCTTAAGTACCCTTATGAGCCAAATTCTAATCCTAACCAAATTAGATTGAACTAAGCCCATCTATGCCTCTCGTCATGATCAACAATCATCATGAGATGATCAATCACTCAAATTTGGTCAAACCAAGTCAAACTTAAGGGTTGACCAAGTCAACACTTAGCCAAAAATGAAACTCAACATAGCCAAAATCCACCATGAGCCAAATTAATTGAAACCAATGATCTAAGTTCATTCATGATCAATGAATGAACTTGACCAAGTCAACATTTGAGCCTAACCTAGCCCAATTGGCCACTTGACCCAAGTTGACTCAACTTGACCTAAAAAGTCAAAATGTGTTAAAACTTGATCTAAGCCAAATTAATTAAAACCAATGAGTCAAGTTCATTCTAAAATGATTGTTGAACTTGACCAAAGCCCCAATTGGCCAACTAGACCTAACCTAGCCCAGTTGACTATGAACCTAACTTGACCTAAAAGGGTCAAATTGAGCCAAGTTCAAACTTAACCAAAATTGATTGGAAACAAAGATACCAATCACTTTCATATGACCAACCAAACTTAAACCTACCCATAACCTAGCTCAAATAGGTCAAATGGGTCAAATTGGTCAACTTGACCCATTTGACCTAAATGAAATCAAATGAACCAAATTCAAACCTACACCAAATTGAATCAAACCAAAGCCACCAAAACATTTTAAATGGTCACATGAACTTGACCCAACTCTTGGTTTGACCTAATTTGACCATTTGGTCAACTTGACCCAAGTTGACCTATTTTGACCTAAATGGGTCAACATAAGCCAAATCACATCAAGCCAACTTCAAATTCAATGAAACTTGGACAAACCTATTTTCTCATCATATCAAACATACCCAAACTAAAATCAAGATCAAATGACTATTTTAGCCCTAGGACATAGAATAAATTTTGGCCAAATCCATTTACAATTTGGTCAAATCCTCTCCATAACCACTTGGCACCGCTTAGTGGATCGTTCCCTATGGAGTGTGGTGCACCTAACCCAATGGGTTTGGGTCAGCCCAACATAGTCCAATGGCCAAACCGACCACATGTCTTGAAATGGAGCACGTGGAATCCTCCTTACACTCAATTCATGCACATGGCCACTTCACCATTCCACTCCCTAGCCAAAACCAAATTCAAAGACACCCTAAACGGCCTAACAAACCCACTCCTTATGGTTAATTGGATCAAAACAATAAGGCATTGCTGGTCATTGAAGGGAGATATACTCCCCTACTTTGAGTTCAATCCAACATTCCTCAATTGATTGAACATAGGGAAGTTAGAAGTCATTCCTAGGCCTCCCCAAGCTTCTTAGAGTGAAATCAAAATCCCACTTCTTGGTTTTCACAGCTTGAAAATAAGGGATCTCCACTCAAAATCAAATTGACTTCACACTCAAAATCAGTGCAATTCCTTTTATAAGCTCCATCAATGAGCTCAATCGAACTCACCCAAGCTCTTTCCTAAGTTCTTAAGGCCAGGGAGAAGTCACTTTGATCAATACCAAGCTCAAGGAAAAGGGGAGTTGGTCTTTAGAAGGAACCACCCAATCTCAAGAGCTCAAACTTTCACCAAAGTTTCATCTCAACCAAACGAAGCTTCTCCAAGAGATTCGAGCGCCGGCGAGGTATTCCATTAAATCATGCTTAAGTTCAATGTATGTTGGTCCTTTGTGAAGTGGATTTAAATCATACATTTATCTAGGTGTTAGATGTGCTTGTACTCATGATTAGATGGTGTGGGTTAATTTTCATTCCAATCCGAGCTCAATCAAGCTCGGATCATGGCCTCAAAGATGGATGGTCTCCATTTTACAGAGAGAGTGGTAGGGATGAATCTCTGGTCGTCCATCTATGTGTTTTAGATGGATGGTCGAGATTAGAACACGTAGCCTCCCATGATTTACCCTCAGCGACTTTAATCTCGCTCGATCCTTGATTGAGGTTGAGAAAGGTAGCCGCCACCACGTTACGATGTGATGGGTTAAGTATCCAATCCCATCATGCCACGTGAAAGTGCATTCGCGCCGCATGGCGAGATTAAAACTTAATTATGGTATTTAAATATTCTAATTAATTATGGAAACTTCTAAAATTCATATCTAAGCTTAGAAAAATAAAAAAAATATGAAATAAATTGTAATTGATAGATATATAAATATAGAATATTTTAAAATTAATTTCAATGGATTTTAAATAGTATTTTTCTATGAATTTGAGTTTTATTGGGAATGTTATTTTATTAATTACCCTTTAATTACTCCACTGATTAATCCTAAAAATTTTGTGCTTAATTAGGATGACTCCTGCCTTCCCTAATTTTCTTGAGATTTATTGGTGGCTTAATTAGGAAAATTTCTAGTTTATTACTTAATCACTCCCTGAATGTAATTAAGCTTAATTAAGGGCATAATTAGTTGTTTAACCCTCTGACTAAGTCAAATAAGTTTTGATTGAGTGAGTATGAGGTCTTGGGAATAATTTTGGGATATTTTCCATGAGGTATATTCCTAAATCTCTTTTCTCTCTTAATCCATCCATAATTAAGGGTTAATTCACTAATTACCCACTTAATTAATTTCATAAGATTCTAAAACTTTTTAGAACTCAATTAATCTATCTTGGGTAGATGCTTAGGTGTTCAAGAGCCTAAGTACATTAAGAAAATCAAAACTCAACTCATATGTGTGGGGTGATTATGAAATTACTTAAGTTAAAATCCCTTATTTTAATTAATCATTAATCATGAGTCAAATGCATTAGGCCCTTTTCTTATTAAGTGCATTGTTGATTTAAATTCCTTGTGTGGTTTTATGTCATCTCATTGACTTATAATTATTTGATTAACTATGATAAGGTGGTATAGGAAAGGGGTAATTAACATGCTTAATTCATACCTTAACCTAAGTAACATATAAAAAATCATCTAATCACCTAAAAATTAAACTAAAATAACCAACATATGTGGGAATGGGTTAGGAACATAAACTCATCTCATATTTCTCAAATTAAATCAAACTCAAAACAAAATCAAACCTTCTTTAAAAATAATTTGATTCATTTTAAACTTTCTTATTTCATGAGATTGTCTTTAGGAATTAATTAGGGTGAATGTGTTTACATGATTTCAACACTTTAGTTCCTTCCTAACATACTAAATGTGTATGTCATATGAATTTCATGCATTCATTCTTTTCAAAAATCAAAATGAAAGTGATTTATTTTCTTTATGTCAAATTGTATATTTTGGCTAAAGTAAAAATATGAATGGATATTATCACTATTAAATTCTAAATTATTTTCAAAATATATGAATCAATTACCAAAACTGAAAGTGTGTTACTTATATTTTATTTATAAGTTTGCATGATAATATAAAAATGTGTTTTATGTTTGCTTCATTTCTTTCTTCCTAACATGGATTTGAATAAGATTTGCAAAGTGTATGGTTCTTTTAAAGAAACATAACACTTGCTCAAATATACTCTTATCCCCTTCCATGTTATAACTTAAGAAAGATCTTCATATTCACACATATAAGTTGCATAAACAAATCAAACAATCAAGTATAACTTTTCTTTTGCATCCTTTCTTTTATATTCATTTCTTTTGTACATATGTTTATATTTAAAAAAAGTGGTATATTAGTCTGGACAACCCCGGGATTGCTAGGCTTTAAGTAACCCTAAGTAGGTCTTGTACCTTACACCCCTGGTTAATAATGATTTCATACTCACTTATGCCTTTCATACATACATGTGTGTATGTGAAGAATGGATAAGAAAACCTCTTTCCTACTTAATGAAACCCATGCATCATAAAGTATTCAAATTTTCTTAAGCAAACCACTTAGCATTCATCATAAAGTGTGATAAACATTCTCATTTGTATGTATAGATATGCTTATGATTCATTCATATGCATGTATGCATATTGAGAAAGAAATGAAATGATATATATTTTGTGAATTTAGTTCACTTTACTTGATCTTAAAATGTTTTTCTTTTCGAATAGGTTTGTTTAGAATTAATCTAAACTTAAGATTAATTAAAATACATAATAAAACATTCACTAAACAAAACTAAACATGAATCCACTTTAGAAATTAATTAAGGTAGGGAAGGAAAGAGAAATTCTCTTCTCTTTTTCATCTCTTAAAAACTTAATAATTAATTGTAGAATTTATTTAAACCAAACCAAGAATATAAAATAAAATAAACTCAAATCAACTAAACATTTAAATAAAATTGCCCATCTTAGTTGAACATCTTCACACTTAGAAAATCCAAACCTTAAAATCATAGCTAAGCATACCACACAAACCTTCTAAAGCACACACATTAGACTAATTCACCACTTCTAGCTTTATGTTAGGGCGGTGCATGGCTTGATGTTTTGCTTTTATTTTGTGATATTCTATTTTAGTCTGGATGTTAGGGTGAATGTGCGTAGAATTAATGGTAGGATGATTTAGTCTAATCATTATTTTCTATAGGGGATTATGCTTAAGGGGCGCTGTAATAAAAATATAACTGCTTTTGTTATGCAAGTGCTCATACCCCTAAGGATAATCTAATAGTCCAAGTGAACTTAGTTACCCATGTGTGGGGTGTTAAGTCAATATAAATGCTTGGGATTTGTATGGTTTGTTTAGCTAATCTATGTTTTGCAGGTGTTAGTTAGATTTACTTTTCCTTTTCATGTATTTTTATAATTAGGATTTTGGAACGATTGTTATGAGAGATTAGGATGAGCATTAGTCATAAGATCTCATCTTGTGCATCATGTGAAGCCTTTAGAGAAACCACCTTCCAACCATCCAAAAAAAGGAACCAAAAAAGAAAGAAGAAAAGACGAAGAAAGAAGAAAAGAAAAATGAAGAAATAAAGCTTGAAGATCGCCATAACAATGAATTCTTTGCTTAATTGTATTTAATTTATTTGTAATCCAGGCTGTATAAGAGTAAAGCTTGGCTACCCAGTTTATTTTCGGGTTTGTGCGATGGTGTCCGACCATAAATGGCCTCTTATTCTTTTTCCTTAGCTTTATAAATTGATTGATGATTTGTTTAGCTTATGCATTAAGATGACACTTTTTTTTAGTTTCTTCCTTGCTTGATGTATGGCTTGGATGTGGATTAGGCTCTTAAAGAAAAATAAATCTTCTACCAAATTTAACAATTCAAAATTAAAGAACTTATAACCTCACCTAAAGCTTAGGTTAAAAATTAAGATAAAAGAATTAACAACCCCTCAGTTAGATGAGTATTTCTTTTATAACATCATGTACAAATGCATAATATTTTCACTCTTGATTGGAGGGCTTCCACCTTTGCCAGAGAAACTTGGCTTGACCTTTGAGAGCCATGGTGGAAACACACCTCCTCCCTTCTCGCTGATTTTGGCCAATAATCTCACTTCTCATGCATTAGGCATATAAATCCTATAAGCCTGAGTCAAATGATTGCCTAAAAATGAAAATAACATGTAATATGATTTTCATTATATTTAGGTCATTTGAAGTATGTCCTTACATGATCTAGTCTCTTTAGGAAATGAGTTTAAGGAATTAGTCTCTTTCTAAATAAATAACAGCTTAACTATCTTGCATAAAGCATATGACTTGCCTACATGAATTTAAAATCGTAGGAGGAGTTAGTTGGCGACAACCCCTAGGCGATTGTAAGTCCAAGGAGTCGGGTGGTTTGTCCTTTCTTGTGGAGGCAAACCAAATACCCATTATCGCCTTATATTTAAGTCGTGCTTTTGACCCTCGCCAAAACTCCCTAGATTTAGGTTCTGAGGTTGTTTCTCCCTTCTATGATCCATAAGCATAAATCCTCACCTCTTAGGAATTTCCATGACCTTGTATTATAGAATTATTAGCCCTAAAGTTCTACTAAAAAGTCAACTCAAATGAACAATTCAATTTTAAAAATGTAAAGCCCGATCATAGGATAGTTTTAGATGCTCGTTAGGTCTCCTAGCATCGTGAGCATCTCCTACTTATCTTTCTTTGGCTTTGATAATAACTCCCTCCCTTTGATCAATCTTATTTGATCTTCCAAAACAAATTAATCGATTGGTAGTCCTACCTATTGACATCTTTGGAGACAATGATCATTTACCTTAATCAAGACTATTCCTAAGGGATCTCATCCCTTAGAATGTAATTAATTATAGGGGATTGCCTCTGTAAGGAACTTAACGAACTTGATTTAAAATAAATCCTACTTTACTTTTCCATGTAAAGTATGGGAAGAATCTTTGGTACATATGCAGATCCATTATTCTTAGGAGTCCTTGTTGAGGTGATTAAGTCCATTATAGGGTGGTGACTTCTATCTTTTGAGATAGTACACTCCTCAATTTGTACCGATCACCCTCAATAAGAATATCTGCCGATCTACGTGGTGTCAAAAATACATAAAAAGAGAAAGATGTATATTTCCATCTTCATTTTTATCCCGCATAGAGTGAAGATGGAAGTATATATTTTACTTCTTTAGAGATTTACATATAAAAATTTTACCACATGGTTAGAAAGCGTAAAGTTGGATTTCATAATCTCATGAATTGTATCGATAAGATTTGAGAATTTTTTGAATATGGGCTCACATATGAATTTAATTATACATTACCCATTATCTTATTTTTAAGCCTATTAATTTTGTGATCAAATAAAGATTAATTAATTTTAGGCTTTTGAGATATTTTTATTAATTTTGTATGGAATTATCATGTGTGTAGACATTTTATTTTATTTTAATGATTATAAAATAAAGTAAAATGCACTCAAGTATAAATAGGGTCATGGTCCCCATTCTAAAGGGAGAAGTTTTTATTTTAATCATATCTCATCCTGAGTGAAAAGAAAGCTCTCTCTCTCTCTCCTCAAGAACACCCCATTAGAAATGGAAGGCCAGAATCCCGCATTAGCTCTTCCATGAATTCAGGCACGCTTCCAATTACATCTTCATGATGATTTGACATGAGATCAATAGATAAATTTATTTTTATCTTTATATATTTCAACAAGTGGTATCGAAAGGTTATCATATTAAATTGTTAAGAAATGATTTTTCATCTTCATCTTTTATATTGATTATTTGAAAATTTTAGATCAAAGTATATGATTAATTTTTTGAGCAAATGATTTAATCATTTGCATGAATATCGATATCCTTTAGATGACTTTTCTATTATTAATTTTGAGTAAATTAATATAGCTAAATTTTTTTATATTTTGATCACAATTTTAATTTTTATGTGATCATATATTTATTCTTGTATCTTAATAAAAAGGAATATGAAATGTTTTTATTATGTTATAATATGAAATCATATTTGATTTAAAAAAATATATATATGAAACAACTTCGTAATTATTATTTTGACATTTAAATATTTCCTAATTCAATATATAATTCATTGATTTCTAATGAAAAGAGAATGCTTATTTTTATTAATTATAATATTATGCATTCTTTTCTTTTTATCAATATATAGTATCCAACTTAATTAATTGCTTTATTCAAATATGAGTTTGATGTCTTGAGTTTGCTAAAATTTGTTTGTACTATTAAATGGATTTATAATATAAATTATGCATTCTTTTCTTTTTATGCATTCTTTTCTTTTTATTTCAAGTATATATTTTGTTTACATTATATATGCATATGAAAAGGACATGTTGTTAATTGTGAATATTATTTTCGTTCTTTTCAGTTAATGTTTCTTCTATATCTGCCAATTTGAATAACATTTCAGTGCTCAATGATACTAACTTTAAGAAATATAAATAGCATATCACCATTATTCTTGGGTGTATGGATCTTGACTATGATCCGACAATGTCCTCCCTCCCGCCTCTACGAAAGCACTTGAACAAAGGGCTAACTTCAAAAAAATGAGAGTTTTAACCATGTCTTATGATCATGAAGCATTCTATTAAAACCATAAGAGGTGCACACGAAGAGGAATGCTAAAAGTTTCTAAGCCAAATATAGACTATTTCATTAATCGAAAAGGTCGCACTTATTCTTAGTAAACTCATTTTAATGCGGTATAAATGCAATGAAAACATAAGGGAGTACATTATAGAGATGTCTAATTTTGTCACTAGACTGAGAGCACTAATTAGAGATATCTGATGACATTTTTGTACACTTAGTTTTGATCTCTCTTCCTACACAATTTAATCCTTTTAAGATAAGTTATAATACTCAAAAGGAAAAATGGACTCTTAATGAGCTCATTGCTCAATGTGTGCAAGAGGAAGAGAGATTGAAACATGACAAAACACAAAGTGCTCACTTAGCTACTTTCTGACATTGTTAAAAAGAAAATGGACTTATAAAGGCAAAAGAGCTACAAAGGGACTTAATAGATAGTGCAACAAAGATAATGTTGTTACTTATTTCTAAGAAGGTCGGTCATGAACAAGGATTGTCCTAAGTATGCAAATTGCTAAAAAAGGTAAACTTCTCAACCTTGTTTATTAAGTTAATTTATCCTTAGTACCAAATCACACTTAGTGGATACATGTGAAATACTCACATAAGTGTGACTTGTCTAAGAAAATGAATGTCAACTGATGCTGAAAGATTCATCTATGTGAGAAATGGCAATAAAACTCCTGTTGAAGCAATATGCTTATATAGATTATATCTAGAATCTATATTTTGAATTTACATAAGACTTTTTATGTGATGTCATTTAGACAAAATTTAATTTCTATTTCTTGTTAAGACAAATCTGGTTATTCTTGTTCATTTGAAAATTAAAAGTTTAATCTCTTTCAGTATTCAAATATTATTGGTAATGGTTCCTTGATTGATAATCTATATAAATTAGACATTTCTGCTTCATAAATTAATGAAACCTTGCATGCAAGTAATTTTCGTACAAAATAAAAATTAATGAATGAGAATTCATATATGTTATGGCACAAGAGTTTATGACATATTTCTAAACATAGAATTGAAAGACTTATGTCAAAAGGAATTCTTGAATCTTTTGATTTTTCAGATGATAAACTCTGTATAGAATGTATCAAGGGAAAATAAATAAATACAAAGAAAGTTGGTGTTAATATGAGTTTAAACATCTAGGAATTAATTCATATTGATATATGTAGTCCATTCCATACAGCTACTTGGAATGGCCAATAATATTTCATTACTTTCATAGATGATTATTCTCATTATGGGTACTTATACTTAATTTATGAGAAGTCACAATCACTGAACGTATTCAAAATTTTTAAGGCTGAAGCTGAAAATCAACTTGGAAAGAATATAAAAGCTATTAAATTTGACCGTGGTGGTGAATACTATGATAAATATGATGGATCAGGTGAACAACGTCTAGGCCCATTTGCCAAATATTTAGCAGAATGTGGCATCGTTCCTCAATACACAATGCTAGGGACTCCAAGTCAAAATGGTGTAGCTGAGAGACAAAATCGGACCCTTATGGATATGGTTAAGTATGATAAATCATTCTTCTTTACTAGATTCACTTTGGGAGAAGCCTTAAAGACTGCACATCCTTAATAGAGTTCCAAGCAAAGCAAGTAAAAACCCCATATGAATTATGGATTGGGAAGAAGGTAGACATCTTCATGTCCTGGGATGTCCAAATTAAAGCCATATAAGCCTAATGAAAGAAAATTGGACTAAAGAACTATAAGTTGCTATTTTGTTCGACAGAAAGGTTGAAGGGTTTTAAGTTTTATGACTCTTCAAATAAATCCTTTTCAGACTACAATGCTAAATTTATTGAGGAAGTTGAATATGATGGGAGTAATAAACCTTTTTATATTTGAAGAGCAATTTATTACTCTTCATATTACAATAGAAAATGATCATATAATTTTACGATCATATTCAAGTTATAAATACGATATCAAAATATTTTGAGTTAACTCCCACTCATACCGAGGAATCACAATAACCTCAAATTGAAGTATCATTATGAAAATCCACTAGGGAGAGAAGATTAGCAATTTCAGATGATTATGTTGTGTATCTCCAAGAACATGAGTTTGACATTGATTGGAGAGTGATCCAATCTCTTTAGTTAAGTCAAACAAAGTGTTAACTCTCATAAATGGATAATCCATGAGATGAAATCAATAAAAGGCAATGATGTTTAGGATCTTGTCAATTATCAAGAAAACCCATTGTTGTAAATGAATTTTAAAACCAAACGGATTCAAAAGGTAATGTCGAAGATATAAAGCACGCCTAGCTAAAGGTTTCAATTTCGAAGAAGGAATTGATTATAAAGAGACTTTCTCCGCTTTCAAAGACTCTTTTATAATCATTATGGCACTAGTAGCTCATTATGATTTAGAGTTACATCGATGGATGTAAAGACGTATTTCAATGGTGACATTGAAGAAATTATATACGATGCAACTAAAATTTTCAATCTTGATTCAAAACACTTGTATGTAAAATTAAAGAAATCCATTTATGATTTAAAACCGCTTCCCATCAATGGTATAAGAAATTTGATCAGTGATTACTTCTTTGGTTTTAAAGAAAATCTTGATCAATACATTTACCATAAAATAAGTGGGAATAAATTCATCATCCTAGTATATATGATATTCTACCGAAGTAGCGATATAGGCCTTTGCATGAAACTAAGAAATTTCTTTCAAATAAATTTGAAATGAAAGATCCTGAGAATGCATCTTTTATGTTGGGTATAAAAATTTATCGAGATCGCTCATGGTATACTTAGTTTATCGAAAAAAGGCATATATTGATAAAGTGCTTAGTAGATTTGGCATGAAAGATTGTGTAGTAGGAGATACACCCATTGCTAAAGGTGATAAATTCAATTTGCTTCAATGTCCAAGAAATGAATTCAAAAAGAAAGAGGTGGAAAAGATCCCTTATGCACCGCAGAGGGAGTCTTATGTATGCTCAAGTTTGTATGTGTGATATTAGATATTATGGAATGCTTGGCGATATTTAAGTAACCCGGAATGAATCATTGGAAAGCAAGAAATGGGTTATGCAATATCAAGAGAACAAAGACTTTATGCTCACATATCGAGATCGATCATTTGGAGATCATAAATTCGAGATTTTGTTGGTTGCCTCGATAGAAGAAGATCCACTTTAGGCTATATTTTCTTATTAGCTGAAGGAGCTATATCTTGGAAAAGTGTTAAACAAACACTTATAGCTTCTTCCACTATGGAAGAAGAATTTATAGCTTATTATGAGGCATCAAATCAAGGAATATGGCTATGGAATTTTATCTCTAGGCTAAATATTTTTGATGGAATAGAGAGACCATTAAAAATAAATTGTGATAATAAAGCTGTTGAGTTGTATTCAAAGAACAACATGAGTTCGTCAAAATCAAAGTATATTGACATAAAGTTTCTTGTTGTAAAAGAAAGAGTTCAGAGTTCTCAAGTATCTATTGAACATATTAGTACAAATTTTATGATTGCAGATCCACTTACAAAAGGTTTACCATCCAAAGTATTTCATGAACATGTGGCTCGTATGGGAGTGTTTTACTTTGATGATATGCTAGATAGTGGGAGTTTGCTTATGATGTTCAATGATTGTAAATATATTTTCTGATCAGAATAAAGTATTTATTATCTTATAGTTGAAAAGTTTGAAATAAAGTTATATAGTTTCAATTTCAATTTAGCATAAATAAATGAAACTATATTTATAACTCTTTTGAGTTATAATATAGGACAGTTGGAAATAGATATATATATGATCACATTACATGAAATTTTCATACATATCCATACTTGATCTATCATTACTCATATTGATTTAGTGATCACAGATGGGTCTTGTTATAGAAAAATTATAATAAAGATCACTTTGATTCTATGTCAATATTATTAATCCAATTGTCAAAGATATTTTCTTTGAAGATAGCAAATATTGAGCTCTTAAAGTATTTAATAATGTATAATTATCAAGCAATATATATGTGGCCCAAGTGGAAGATTGTTGGGAATTTTTGAATGTGGGCTCACATATGAATTTAATTATACATTATGCGTTATCTTATTTTTAAGCCTATTAATTTTTTGATCAAATAAAGATTAATTAATTTAAGGCTTTTGAAACATTTTTATTAATTTTGTATGGAATTATCATGTGTAGAGATTGGATATTTTATTTTATTTTAATGATGGGCTGAAATAAAGTAAAATGCACTTAAGTATAAATAGGGTCATGGTCCCCATTCTAAAAGGAGAAGTTTCATTTTTTACTCATATCTCATCTTGAGTGAAAGAAACTCTCTCTCTCTCTCTCTCTCTCTCTCTCTCTCAAGAACACCTTTAGAAGTGGAAGGCCAAAATCTCATTAGCTCTTCTATGGATCTGATGCTTATGACATCTTCGATGATTCATTTGAGATCAAGATAAATTTATTTTCATCTATATGTTTAATAGATTCATGATTGTTCATTTCATTCCAAACAAAGAATTAAATTTTTCTAGGGATTAATTTTATTTTAATTTTTTTATGTTATTTTTGAAAACATATTTATTTGAATAATTTTAATTATTTTTATTTGCTTTATATAATTTTCCAACAAATTCTTTATATATATTCCAATGATTTCTTATAATATTTTTCTAGACATTTTTAATTAATATAAATCTATCCAAACAAATTAGCTATTAGAAAAATCATAGATTACATATCTTTTTTTGTCTCTCTCTAATATATTTTTATTTATTTTCTTATAAATAAATCTTATTATTATCATACTTATTTGATATCAATCAGGTATGTGTTTATAATTATTTTTAATTTTGATAATATATATATAGATTCATGATGTTGAATTTTACATATATATATTATATATATATATATATATATATATATATATATATATATATATATATATATATATATATATATATATATATATATATATATATATATATATATATATATATATATAATTTTTTAATTTACAATCTGTAATAGCATTTTTTTATAGATATGTATTTTATAACATCTTCTACCTGCTGTGAACTTGTTTATTCGCCTATATGATTGAGTAGTTAAACTTATTGCAAGAGGGCAATTTATGGGAGTCAATGGGTTGATTTTTGAAATAAATTATTTATGGGTATTGGTGAATGTGCAACAAAATAAGCTTGAATGTGTATATGAAATATATGCTTGTGTCTCATTTCTTTATAAGTTTCAAGATCCCACTAATGCCCAATAGAATAGCAAAACTAGTGTCATTAAAGACACCGCTACGCTCAATAGAGATCGAGTAAGCCAAAAATATTAGATTACTTTATGCCAAATTTGAAATTTGGACTAAAGTTTAGACTTAGAAAAAAAGAGAAAAATTTCTTTACTTCTTCAACAAAATTAATCTCTATATAATATAAAGAAAGTCTATATTTTTTTCATCCAATGATTTCTTATCTTAATATTTTTTTCTAGACATCTTTTAATTAATATAAATCTAGCCAAACAAATTAGCTATTAAAAAAAATCATAGATTACATGTCTTTTTGTTGCCTCTCTAATGTATTTTTCTTTATTTTCTTACAGATAAATATATATCACACTACTTATTTGGCATCAATCAAGTATGTGTTTTATAATTATTTTTAAATTTGATAATATATATATTAGAGATTCATGATTTTGAATTTTACATATGTATGATTATATTAAGTCATACTTATATATTATTTTTTAATTACAATCTGTAATAGCATTTTTTTTTATAGATATGTATTTTATAACATCTTCTACCTACTGTGAACTTGTTTATTAGCCTATATGATTAAGTTGTTAAACTTATTGCAAGAGGGCGGCTTATGGGAGTTAATGGGCTGATTTTTGAAATAAATTATTCATGGGAATTGGTGAATGTGCAACAAAATAAGCTTGAATGTGTATATGGAATATATGCTTCTATCTACTTTCGCTGCACACTTGCGCTAATGGACGAAATGCAAAGACATTATGATATCAGAAGACATCATACGCTCATAGAATGTACCGACTAAACCAAAAGTTAGATGACACATGAAACGAAATTTGGACTAAATTTTAGACTTAAAAAAAAAAAAAAAAATTTTTTTTCCGCTCTTCAACAAAATTAATCCCTATATAATATACAAAGTCTAAGTTTTTTCATCCAATGATTTCTTATCTTAATATTTTTTCTAGACATCTTTTAATTAATATAAATCTATTCAAATAAATTAGCTATTAAAAAGAAATCATAGATTAAATATCTTTTTATTGCCTCTCTATTATATTTTTTTTATTTTCTTATAGATAAATCTTATTCTTGTTATACTACTTATTTGACTTCAATCAGGTATCTATTTATAATTATTTTTTAAATTTGATAATATATATTATAGATTCATGATTTTAAATTTTATATATGTATGATTATATTAAGTCATACATATATATTATTTTTTTTAATTTACAATATGTAATAGCATTTTTTATAGATATGAATTTTATAACATCTTCTACCTACGGTGAACTTGTTTATTAGCCTATATGATTAAGTAGTTAAACTTATTGTAAGAGGGCGGCTTATGGGAGTCGATGGGCTGATTTTGAAATAAATTATTCATGGGTATTGGTGAATGTGCAACAAAATAAGCTTGAATGTGTATAAATATATGCTTTTTCTTTGAAATTTCAAGACCCGCTAATACTAATGCGTGGAATGAAAAATACACAATCGTGTCACAAGACATTATTGTATCAGACGAGTAAGCCAAAAATCTTAGATGTGCAGATCCCTATGGAAATCGTCAAAATTTAAACTAAATTTTATAGACTTAAAAAAAAAGAAAAACAAAATTTTACTGCTTCAACAAAATTAATCCCTATATATATTTACTACTTTTATCAATAACTCATAATATGATTATTATATCATTTATATTTTAACATCAATTAATAGCTTTATAATTTTGCTTAGAACCAAAACAAATATATCTATCTGATATGGATGATCAATGAAAAAGATAATAACAAATAAGACAATAATCTAACATGTCTATTGAAGCAAAGCAAAGAAAAATAGAAGCTATTATCTCAGCTAAAAAGAGACTAAAGAAGAATTCAAATCTTGAAATTGCATGTACTGCATCAGCTTCAAAATCATCAGGTTAAATAAACTATAAGTTACATTTTCTTTGTATATATTACATATTTATGCACTATTTAATTTATATAAATTTGTCTTAAACAGATGTACAAGTGACGCATATTGATGATATGATTGTAAATTATAGTTCAAGTTTTTCAAATTTACACATTCTTGAAGGACCACAACTTTGTTCATATTGCAATGCAAGAATATTTCAATTTGAGCCACCAACATTTTGTTGTTATAATGGAGAGGTCGTAATAGCATCTACTAATGTTCCAGAACAGTTGTATGAGTTATTTACTTCAAATTCAAGTGAATAGCATGAATTAAGAAGTAAGATCAAATCATATAATAGTATATTTTCATTCACATCATTTGGAGCTCACATAGATCAAGAATTAGCAAATTCAAGACAAGAAGTAAATACATTTAGAGCTCAAGGACAAATTTATCATAGTCTTCTGTCTGTTATTAAAGGATTTAATGGTCCATGCTATTTTATATATATAGTATATATATATATATATATATATATATATATATATATATATATATATATATATATATATATATATATATATATATATATATATATATATATATATATATATATATGTTACTGATTCTGAATCAAATAATCGATTGAATATCATTGGTGATTTGAATCTTTCCGAGGATTTAATTAAACAAATAATGGGTATACTTGTTGGAAACCCATATGCTCAATTCTTTAGATCTCTGAGCAATAGTGGCGACTTAGAAAACTTTCAAATTAGAATAAAAACTGATGTGAAATTAGATCAAAGAGTTTATAATGCTCACTACATCTCAAGTAGAAAGCAATTTGGATTGAATGAGAAAGTTCAAGATATAGTATAAGCGTGATATAATCCTGACTTCACATTCTGGAGAATATCGAAAAGTTAAACATTAATTTGGTTGTTATGATCCTTTACAATATCCACTTTTATTTCCAAAGGAGAAGTTGGTTGGCATCAAAATATCAATAGAATTTCCAAGTTTGAAAGAAATCATCAAAATATGATTATATAAGTGATGAAGCCTGGTGCAACTGAGGAAGATGTCTTCAACCAAGAAGAAAATAGTAATTATTGTATATATATCATCTTATTAAATTATGTGTAATGATCATTTTTTATTATTAATCATATTTATTTATGTACAAAAAATATAAAATCAGCAAAACGTCGAGTTTCATGCAGAGAATATTAGAGTTACAAACTTTAAATTCGCCAAAATGATAAATCAATTCTTTTATATTGTGGTAGGCTATTACATCCGATGTTGTTATATGTATGTTAAAATTGAGACAAGTCGCTTTGGACTTTTATAGAAGAAATCAGATACAATACGATCCGAGTTATATAAGGCTTAGTTGATACTATGACATCTAGAGAAACATTAAGTAATAATGTTGGCCAAAAAAGTATTTTGCCTACTTCATTCATTGGAGGACTGCAGACAGATATTTGGATGCTATAGCTCTTGTTCAACATTTTGGAAAGCCAAACTTATTTATAACAATGACATGCAATCCAGAATGGGTAGAAATACAAAATGAGTTAAAGATAGGCCAATCTGTACAAGATAGACCAAATTTAACAACACGTATAATCAAAGCTAAAATTCAAGATTTGAAGGAACAATTATTCAAGAAGTCAATTTTTGGAGTTATAGGTGCTTATGTATATGTTATAGAGTTTCAAAAAGAGGACTTCCACATGCTTATTTTTTAATAATTTTAAAGAGTGGATTTTAGATAATAATGTCGGAACAATTTTATAGAATTATATATACAGAGTTACCAGATCCTTTCAAATACAAGAATATATATGGATTAGTTGTAAAACACATGACGCATGGTCCATGTAGAAGCCAAAATAGAAAAACCCATGCATGAAAAAGGATTTTGTAAAAATAAGTACCCAAGGTCTTTTCATGTGAAATATCAATAGGTGATGAGTCATATCCAATTTATCATAGAAGAAATGGTGGACAAAAATGTTAAAGTAAGAAATTATATTTTAGATAATCGTTGGGTTATTCCTTATAATCCATATTTATTATCTAGATATAATTGTCATATAAATGTTGAGATATGTTCAGGCATAAAAGTAGTAAAATATATCTACAAGTATATTTATAAAAGACATGATAAAGTTTCAGTTTCAATTTCAATTTCACAACAAAGTAGAGGAAAACAAAATGATGAGATCCAATAGTACCAAGATGGAAGATGGGTATCGCACGAAGCATTATGGAGAATATTTGTATTTAATTTAAAGGAGATGTATCCATCGGTGTGTAATTTACAATTACATTTAGAAGACATGCAACCTGTATACTATAAATTAAATCAGAATTTATGTGATTTACTGACATTTAATACTATCAAAAAAACTATGTTGACAGAATTTTTTGAGCTAAATAAAAGAGATTCAGAGGCAAGAAAATATCCATATAGAGAAATTCCAGAAAAACATGTATGGGATAAGACAAAAAACTTTGGAAAAGATGACTAGAATTTGAGCAAATTGGTCGTATAAACACTACAACTACATTAGAGGGTGAAAGATATTATTTAAGAATGTTATTAAATAATATTATAGACCGATATCATTTCTGATTTATTAAAGTTCATGGCATACAATGTTCCACATTTAAAGACAAAAGAAGCATGGTTTGTTAGAAACTAATGACTATATTTGAATGTTTAAATGATGCACTAATTTCCAATTGCCATTTGAATTATGACATGTATTTTTGCTATTCTAATTCTTGTGAGCCAATAAATATACATCAACTATGGAATACCTGTTATAATCATTTATCTTGGGATTATCAAAATAGTGGTATTCTTTCAAGAATTATGTAACAAAAACTTTAATGAACATTAGTTTATTTATTGAGAGAATAGGTAAAATATAAATGAATTTGAACCTAAAATTACCCCAAGAAATTATTGTTCCATTTGAAAATGACAAAGAAATTTAGAAGAGGAAATAATGGAAGAATTAAATGTCATAACACCAAGTGAAGATATCAACTTAATTCACGTAGACTTAATGAAGATCGAGAAGGCATAAGAATAAAATTATAAAGCGTGTATATCATAAAGAATGACATGTTTTTTATAGATGGTCCTGGTGCTACAAGAAAGACATATTTATATCGAGCATTACTTGTAACCTTGAGAAAGAACGGTCATATTGCAATAGCAATATCAACATCAGGGGTGGTAGCATCAATCTTGCCAGGAGGTCGAACAACACATTCAAGATTTAAAATACCAATAAATACAACAGAAGTAAGTACATGCACAATACCAAAGCAAAGTGGTGTTGTTCAATTACTTATGAAATCAAGTATTATAATTTGGGACGAAGCATCAATGGTAAAATGAATAGAATAGAGTCTCGACAAAACATTAAGAGATATTTGAATAACTCGATTATTTTGGTGGTAAAGTTATTGTATTTAGAGGTGACTTGGCAAGTTATACGGTAGTAAGACATGCATCAAAAAATGAAATTATCAAGTATAGCTTGATTAAGTCATATTTATGATCATATATAGAAGTTTTCAAATTAAAAGAAAATATGAGAGCAGAGAGTGATTCAATATTTTCTGAATTTATACTTAGAATCAAAAATGGAGATGAACAAGAAACTGAAGATGGATTAGTAAAGATTCTAGATGAGATGATAATAACTTATGTGAGTGAAGAAGCTTCAGAAGATTTGTTAATAAATGATATATTTCTTTGTTTACATGAAAATGCTATGTCAACTGATTACATTATGAAAAGAGCTATCTTAGCAACAAAAAATGAGTATGTGGATAAGACAAATCAAAAGCTTATAAAATGCTTTCCAGGAAATGAAGTAATTTACTTCAGTTATGACAGTGTTATTGATGATAAATCTAATCTCTACCAAGTAGAATTTCTAAACTCATTGACACCAAATGGACTTCCTCCGGATCAACTTGTTCTCAAGAAAAATTGTCCAATAATGCTATTAAGAAATTTAGATCCTTCAAATGGATTATGCAATGAAACAAGAATGATTTGTAAATCATTTAAAGAAAATGTTATTCTTGCATAAATATCAACTAGTCAATCGTGAAAACTATTTTTATTCCAAGAATACCATTACGCCCAAGAAGATGAGACTCTAAGATTCAAATTTCAAAAAAAACAATTTCCAATTCATCTATGTTTTGCAATGACAATCAACAAGTCACAATGTCAAACAATACCTAATGTAGGAATATATCTTCCCCAACATATATTCTCACATGGACAATTATATGTTGCATTATCCAGAGGAATTTCAATGAGCAATATAAAATTGCTTATCATACCATATAAATATGCATCAAAATAAAGTCATTATACAAGAAATGTTATATACAAAGATATATTGATATTTTCTCAGTAATTTTCAGATATACAAAGAAGTTGCAATCTTTTTTGATATAATATTTTTTAACTTATTTTTTTAATCAAAATATCATTATACTTTTGTTTTAAAGCATGTGCTTACATGACTAACTTCTTTTTTATTTTTATAATAGGTTAATATTTATGGATTCATCAATTATGATCACAAACTTATCACTACATCAACGTTATTGGACTATAAAGCTTTTAGTGATTGAAAAACAAAATTAAAAAAATTTAAAATCAAGTCAAGGAAAATTTCAGAAAGTTACTTTGATGGATGTCCAGGTAATTATTTTTTTATTAAATAGATTTGAATTTTATCATATCATTATATACAATTTAGTTAGTGATGAATAATATTATATTCTTTAGAACTAATATTTACTTTAATTACATTGACTTCTTTTGTTTTATGAAGAGGGTGCAAAGATATATGCAATAATGTTCAATGATATTATTGATAAGTTTGATAACGTACTTGGTATTGGAAAAGTTTATGCGATTTCCAATGGCCAAGTTAAAAACATAAACAAAAATTCCTATAATCTCAATGAAAATTTTGAGTTTATATTAAATAAACTCACAAAAATATCTGAAGAAATGGATGATAATCATTTCTCATCATCTACTAAATTATCAACAATACTAGATATCAAGTCGAATCCAAATATGCCTTCAAGTAAATATTTTAATTATTTTATTATATTTCTTTCTTATCATATGACATTCATTATATTAATAAATATTTTATTATTTCTTAAAACATATATTCTCTTATTGGTTATGAACGTTAATGAAGTTAGAACGATTTATCGACAAAGGGATAAAAAAAATTATGAAGAGAGACATACAAGTTTTTGGATTGAGGTATGACATTTAAATTAAAAATTTAAGGAAAAAACTCAATCTATGACATTTTTTTTTATGCTTCAGGTCTGAATTATTTACATTCACATCATGAGAAACATTGGCTATAGTGCAAGGACAATAATTAGACGCAATGAAAGATGAGTTTCTAGTAATCTTAGCAAAATCAATTGTTGGGGAATACTTTAATGGTATAATAATTTTAAATGTATTTTAATATTTTGTAATAAAATAGTTTAATGGTTCCAACAATTTATGTGTGTATTAAATATTTTGTTATAAATATTTTATAATACTTAAATATTTAAAATCATAAGTTTTACATTGTCAACAACATCATCAACAATTTTAGAAATTAATCCAGATTTGCCAGAATCAAAAGAAATCAAAGATTGGTATCTATCTTGCTTTTTTAAAAAAATAGAATGATTTGTTTATTATATTAATTACTTTCAATTAACATGAAATCCAATTTGCAAGTTCAATGAAACTAAATACTCTATGGATCCATCAACCAAAGAAGGATATATACTAACGATCTTTTAGGATTAATACATAACATTCATCGAGAGGTACTTTATATGTATGTACATTTTTAAAAATTTATTATAACTAATTTATTATTTTTTTACTAGATCAAGACTATGATATAATGGTGTCTATAAAAGGAATAAAAGAAGGAAACCTTTGGTATAATGAATGTAAAACATGTAAATCAAAGGTAATTATCAAGGAAGATGCACGATAATGTACTAAGTGTTCAAATAACAATATAGAATATAGTTTGTGATAATTAATTTATAAAATTAAAATACTATTATTATTATTATTATTGTATGTATGTTATACTGATTTTGTTTCAAATAGGTACTTTATTAAATTAGATGTTGAAGATATAACCTCAAATTCAATATTTACACTATTTGATGAAGAGGTGAAGACATTATTGGTATGCAGTTGTAGAACTATAAAATAAATGTAATATATTAACTTAATTGTAAATTTTTTAAATAATATATGATGCTTTTGTTATTTATTTATTTTATTTTTTATATTGCGAATCGATATTAGAAATATAAAGAAATTCTCACAAATTTCATTGGCTCTACTTACACTTTCACAATTAAATCAAAAGAGAAGATATATGGGAATCGATCTCTATATACACCCTATTCAATCAATAAAGAACCTCGATAGCAGATCTAAAAAAAATAAATTGGAGAAAGATTAAAAATAATTCATTGAAAATGTGTATTTATTCTATAAGACAAAATCATCAAGTCAAAGACACTTAATGTTTATTTCCATTTTCTTATTTACATAATCTTCTACTATATCTTTTATTTATGTCCTTAAATTATGATTAATTATGTTGGCATGTTGACATATATCATGAGTGGATAAGTTTTATCAAATATAACTCTATAAGTAACAAGATGAATCTTAAGAAATATATATTTTCTATGACATTACTTTATAATCATCTAAAAAAATTTGATTTTGTCATTAAAAAATAAAAATTTCATTTTAAAATAGAGTAGAACGTTTGTTAAGCTTAGATCATAGGAAAATCTTAAACTAGGAGATCATACATGGGGCTGTTGAAGTCCTCCAATTGATGTTTTAAGCTTTCTTATATTCTTCTATGATTTCTTCCACGTTGCAGTTAATTATAATGTAACAAAGATTAAACAACTACAAGTTACACTATAAACAAATTAACATATAATATAAAGTTATGAAGTTAAATGAATCTGCATTGTTAATTCCTATCAAAATTGAATGAAAACAAACTCATCTATTTTTAAATCTATTATCTATCATAAACCAGCTAATTGGTCACTTTATCTGATCATCAAATGTCAATTATCACTATCTTTTATTATTATTATCAAATGCTAATTATCTAAAAGTAATGATTGAAAATCAAATTAACTTATATTCTTATAAGTCTTTGTATATTTTATAAATACATGAGACATTATTCATTAAACTATAAGATTTGGAATTTTAATATATAACTTTTTTTATAAATAGAAATAAGAACTTATTATTTTATTTTCTTTAATAAAAATATAAATTAAATCATATAATTTAATATTTATAATATTATTTTTATTTTAAATATTATTCCTGCATGCATGTGCAATATTATATGTGCATATATATATATATATATATATATATATATATATATATATATATATATATATATATGTTGCAGAGGTGAGTAATTTGATATTCTTTTTAAAAAAATTTTTATATGAAAACCTAAAAGGAAAAATATTACTTAGAAATAATTTTATGCTTCATTATGTTATTATTCTTTCTCTAAAGTTAAAGAAAACTACAAGAATAAGCTTTGACAAGAAAATTGATTAGCGGCGAAATTGCAATCGATGATACAAAACTATCAAAAGATGGTTGCTTACATGGTGACAGCGAGGTGGCGGTGATAAATATCAGCGATCATTATGGTTAGTGGCGGTCAGATGATATCCAGCTATGGTTTATTATTCAATAAAATGGTCGATATGAGATTGTCATTATGGTTTAAATCGGTAACATTGATAACCATTAATGGTCAGCAATAAATAGAGTTGATAACCAGCTAATAATATGATGGCAAAACATCAGCAAATAATGAGTCCGGATCAGTATTAAATGCGGTGGCTGAATTGCGAGCAGCGAAAGATGTCACAGCAATGATCAGCAGTGAAATGAAAGTGGCTGGTGCCATAATAATAATTAGATCCAGTGGCAGTGTTCTGCAGCGGTATCAATTGTGTGCAATTGAATGGTAGGATAATGCTCTTTCTTCTTAGTCTTAAAGCTCTCTCATTTCTTTGCTACCACTTCATGTGAAGAATGAAGGGCTATTTATAGATTAGGGAAGTGTCATTTCTGCAAATACAGGCAAAATCCAAACCACTCCATCGGATGACTCAAAATGATTTCTACGATCATCTGATATATTTTAAGAATTTGAATGCTCAAATGAAATCAGAATTAAGAGATCTTAGGTTTGTTAGATCCACTTAAACGCTTCGATTTGTTATAAAGCCTCCATATTTAATGTTTATGGATTCAATATCCCAAAGTTTTTCAATTATATTTTAAGTGCTTGTCTGCTAGTCTCGACTTCTAATTGCTGAAATCAAGATTTGTGCTTCAAGTAAGACATATGTCAATCAAAATTACATGCAAAATAATTGAAAATAACAACTTCTTCAATATTAATGAAATTTGCAGGTTCATAAACCTTTGCGTCAAATATAGTTTGAGAGAATAGATCTTCATGGGCGCATAAGACTATGATCATAGAAGCAGGCACAAGAGACCCATTAGATGCATGAGGCCCGCAATCGTGGGCAAAGTCGGATGCAGGTTATAACAACTAATGCGAGCATGCACATGCACGATGTCGTTAGAGGCGTAACATGCATATGGCGTACGCCATTCGAATGCATCAAGATATGACGCACAAAGATGTTGAGGCACAAGGACATGCATTGGTGTCAATCCTCATGACGACTTGGTTTAGCCATCAAGGCGTATGTTACTGATGATATTAACATGTATGGAATGAATTGAATCGAATACTCACATTGATTTGATTGGAATGAGGTGATTACCGTGTCTGAATCAAAGATGAAAATTTGAATTGAATTTAGACCATTACTACACTTTATGGATCGATTATAGTCTTGCATAATTGTAGAAGTCTAGTTGAAGACATGAATAACTTTAATTTTATCCAAGAGTTTCTTATGACATCTTATATATTTGTAGAGAATCTTCATATTTCCCTCATCATGAATATAATATAAATTAGATGATAGAAAATGAGCTTTTAAATCATAATATGCAAATATCATCATTTGAATATTTGCAATAAAATTGCTAATCTTGACTTGTTTATCTTACGATAATCAAGTGGCATTGTTCATGATTGTTCCCCATATATTGCTCAAATGATGTGCATCGATAGCCTCGTTAGAAAAAATTTGTGCTTCACGCGATGAACCAAAAAATTGACATAACGTATTATGCATTAGTGATGAGTAGAAAGGCCCAGGATGGAGTACTCCAAGAAAAACTCCTCTTAGTAATTCAGAGTCCACCCTTGGTATGTGGCGAGCTTCTAAAAGGAATCTTTAGAAGTACTCCTTATGTGATTCACCTTCATTTTGATGAATTCCCTTGAGGGTGACTAGAAGACTTGACAAGCGGTGTGTTAGAGCTTTGGATGTGCATGATGGTTTGTAATGGTCAATGTGCTCATATCAATCATGAGTTGATTCTTTGAAGCTTGAAACCTCTTGAAATAGGATGTTGAAGAATTGCTTAAAAAGATGAAGACTCGATAGTCCTAGAGGGAAGATGATTTATATCTTTGAGGTGAAATTCTTCTCGCATTAAACATTATAATTCCACACATATAACATGATGGGTGAAATCAATAGGGCAAGATTCCAAACCATCTGCAATTATTTGTGAGATTGGTTGAATGGCAATTGTGATGGGTGCTTGAAGATACATCATGGTATTTAGGAACTTACTGATAAGAGAAGGTATGCAACATTTTGACCTCCCACAAATGAGTGATCTTGGGGAAGATGCATTTGTTGCATTAGTGACTATCATGTTTCTCATAAAAGTTGAATTATCTCATTTTGAGACTCTTCCATTCAGTAAACACGATCTTCTAGATAGATTCCTATTGCACCTTCGCCATAGGGTAACGCTTATCGAGGGGAAATGAGGTAGAAGCTTGACGTCTTTGGTTTAATGATTGGTTTTGAGAATGATGGGAATTGGAGCTAGAGGCTCGTTGTTGAGTATTGCTCCTAGTGCGGTGTTTACATATGTGATTGTGGGATTTTGTTTCTCAACGTGTATTTGCGTGTAGGAAGATTGGATTAGAGTAGGATTAAATATCTTAGTGTTGCACGAAAGTTTCACACACACAACGAAAGAGTTTGAGAGACCTCAGAATTTGTACATGTAAAACCCAAAAAAAGAAAAATCACGGGATTTAGCCACTTAGAAATAATTTCACTATATGAGCTTCTGTTATAATTATTATCATTTCTCCAAAGTTGGAGAAGGATAGCTTACAAGAATAAGTTTGACAACTTAGTTGAATTATGAAGGTCTTGCTTGATGTGGTAGTCTGATAATCTGATGAAAACTATCGAATGATGGTCGAGTGGTGGTGGTAATGACAATGGTGAAAAGCTGGTAGATCCCTTATCAGCGATAGCGGTAGCGGTGGTACCGATCTGAAAAATAATTCTATCCGGCGATGATAGCCGGTATACATCGATATGGTCAGAAAATAATCGATAAGCCTGTAATAATCGTGGTAATTGGCCGATGCGGCCGGCGTTAATCCTATCTGATGCTAAAAACGATATCACGGTGGTGATAACCACAACCGGTATCAATTAGCATAATTATGGTTAGCGTTAAATCTGATGAAATGGTAACGATACCGGCGGTAAAAGATCAGCTATGATATAATTCAATGGAAATTACCAACAAGATAATGGTAGCCAGCATGCGGTGAAAATTTATGGTCGGTGAAATAACCGTAGAAATTCGGTCTGATTATGCTAGATTCTTTCTCAAAATACATTTATTTTGCTTCTTTATGAAGAATGAGAATTTTAGATTATAGACATTTAAAATTGCAAAATGCAAACCATTCCATCAGACCAAAAATTCCTTGATCTTGATGTAAAGTATTTGAATGATGAATGAAGTCAAAATTAAAAGATCTTATTGTTAGATCGCTCATCAAGATGCTCGATTTATTTATAAACACTCCATATTTAAAATTTATTTAGGATTATTTGATATCTCAAAGTTTTTTAATTATATTTTAATGTTTGATCTAGCTAATCTCATCAATAAATTGCTTTCATATCAAGATTGAATTAGTAAAGTTTTTGTTCATATATATATATATATATATATATATATATATATATATATATATATATATATATATATATATATATATATATATATATATATATATATATATATATTATAATGATAAATATCTATGTATCAAAAACTTAATGAGTGAGGAGAAGGCTAATGAAATTTACAATTTAGATTTTAAATATTAATATTCAAGTAATAGTCATACAATAAATGATGTTGGTATGACTATACACAAAGTTTGAAGGAAAATATTGTAAAAATAATAAAATTGAAGAAAAATATATCAAAGATTATTGTTGAGTTAAGATTAATGTTATAAATATTTGCTCAAGTAAGTTTAGATATATACTCAAAAAAATGTAATGACTAACAAAATTAATATAAATGATGCATCTTAAAGAATATATATATATATATATATATATATATGTTTATCTAGAAAACCGGTTCTTGGTAGAGTAAAAGTTTTTCTCTTAATTGTAATCAATACACACACACATGTATTTAAAGAGTGAAATAAAACTCTAGAATTTTACGTGTAAAATCCCAAAAGAGGGAAAAACCACGGGGCTAGCAATAAAAGCCATTATATATCTTTTGAGTACAGATATTCCGATACGGATTACAATTGTATATGAGAAAGGGATAAGATTCTTGTGAAACGATGTTGACGATGTTGTGATGATGTTGGCGACGATGTCAGAAGATAGTGGTCTGATGATGGCCAACAATGATGTCGGCAACAAGGATCAGTGGTGACGGCGGCCGGCGGCAGCGATGGTTGGCGTCAGTGGCTGATTGCTTGGAGGATCTTTAGAGCTCTCTCCTCTCTTGGGCTCCCCTCATATGAGGAATGAGGCTATTTATAGGTGGAGGAATGGCGTCTCAGAATACATGCAAAATCGAACCACTCCTCTTCGGACGGCTATGATGATTCCTCATGATGTATTTTGTGTATTTGAATGCTCAAATAAAGTCAATTGTAAGATCTTTAGCTTGTTGGAGCTCGTCGAGACTCGATTTGACTATAAACACTCCATATTTGAGAGCTTTTAGGAATTTTGATGTCTCAAAGTTTCCAATGATATTTTAAGTGCTTGATCTCGACTAGTTTCAATTTAGATCACTTGCATCAAGATTCGTGCTTATTAGAGGAATTTTGATCATATCGGTTACCCCTATTTTTGGATGATATTATCTCAAACATTAAAAAATATATGTGCCAAGTACGTCAAAATAGTAAATTCTTCAACAAAATCTGCAGGTCCATTAACCACACATTTTGAGAGACCAGATCTTCATGTAAGCACAAGATTATGACTACGAAAGCAGATGCATAACCACAAATATGTATAGGTATGTGTGAGCGCGAAAATTTGAGGTTACGGACCCATCCAGTCGAGCCATGGCGCCCGCCAGCAACATCGCTTCGCGCATGGGCAGCCAGCGGCTTCAGCGTCGCCATGACCGTCAAGCAGCGGTTCAGCTAGCGGTCGCAGCTGATGGCGGCGGTCAGCGGGCGATGATGGCGTGAGCAGCTCTGCGCGCTATGTAGCGTGGCGTTGGCGGCCCGTAAGCGCCGACTAAACAACGGTTTTGATGGTTTTGCGGTTTTGATGATTTTGGTAGTTTTTTATGATTTTTTACCCTTTTCTATAGAAGGGTCTATAAAATCCCGGACAAGGAGAAGGCACACTTCTTCAATGCTCTAGTGCTCTCTTCTTAGTGAGGTTCGTTTGGTCAATCAAGGCTAGCGGTACTACGTCGTTGTTCTAGTTTTCCCGAAGAGGCATCAGCGGCCTCGTCGACATCGGTTTGGAGCGATCAGGGTACTCGTTGTTTTTCTCTCGAAGAGCGTCGCTCTCGGACCGTCCGGGTTTGGAGGCGATCAAGGCCCGTGGTACTTACATCATTGTTCTGATTTTCCCTCGAAAGAGGCGTCAACCGGCCTCGTCGGACCGTCCGGGTTTGGAGGCGATCAAGTCTCGCGGTTCCAACTTTTTTTTTTGTTAGGAAATTGGATTTCTCACGACTTTAATGGATGATTCAACAGTTGATAATCGCCAAGATGGCGAGGGAGCGTTAGCCAGGAACTATCGTTCAAACGACTCAGAAAGTTTGGCGTAATTTATGGGCATCATCGAGGGAAATATCTTCTCTCTCCTTTATTTTTTTTATCTTTTTCTCATATGTATGTGTATCCTTTTTGTGTGTCAGGCGAAAATGTTATCTAATATCCGTGGAGAGTCAAAAAGGAGGCGCCCAAGCATTGGGGTGAGTGAGTTGCTTTTACAAAATTCTCAGACTTTTGTCATTTCTCCCTCTTTATTTATTATGTATTTTCACAGGATGATGGCTAGAAGAAAACCCATAGTGTGACGGCTACAGACAATATACCATCCACTATCACATCAGATAGTTTAATGGTGTTCCACGAAAATTTTTTCTTCCCTAATGAGTTGGTGGCCATTGTTGCCAAAAGTCGATCAAGCCCGTTCACCTCCAGCGGTACTTTACTATTTACGAGATGATTCTTATGCGGGGCGATTCCCTTTGGCTCGAGTTGATTGAGATATTCAAAATATGTGGTGTAGCTTTGTCACAATTTTCATTTTTGAGCTTTAATGATCATCGTTGGTTTGTCTTCTTGAAGGCGTGGTGTTACTTTGAACATCAAATACTTGTGTCGAATGTGCAGATTTACATGTGATACCCAGGGACGTGTTTCTTATCGGACTATAAAGAATTGGATAGAATTTTCAGCACGAGATCAATCTAGAAATTGGTTTAATTGATTCTTTTTTTTAAAAAATGAGTGGAGCCTTCCTGAGAGATGGGGAAGATTGAATGACCTTCTAGATCCATTGCTAATGTCGGAGAATGAGATCCTCTTAATATCCACGATGTAGAAGCTTGCAACATGAGTTACGTCACATTAGCAATATATAGTTGAAGATAGAATGTTCAAGGTTGGCCTTTCTATCCAGGGAGATCTCATTCTTTTCCATTAAAGAGGTCAAGTAAAGGTGATGAAAGGTCTCATCATATTCAGAGGGTTCTTTCAAGAAGCTCATCACGAAATCAGGGTGGTGGCAATGTTTCTTCCCTAAAGAAAAAGAAGACATGCTCTGAAGTGACTACGTCAGAGATCTGTGAAGAAGATGTTCGCCTCCAATTGACCTCTGAGAGTTTAGCTATTTCAACTCATGATGGGGGAGTTCGTTTCTCGATGCCTCACATTCTTGAAGAGGTGTTAAATCACATATGTACTGGGCGTCAACGAGCAGATGAATTGGTACGTTATCTTCCCTTCTTTCTTTTTTTTCTTCTTCTTTTCATTTGTGTAATATTTGTGATGGTTTTTTTTTCTTTATAGGTAAGTCAAACATTAGGGCAGATGGCTCATTTGAGTGTCGCTTTAGATGAGTGGAATACTGAATTTGTAAAGATAAAATATCTGCAAGGCGAGTATGAGCGAAAGATGAGTATTAAAGCCAAAGAAGTGGCGACTTTGGAGGATCAGCTGACCGGGTGCAGAACTAAGCTAGTGAACATGTCGACTTCTTTTTCTCTCCAGTGTCAGGAGGTGGAGCGCACTCGTGATGAGCTGATTGAGGTGAGGATAGAGACTCGTCAGAAAGAGAAAAGACTCAAGGCACTTGCAGCGGAGAAGAGAGCTCTCGGCTGAGAAGAAAGCATTACATGATCATCTTTAGAAGAGCATATAATGTCGAGGTGGGAATGAAATCTCCTTGAAGGCGGTGGAAGACTTTAAGAACTCCCTGGCTTATCTCGGTACACTCGAAGACCATGTTCAGGAAGCTCGTAATCATATACTTGATGTTGAAGTGAAGGACTTGGAGCACCAATGTTTAGAGGAGGGCTTCAGGGTTCCTAAAAGGAATCCAGTACAAGGCGGAGCTAGTATTGAGGATATGTCTCCCAGCCAAGTATCTGAAGACTCTTCGTCTAATTCAGGAGATGAAGGAGTTGGGAGTGAGTCCAAGGGTATCTCCCAGTGGTGAGGAGGAGGCGTTGATATCACCGATATGATGTAGCATCACTTGAGGATGCATTTTTTTTTATATATGTATTGTTATTAGTGTATGTATAAGAATCTTGATTCTTTCTTATATCACCATGTTAATGCTATCAAATTTTTTTTTTATTTTTTTATAGATGATATGCTCTTATTTTGTTTTTATCTATCTGGGGTAATTGGTCGGAATATTATTCGATGCGATAACTATGAATGATTGAATTAAATCCAAGATTTTTGACCTATCCAGGTTGTTTGTCGAGTCTCTGATGGCGTTAACTGTATGAAGATATGTGAGGAATCCACTAAAGACCTTTTGACCTATCTAGGTTATTTGTTGTCTTCTCTCTGATGGCGTTAACTGTAGAAGAGGTCATGAGTCCACCAAGGATCTTTTGACTTGTCTAGGTTGAAGTCTTTGCTGATGGCGTTAACTGGAAGAGGTCATGAGAAGTCCACCAAGGACCTTTTGACCTATCCTAGGTTGTTTTAGTCTTCGATGAAAATAACCTGTGTGGAAGAGGTCGTGGAAAGTCCCCTTAGGATTGATCATGCTCCGATTGAGATATTACATGAGTTGTATATTTCTCAAGTGAGGGGATTAAATGAAGAAGAAACAAGTTTGTCAGAAGAAAGCTATAAATTCATTACTCTGATAAGTTCAGTGATACAATCATAAGATGATTTTAACAGAGATATGAGTTTTAAGAAAAAATGATAACAACAACAACAACAAGTCTTTATCCACTAAGTGGGATTGGCTATGAAGAAAATGATAAATGAGACAAAATAAAAGTGCGATAATTATGCATTAGAATTCGATAATATTTTCGATTCTAGTTCCAAGTTTGAGGTAAAGTTTTTCCTCTGAGGAAAGTTCACGGCTTCACCATAGCTATAACCACATATGGGTCATCCCAAAGAGGTGAGAGTTTATTGCGTTGAGGGCCTTTGCACTGCAGCTTGAGACTTAGGACCAAGTCACCATAGATATGGGAGGTTTTACTCTTCTTGAAGTGACGAGCTACCCTTTGGTGATAGAGCGGTCAGAAGTAGGCCATGTCACGAGTTTGAGGGAGTAGGTCCAGTCTTTGTAGTTTTTCTTCATTACCATCATGATGAATAATTGAACTCTTGGACTTGGAACCCCAATATCTATTAGATAATAGCTTGTGCGAAACACAAGTTATATGATCTCACCAGGTGCACGATGTAGTGCAGTAAGCCCAAAGAACATTAGAAAGCTCATCAACCCATTGCCCCCCTTCTCGAGGCGTGTTTTAGTCCTTTGAGTATAGTCTGTTGATAGCTTGTCTATTAGTTTGAGGATGCTATGCGTATCGATGAATGTGAAGATCTTTGCAAAAGGACGTAAAGACTTTTCCAGTAAATTGGGTTTTGTTGTCAGTGATGATCTTTGCAGGAAGACCGAATCGACATACTATATTTTTCCAAACAAATTATTTAGCATTTGCCTCCATAATTTTAAGTGGTTCGCTTCACCCATTTAGTAAAAAGTCGACTAAAATGATGAACTTTCGTTGCCCTGATGCTATTAGAAAAGGTCCCATGATATCAATCCCCTACTGAGCAAAAGGCTACGGGCTTTGAATGGATGAGAGCTCTGTATGCGGCATGTGAGGGAGGTTAGAGTGTAACTGATAACTTGCACATTTTTTCATGAACTCAAGTCTTGTTTCATTATAGGCCAATAGAACCCTTGCCTTATAATTTTAAGGGCTAGCACCCTTCCTCCTAGGTGTTCTCCACATATCCTTGAGTGGACCTCTCTTAATGTGTAATCGGCCTCTGAAGGTGAGAGACATTTGAGGTACGGTCCAGAGAAAGCTCATTTGTATAGTTCACCTCCGATAATAGTAAAGTTTGAAGCTTATCTTTGGAGATGAATTACAGAAGTTGGGTCTTCAGGAAGAGTTCCTTCTTGTAGAAAAGGCAGGATGGGGTCCATCCATGAATGTTCCTTTATCTCATCAATTGCTTGAATTACCCATGACCCTTGGATACTCAGAAAATGTATTTCTTCAACATGCCTTCTCTTAAATAGATCCCTAGTAGTAGATGAAGCAAGCTTAGCGAGAGCGTCAGCTCGAGTATTCTTCTCTCGCAGTATGTGAATGATTTGATGTGTCTTGAAATGGGCAAGAAGAGACTTCACCAAGTGGAGGTATTATGCTAGCTAATGATTATGAGTATTAAAGTTTTCCCACTTGGGAGGTAACAAGTTGAGAGTGTATCACTAAGTCTTGAGCTTCACATCAATGGCAAGTCTCAACCACTATGAGAGCCTCATATTCAAATATTACAATAAATTTTAGGCTAAGTCCATACTGGTATTGGGGAAAATAAGTAAGATTCCCGCACCAATACTTCCTGAAGCTCCATCAACATAGAGGGTCCATTGAGGAGACAAAGGCATGTATCGATAGCTCCTCACAGTTGGGGGGCGATGCATTCTACTATAAAGTCTGCAGTACTTGAGACTTTATAGCAGGTAGAAAATTTATATCAAACTCTCCCAATTCTGAGACCACTTGATTAACCTCCCAGATGCTTCTGGTTTCTGTAGGATGGCCCTTAATGGTAAATGAGTGTAAACACCGATAATGTGAGCTTGGAAGTATGGCGCAATTTTTTGCGAGAAAACTAAAGCGAGCCACCTTATGCAAGTGGATAACAACTTTCTATATCGAGAGAATTTTGGACATAATAAATTGATCATTGTATCCCACTTTCTTCTCGCACTAAAACGAGCTTATCACGTGGGAAGAGACTGCGAGATATAAGTATAACATCTCTCCTTGAATAGGCTTGGATAGTAGGGGTGGAGATGCTAAATACTCTCTTAGCTGCTCAAAAGTAGACTGACATTCATCAGTCCATTGAAAATTATTATTTTTAGATCCCTTTTATATTTTAAAGAATGGCAAGTATTTATCCCCGAATGCCAGAAGCGGATAACGCAAAGAATTCGTCCATTCAAATGTTGAACTTCCTTAATATTCTTCGGAGGAGTCATATTTTTGAGAGCTTTGATTTTCTCAGGGTTGGCCTCTATCCCACGGTGGGTTACCATAAATCCAAGAAATTTTCCCGACGTAACCCCAAAAGCACATTTGGTCGGGTTGAGTCGCATGTTATAATGTCGAAGAAGGTTAAAGAATATTTCTAAGTCAGAAATATGTTATGATTCTTCCAAGCTTTTCACTAACATGTCATCCACATATACCTCCATTGTGCAGCCTAGTAGGTCTTTAAAGACCTTATTCATAAGGCATTGATAGGTAGCACCAGCATTTTTTAATCTAAATGGCATAACTTGGTAACAGTATAAACCTTTATATGTTTGAAATGTTGTAGCTTCTTCATCCGTTGGGTTTATTTTTATTTGGTTGTAACTAGAGTAAGCATCCAAAAAGCTGAGCATTTGATGTCCAGACGTAGCATCAACCAACTAATCAATTCGAGGAAGAGGAAAACTATCTTTCGGGCAAGCCTTGTTAAGGTCAGTGTAATCAATACACATTCTCCATGTTCCATTTGTTTTCTTAACCATGATAACATTCGCTAGCCATGTAGGGTAATGTACCTCGTATGAATCCGCTTAGAAGCTTGTTAACTTCTTGCTCAATAGCTGAAGCGATCGGTGGAAAACTTCACTTCTTCGGATGATCGGTTTGAATGTCGGATCGATCTTGAGGAGTGCATGATCACATTGGTCGACTCTGCATGTCCGGACTCCAAGCGAAGATGTCTTGATTTTTGCAAGAAGTCTATGTATTTTTCCCTTTGTTCATCTGAGAGTAGAGATCCAACTTGCACTGTTCGTAATGGTTGGTCATCTGATAATGTAACAAAGAGCAAGTCTTCTACAGGCGAAGCTTTCTGGGGTACTTCTTCATCTTAAAAATTAAAATCTTCGATGTTGAAGGTTATAGAAGGGCATGGTTGAACTTGTCTGAGATAATATGATTGTGCTATCTGTTGATTTCCACATACCACTCCAACTCCAATGGGGGTTGGAAATTTCATCTTAAGATGAGATACTGAAGCGTCTACACCAAAAATTGAATGAAGGGGCCTTCCAAAGATAGCGTTATTTGCTGAATCTGACTTGACCACCATGAATTAGATTAAATGAGCCACTTGTCGAGAAAATTCACCAAGGACAACAGGAAGGGTGATTGTCCCCTCTACTTGCACAGGGCGATTATCAAACTAGTACAATGGTCCTACAGCGGGTTGGAGCTTTTCCCTAACCAGGCCTATGTTAAGAAATGTGGAGTAAAATAAGACATCAACAGAACTCCCATTGTCAATCAAAATTCTCTTAACATTATAGCATGGGTCACCATCCTACGATGACAAATGGATCTTGATGAGGAACATGTACTCCTTCTAAGTCTGAGTCATTAAAAGTGATGGAATGATCAGTACGAGACTTCTTTAACTCTGGCTTTTTAGAGATGATAATGAGAACTTGATTAGATAATATTGGTCCTCCTGTGATTGTTTCAATTTCTCCAACTATTTGATGATTGTTTTGTTATTTCTGTGATGATTGTCATGGTTGGCCCCCAGTTGGAGGTATGTTTGTTTGAGTTGATTGATTTTTTATAAATTGACATAGATATCCTTGCTGAATGAGCCTCTTAATTTCTTCTTTGAATTGTTTGCATGCCTTAGTAGTATGTCCACGACTTCGATGGAAGTGACAATATTGCTCCTGATTTCCTGAATTTGGCTTTAGTGGTTGTGGCCACTTGATAGTTTCTTCATCTCGAATAGCCATTAGGAGGTTAACACGAGATGTGTTCAGCGACGTGTATTCCATTTCGGGTCGTGGTTCATGTCGTTGATATGGGGGCCATGGAGGGAGATCATGACTGCTTTATTGCTTCTTGATAGACCGCCCGCATTCCTGGGTGCTTTTACATTTTTCTCAGATATTGCTCAAATTGTTTATGGGGCGCATTAGCTTCATCGCCAGATTTGCTTCCACACGATGAACCAAGTCGGCATATGAGACCGTGTCTGACAGTGACGAGTAAAAGGCCCTGACTAATCCTCCAAGGAAAACTCCTCTAATAGTAGGGTCTACTTGTATTTGAGCTTAAGGAGAACCTCCGAAGTATTCCTTAAGTGATTCACCCTCATTCTAACAAATGAGAGAGATGGGAGAATCTTTAATGATCTTACGTGAGCTTGTTCCCACAAAAAATCTTGGCGAGTTCATCAAAAGAGTGAGATGGATCCCCTTGGAAGGGAGGTAGAACAGAGTGAGCTTACCCCTTGAGGTAGCAGGAAGAACGACAGCGAGTGTTAGGAGCACCGTTGGATATGCATGATAGTCCTATAATGGTCGATATGTTCATGTGGGTCAGTCGCCCCATCATAGGAATCGATGCTCGAAAGCTTGAAACCCACGGGAATAAGATGTTGAAGAATAGCTTCAGCTAAAGGTGAGGATTCCTCATAACCACGGTGAGGGGGAAGATGATTTCTATCTTGAAGGTAAAATTCATCTTGCATTAAGCATCATAATTCTGCACGTATAACATGACGAGTGGGATCAACAGGATGAGAATGTGTCAAGCTACCAGCAATAATTGGTGGATTAGCAGTCGGTTGAGCTGCACATGATGGATGAGTAGAACTAGCAGTGTCAAGGAGATCAACATCACGGTCAGGAAGCGGAGGAACTTCATTGTTAAGGAGATCAGCATTATATGCTGAATCTGACTTGACCACCATGAATTGGATTAAATGAGCCACTTGTCGAGGAAATTCACCAAGGACAATAGGAAGGGTGATTGTCCCTCTACTCGTATAGTGATTATCAAACCCGTCTGATGGTTACGCAGCGGGTTGGAGCTTTTTCTAACCAGACCCATGTTAAGAAATGTGGAGTAAAATAAGACATCAATAGAACTCCCATTGTCAATCAAAATTCTCTTAATATTATAGCATGGGTCCGATCCTGCGATGATGAGTGGATCTTGATGAGGAACATGTACTCCTTTTAAATCTGAGTCATTGATGGAATGATCAGTACGAGACTTCTTTAACTCCGGCTCTTTAGAGATGGTAATGAGAACTTGATTAGATAGTATTGGTCCTCCTGCGATTGTTTCAATTTCTCCAACTGCTTGATTATTATTTTATTATTTCTATGATGATTGTCCTGGTTGCCCCAGGTTGGAGGTATGGATTGATTCTTCACAAATCGCGTAGATATCACTTTTGAATGAGCCTCAATTTCTTCTTTGAGTTGTTTGCATGCCTCGAGTATGTCCGACTTGATGGAAGTGACAATATTGCTCACGATTTCACGAATTTGGTTTTGATGGTGGCCACTTGATATTCTCTTCATCTCGAATAGCCATTAGGTGGTTAACACGAGATGTGTTCAGCGGTGTGTATTCCATTTTGGTTGGGTTCATTAATATGGGGAATTGGGAGATCCGCACTTGTTACTTCTTTTGATGGGGCGTGATCCCACGGGTGCTTTTATGTTTTCCACGTATTGCTCAAATTATTTACGATGGACATTAATAGCCTCATCAGAGATTTATGCTTCCACGATGAACAAGTCGGCATATGAAGCGGGCCGTGTCTATTAGTGTGAGCAAAAGGCCGGACAGAGTCCTCAAAAAACTCCTCTTAATAGTTGAGTCACTCAGGGTATTTGGCGAGCTTCAGGAGAACCTCGGAAGTATTCCTTAAGTGATTCACCCTCATTTTGACGAATGCCGGAGAGATGGGAGGAATCTTTAATGATCCTCCGGTTTGTAATGAACTGTTCTACAAAAATCTTGGCAAGTTTGTCAAAGGTATGAATGGATTCCCTTGGAAGGGAGTAGAACCAAGTGCGAGCTTGTCTCTTGAGGTGTAGAAAGACGACAAGCGGTGTCGAGCTCATTGAATATGCATGATAGTCCTAATGGTCGATGTGTTCATGTGGATCGCTCATCATAGGAATCAATGTTGAAACTTGAAACCGGGAATAGGATGTTGAAGAATAGCTTCAGCTAAAGGTGAGGATTCCTCATAGCCGTGATGAGGGGAAAGATGATTTCTATCTTGGAGGTGAAATTTGTCTTGTATTAAGCGTCATAATTCTGCACGTATAACATGATGAGTGGGGTCAGCAGAATGAGAATGTGTCAAGCTACCAGTAATAATTGGTGGATTAGCAGTCGGTTGGTACGTGATGGATGAGTAAAACTAGTGTGAGGAGATCGACATCACGATCTACGAGGAGGAACTTGTGTCAAGGAAATTAGCATTTTGACCTGATCGATCTTGGGAGATGTGTTTTAAGTATGTTCCTCGCAAAGTTGGATCATCTCATTTTGAGACTCTTCCATTCGCGATCTTCTAAAGAGATTTCTAGCGCTTTCGATAGGGTCATGCCTATCGAAGTGAGAGAAGGTTGGCATCCTTGGTTCAAGGATTGGTTTGAGTGGCGGGGAATTGGGCGGGAGGCTCCATTGTTACAGTGTTGCTCCATAACGAGGGTGTTCATAGGAATTGTGATTAAAGGGTTCTATTTCTCACAGACGGTTCCAAACTGTTGTATGCTAGAAAACCAGTTGCGGTAGAGTAAAAATTTTCGCCTTAGCTTTGTTGTGAAATCCAGCGCACACACACATGTATTTAAAGAGTGGACAATAAAAACTCTCGATTTTTTACTTGGAAAACCTCAAAGAGGGAAAAAAATAGGGCTAGGAAAAGCTTCCACTATGTATCGATTGAGTACAAGATCTTCCGTCTGGGATTACAGTGTATATGAAAGGGACAACGGTTTAGTAATAGACGATGTTGTGATGATTTGATGATGATGTTGATGATGTTGTGATGATGTCAACGATAGTGGTGATGATGATTAATAGTAAACGGCGTGGCGGTGGCGACGGCGGCGGTGGCGGCAAAGTCAGTGGCACGATTTGTGTTTGGAGGATCTTTAGAGCTCTCTCTCTCTCTTGCTTGGGCTCCTCTATGAGGAATGAGGGGTATTTATAGATTGGAGGAGTGGCGTCTGTAAATACATGCAAAATCGAACCACTCCTTTCTGACTCATGATGATTCCCTTCATATGATGTATTTTGTGTATTTGAATGCTAAATGAAGTCGATTATAAGATCTTTGGCTTGTTAACGCTCGAGGCTTCGATTATATAAACTCCATATTTGAGAGCTTTTAGGAATTTAACCGATGTCTCACGTTTCCAATGATATTTTAAGTGCTTGATCTCGACGGTTTGAATTGCACAACTTTCGATTGGTGCTTTAGAGGAATTTTATGAGATTTAAATTGACATGTTAATAGAGTGGTTGAAAAATTTTAAAATATTCATGATGCCTATGAGGATATAGCAATTAATGAAAAAGGTATGACTAGTTTGAATTGTAAATTTACTTAAGATTTGTAATTGATAATACTTTATTTATGAAAAGAGATGATTAGGTTATTAATTATATGAATAGATCTAGTAAAATATAGATTGATTAGTATTTTATTAGTAAAATATATTATTTAGATTATAAAGAGTGTAAGTTTAAATACATGGCATAGATAACTAATTTTGGATTTTAAAATTAAGAGTTTGGAAAATAAAAAATAAATCAAAAATTATTATAAGATTAAATGCAAGTGCTTAAAAAAATACTAATAAAAATATTTTTAAGAGTAAACTATGAGATTTTTAAGATTTGAGATATTCATGGGGATACTAATGTTATGTGATAAAGAGGAGCAAGTGATATTAAATAAATTGTAAAAAAATATGCCTCTAGAATTAAATGAAAAATCATCTCTCAATAAAAAATTATTGGTGGAATCAAGATGTGTAAGCAAATATAAAACTTAAATATTTTATTATAAAAATTAGTTTATATATAAAAGCTCAAACAATTGAAAGAGATAGAGTAATACATAGGAATTATATATATATATATATATATATATATATATATATATATATATATATATATATATATATATATATATATCATGTATCCAAAACTAAATGAGTGAGGGAGAAGGCTAATGAAATTTACAATTTAGATTTTAAATATTAATATTCAAGTAATAGTCATACAATAAATGATGTTGGTATGACTATACACAAGAGTTTGAAGGAAAATATTGTGAAAATAATAAAATTGAAGATAAAATTATCACTTCAAAGATTATTGTTGAGTTAAGATTATTAATGTTATAAATATTTATGCCCCTCAAGTAAGTTTAGATATATACTCAAAAAATGTATATATATATATATATATATATATATATATATATATATATATATATATATATATATATATATATATATATATATATATATGAGATTTAAAATTGGCATGTTAATAGAGTGGTTGAAAAATTTTAAAATATTCATGATGCCTATGAGGATATAGCAATTAATGAAAAAGGTATGACTAGTTTGAATTATAAATTTACTTATGATTTGTAATTGATAATACTTTATTTATGAAAAGAGATGATTAGGTTATTAATTATATGAATAGATCTAGTAAAATATAGATTGATTAGTATTTTATTAGTAAAATATATTATTTAGATTATAAAGAGTCTAAGTTTAAATACATGGCATAGATAACTAATTTTGGATTTTAAAATTAAGAGTTTGGAAAATAAAAAATAAATCAAAAATTATTATAAGATTAAATGCAAGTGCTTAAAAAATGCTAATAAAAATATTTTTAAGAGTAAACTATGAGATTTTAAGATTTGAGATATTAATGGGGATACTAATGTTATGTGATAAAGAGAGCAAGTGATATTAAATAAATAGTAAAAAAATATGCCTTTAGAATTAAATGAAAAATCATCTCTCAATAAAAATAATTATTGGTGGAGTCAAGATGTGTAAGCAAATATAAAACTTAAATATTTTATTATAAAAATTAGTTTATATATAAAAGCTCAAACAATTGAAAAGATATAGAGTAATACATAGGAATTTTTAAAAAGTAATATATAAAATAAAAAATTTAATATTTAATGATGTATGTATAAATTAGTTAGTTAAACGGAAAGATAGAAGAAGTAAAAATTTAGTTCAAGTGAATGCATCAAGAATGAAAATCATAAAATATTTTTCTTAGAAGAGGATATTCAGCATAGCTATATGAAATATTTTGATATTTTCAATGAAAGTTATGAAAATATGTTTAACAACTTTAGCATTCTAACTGAAAATAAAGATATTTATGTTTATTGTTTTATTCGTAAGACTAGAGTTGGAGATGCTTAAATAAAATGAAATGTGAAAAAGCAATGGGGCCAATGATATTCTAATAGAAGTGTGGAAATATTTGAGAAATCAAAATTTTGCTTACTAATCTTTTTAATATTATTTTAAAGACTAAAGATTTACTAATGAGTGGGAAAAGAGTTTGTTCGTTCATTTTTTTTTAAGATGAAATATGTGCATAAGAGTGTGCTAGACTGCAAATTATAGAGGTTATTTTTATAACCTTTAGAAGTTAATTTTTTATTGTCATAAATTTTTCAGCATATAATTTGTTCTATTTTTAATATGTATTTAAGAGGGTTTTTTAAAGAGAGATTTTCATATATAACATACAATCTTATACATTTACATATTTAACACCTAATATTTGATATTTATAAATATAGCAGTTTTTCTAATGTATGAAAAGGTACATTTCACTTTAAAAAATTGATGATAGTACTATTTTTTATGTAATATTATGGATTGGATGTTATTTATATAAACATGAAAGTTTAGTTATTAGATATATAGATATTTAAGAATTTTATGCTATGTATGTAAATTCCCTTTTGAAAAAATAAATTAATTTTTATTTTCTTTTAAGAACAACTAACCATGATGATATCTAGTAAAGTTTAATAAGTTAGAGTTGTTAGAAAATATGAATCGATTCGTTAAACATTTCTTTTTCTTAATCATACAAACAACATAATTGTATGAACTCTTAAACCCAAGATCTTGAACAAAGTGATTTTCACAAAACTTCACTTAGTAAATAAATCACATACCTTGACTTATCATGAGTTCTTTTGATTTGTGAAACTAGGGTTTCTCTTCCTTCACCCAAATATTCTTCATGTAATCATCTTAATGGAGACACTTACACATTACAGATAGGAAGACCGGTAGTTTCTCTATGAAGAGACACTTTGTTTGATCAAACGGTCCATAAACGATCGATCAAACTCTCTCTTGACCAATAAGATTTAAGTACATAATTAATTATTAAATAGTAAACTGAATGATAATTAATGTGGGCCACACTTAAGAATTAATTACATAATTCTTACATTCTCCCACTTGGCACATATAATATTATTCAATTTAAAGATTTAATAATTATATACATAAACATAATGCACATGACATGTCAAATAATTTTCTTAATTTGGTCAACTCATAATTTATTATTAAGTAAAAATTAATAGGGATCATGGGTTATACATCATTATTAGTACATATTTCCTTCCATGTATCATAATATTAATTTTACACTTAATATGATTTATAATGAGAGATAGTCATAATGGTCCATTACATTAGTTATAAAAAACAAATCTTGTTAACATTTACATAATTCTTTCATATATATACATTCAAACATAATGAAATAAGATTCCTTAAAATGTTAGAAACAATTCAATAAAGAGCTCAGAGACTCAAATACATAAAGAAAATAATAAATTCAATAATATTTTTCAATAATGTCAATCTTTTCAACATGTTCATTAAATAGTTTAGGATGCAATCCTTTAGTTAAAGGATCAGCAATCATAAGATTAGTGTTAATGTGCTCAAATGACACTCTGTTTCTGAACTTCTTCTTTAACAGCAAAGTATTTTTATATGTTTAGCACCCTTTGAATCTTATCGTTCTTAGAAAAGAAGACTGCTGCGACATTATCACAATAAATTTTCAACGGCTTGACAATGATGTCGATAACTCCAAGTCCTGAAATGAAATTCTGCAACCATAACCCATAAATTGTGGCTTCAAAATATGCCACAAACTCAACTTCCATAGTGGATGCGTAATGACTGCTTCCCATGAGATAACTCCTCCAGCTAATAGGAACAAATAGTCAAATGTGGATTTTCTAGTATCCACACATCCAGCAAAATCTGAATCTGAATATCCAATCACCTCAAGATAATCAGATCTCCTATAAGTGAGCATATGTTCTTTCATTCCTTGCAAATATCACTAAACTTTCATTACAGCTTTCTGATGATTAATTCCTGGATTACTTTGATATCTACCCAACATTCCCACAACAAAACTGATATCTAGTCTCGTACAAGTCTGAGCATACATCAGACTTTCAACAATAGATGTATAAGGAATTTGTTCCATTTTCTTATGTTATAGTTCATTCTTTGGGCATTGCATAAGATTGAATTTTTCCCCTTTGGAACAATACTTGCAGAACACTTTTCCATTTGAAATCTCTCTAAAACTTTATTGATATATGCTTTCTGAGATAATCCTAATAATCCTTGTGATCTATCATGGAATATTTCAATTCCTATCACATAGGATGCCTCACCCATATTTTTCATTTCAAAGTTTTTTTAGAGAAATTTATTGGTCTCATACAATAATCCAAGATCATTAGTTGTAAGCAAGATATCATCAATATATAAAATCAAACATATAAACTTACTCCCAGTGACCTTTAGATATATACATCGATCAACAATATTTTCTTTAAATCCAAAGGTCGTAATAGTATCATTGAACTTAAGATACCATTGTCGAGAAGCTTGTTTAAGTCCATATATTGATTTCTTTAGTTTACACACCATATGTCCTTTTCCTTTAATTCAAAACCTTGGGTTGATTCATATAAACTTCTTCCTCTAAATTTCATTTAGAAAGCGGTTTTCACATCCATCTAATGTAGCTCCAAATCATAATGACCCACTAATGCCATAATAATTCTTAATGAGTCCTTTTTAGAAATAGGAGAAAAAGTCTCTTTATAATCAATACCATTTTTCTGAGTAAAACCTTTGGCAACAAGTCTGGCTTTATATTGTTCTATATTGCCATTAGAGTCACATTTGTTCTTAAAGACCCATTTACACCCAACTCTTTTTGAAACTTTAGGCAATTCAATGAGATCTCAAACATTATTGTGATCCATCGATTTTAACTCTTCTTTCATAGCATCTACCACTTTTAAAATTAATACTTTCAATGACTGTATAAATGAAACTGGATCATTATCAATTCCTAAGTCAAATTCTGTCTCTTATAAATAAACAAGATAATCATCCGAAATGATAGATTTTATTTCTCTCTGAGATCATCTTAATGTTATTTTTTGTGGTTCATCAATTATATGTTCATTGGTCATAACTTCATTATGTGGTGTATGATCATTCATTTGTTGTTCTTATAAATTATAAAATTGTTCAATAATTATAGAACAACAACTTTAGAAGAAGTAATTGATAAAGGAATTTTACTTTAGATTCTTCAATTTTCACATTTTGTAGTTCTGTACTCCCACTAATATCACTATTTTCAATGAATTTGGCATTTCTAGTTTCAATAATTTTTATACTATGATTAGGATAATAAAATCTATACCCTTTAGACTTTTTTTCGGATAAACCACTGATTGTTCTTGAATCCAATTTCTTGTCATGTGGATTATAAATTCTTAATTCTGCTCGGCAACCCCAAACATGAAGGTGTTTCAAACTAGGCTTCCTTTCTGTCCACAGTTCAAATTGAGTTTTTGAAACTGCCTTACTAGGAACCCTATTTAATAAATATACAACAATTTTTTAAAGCATACATCTACAATGATAAGGGTAAAGTAGAATAACTTAACATACTCCTAATCATATTCATTAAAATTAATTATGCCTTTCTACAACACCATTTTATTGTAGTGTTCTTGGCATTGTATATTGAGCACAAATGTCATACTTTTCTAGAAATTTAGCAAATGGAATAGGGCATTGTCCAGATTCATCATGTCTTCCATAATATTCACCACCTCTATCAGATCTTATAATTTTTACTTTTCTATCTCATTGTCTCTCAACCTCATTAATAAATGTCTCCAAATTTGATTGAGATTTTTCATGGAACAAAGAGACATAGCCATATCGTGAAAAATCATCAATAAATGTGATAAAGTACTTTTCTCTACCAAAAGTTGGAATATCAAAAGGTCCACAAACATCAGTGTGTATATTCTCTAAAAGTTGTATGCAACTTGTGGCCGCTTTCTTAATTGTATATTTTATAGATTTATCTTTAATACAAAAATACCAAGATTAGTAAAATTTAAATCGGGAAGAATTTCATTCTTCACTAATCTTTATATTCTTTCTTTAGATATATATGACCCAAATGTTTATGCCATAAATTAGTTGATATTTCATCAACCAAACAACATTTCATTCTAATATTATGATGCAATGTCAATAAAGTTTCAGCAGATAAATTATCAAGCTTTAATTTATATAAACCATCACAAACAACACCAGAGCTAATAAAATGATTATGCTTAAATAAACTGAAACATCCATTTCCAAACTTAAAATAATATCCAGTTGTATCGAGTTTAGATAATGAAACTAAGTTTCTAGAAATAGATGGAACATAAAGAGTTTGAAAAAGATCTAAATGATGTCCAGTATCTAAAATTAAGTGATGTGTTCCAATGGCTTCAACTGGAGCTTTGACTCGATTACCCATGAAGACAAACTTTTCATTTGGCTTTATGGTTTGAATCATAAGAAATCCCTACATCACATTTGAAACATGTGTGGTACAACCATAATCAATCTACCAAGTATTATAAGAAACTTCTGTCAAATTTGATTCGAAATATACAAAAACACTTGGCTTACCTTTCTTTTTAAACCAAGCTTTATATTTTTTTGCAATCTTTCTGATAGTGTCCATGCTTGTGACAGAAATGACATCTATCATACTTATGTACCTTCTTTTGAATTTGAGCAGATGACACATTAGCCTTCAAGTGTCCTTTATTGCCCTTAGCATTCCTCTTAATTAGTTTTCTTTTAATTTGGTTGTCCCATGAGATTAACTGAGTGAATTCCTTATTTCTTGAGCCTTATTTCCTCTTGAATAATCATACTTTGTAATTTCAGCCACATTCCCTTTATCTTTAATAATATTATAGTTTATTTGGAATGGACCATATTCAAGAGGCAAATAAATAACAATAAATTGTACAAGAAAATTTTCACTGACATTCATTCCCATGGTATTTAATCTTGCTGCAATATTTGTCATTTCAATGATGTGCTCATGCATAGTATGTGAACCATCAAACTTCATGGTGGTCAACATACCCATTAATGTCCTAGCACGTGACTTATCAGCAGACTCAGACTGAGATAAATCTTTCACAAACTTCATAAATTTCTTTGCATTATCAGTTTTGGGAATTGTTGGCTTAATGATTTTTGCTACAGTCATTCGCATAAACATTAAACTAAATCTATTTGATCTTTCCCAAGCATCATAAAAAGACTTTTGTTCATTGCTACTAGTAACAATAATAACAGCGGGCTTATCATTAAGAAGTGTTAAATCAAGATTCAAGACACCTAAATGGAACTGAATTTGTTCACTCCATTCATTAAAATTAAGCCCATTAAACTTTATAAAAGACAAAGCTTGTGAATAATGAGTAATAGAAGTAGATGCTGCAAAATATTAAATGCTCACATATTAATGTTTGAGCTATAAACACAAACAGATAAAAATAGATTCAGATAACATTCATATAATCACAAAATGCATATTGAAGTTCTCTTTTAGGTGATACTACAATATACAATAATAAACATAATTGATGTTTAATATCAATTTCACATAATTGGCAATTATACATACTTTAATTAAACGGTAGTAGGAAGAGGACCTGGTTTCTAATGAAGATTTTTGTTTGATCAAACTTGTAAGCATCGATCAAACTCTCTCTAAAATGAGATTTAAGTATGTAATTAATTATTAAAGCTAAACTAAATAATAATAATTAATGTAATCACTTAAGAATTAATTACATAATTCTTACAAAAGTTTCATATAGCATTAAATTCTTATGCTTAGAATGATATATCAGTGAAAAGTCCCTCATGTTAGTTAAAATAATATTTTGAAATCAAACAATGAATATTGCACGCAAGATGAAATAATTTGTATTAAAATTCTTAAAGGCTTTATAAAAGTTTGATAGTCGAAGAATTAAGAGAAAAGCTGTCAAAATCTTAATTTGATCTAATAATGTTTTGCAATAAGGGTCTAAATAAAAAATGAGAATGATTTTTTTTGTATTTTATACTCCCCATCATAAATTAATTTAGTTGCTTTAGAGAAGTTAAAAGTCTAAGAAGGGAAAATTATCAGAAATTTTAATTTGATTTAAAATTTTTAATTAAAGGTCTAATAAATTTTATTTAATTTTAAAAAAAAATCAGTGATAATACCTATACCTTTTTTTTCCATTAATGTAACAATTTAAAACCACCATTCCCGTAACTTTATATATATATATAAAGGCATTTTATATACATAGCACATAATTTTATATATTTACATATCTAATATCTAAATATAAATATTTACATACATTAAATCTTTATTATTACAACAAAATAACACTTTTTTTTTAAAATTTTGAAATAAAATTTATCTTTTGATGCATAAGAAAGGTGTTATATTTGTAAATATCAAATTTTAGGTATTAGATATGTAAATGCATAAGAATTATGTGCTATATTATATATGTAAATTTTCAAAAAAAAAAAAACATATAAATTAAACAAAGCACTCCTTGCAAAAACCGGAGAAAAGCTGAAAAAAAATTGAGCAGCGAAAGGCTATTAATGATTAATTTATCGTTTTTCCCAGTGAAGATTGTTATCTAAATTCAAACCATAGGAACGAGGTGGAAAACGCTTCGTGTGAATAGAATAGTCATTCCTTCCCATGCTCTGATTGCTTGATACCACGCCAATCAATCGGTCTGAGTAGGCTGATGAAGACGAAGAAAGACAGAGATAAGGGACGTTAGCATTTGACAAATTGAGTTACAGTCTAACCAAGATGTTTCAACTCGAATAGATCTTACTCTTGCGCGTTGAAAATTTGGAGGCAAGCAATGCTAACTGGATTATTTTAGGTATGCCATCCATTTTTTTCAATTGCTTCGCATTATATTAAATGTTTTTTCAGAACAAATTTCAGATTAATTAGATCTTGATCCTTGCATAATTATGTTTCTATTCTTCAGATAAAAAAAATGATTGAAGTGAGAAAAATATTCTTGTATGGATCGACTTTAATCTGCCAGGTATAAAGAAAAAATTGTTGTTTTTAGAAAATGAATATCTAGCTAAATTTATTTGCAAAAGTATTAACCATTTGACCTTAGTCTTTTACGAGATGTAGTTTAAATAAGCCTATATTCAATATTTCACTAAAATCAAGATATTACACTAGCATCAAGAGACACGTAGAGTTTATTATCACATTGATAGGTGAAAGCTGGAGTTAACAGCATTTCTCATAGATGACGATTTTGTTAAAGACGCTTAGTGAAATGGAGAAGCTTGAAGATAAATGCTTCTCAAAGTTCAAGAAATCGAAATCTATTACTGTGACCACATCCGACGGCTCATCTCCCGCTTTTCTTTGCATGTGATAATCAGTCTCTCTCCCTCTTGTTTCATAGAAATAGAAAAAAAACTTACTCAAATGATTATTAGACGTTAGCTGTTTATTTTTTATTCTTAGGTGCAAAATTTTGTGTTTGATATGATGCAAAGTAAAATTTTTAAGGTAATATAATGTATTTATAATTGTTACAAAATTTTAATCCGATATCTAAGATCTTATAAACAAAATTATAAACACAAATATGAACACATTATCATTAAAACCCGTTGAAAAAAATTTGATAAGAACTTTCACTTTGTTCAAAGATCTGTCCTTATAGTTAGTTAAGAAGGTGTTTCTGAAAATATATTATAAAAAATCATTCGGTCAACTCTGAGGAGAAGTTTCCCAAAAAGATCTTGAATCTTGATCTTAGAAAGAGCTTCTTTTCTAGTTCCACAGGCGATCTCCATGACTCGATCTTGAGAATTCTTGGTGCAGGTATGATAGGTCATTGGTGATCATGGTTCTCAAATTTCCTTTTAAATATTTTCCCCCAAGATGAGAATGAAGCTCTTTATGATTTTGGGAGAAAAAAATTTGGGAAAACTCCAATACTCCAGTGTCATGATCGAGATGATCTGCCTTAATGATGTCTTGATCTTGGATTCGTTGGATTGATACGAGCTCGATCTATAAATATATTTTGGTGACCATTTGGCGGATGATCCATTTTCATGCTCATATGAAATCGATTATTGATCAAACTATGCTGATATTTCTTCGTTCGTCTCATGACGGTCTTTATTTGTAAATCTTCGGTGATTAGATGAAGCATTTAAAAATGCCTTGAATTATGCTTGATCGATTAATTTTAGAAATTCATAATATATTAATATCATTTTTTTATGTATTTGGAATTCTCGAATTTGTCTTATTTGAGTAATTCTTACATAAAGTTTATGACCAGCCATGCCGTCTCACCCACTCTCAAGAATACATATTATATTTATTTATTTTCTATAAAAATAAAAAATAAACTCATGTATTTATAGAGTTTTCAATCAAATAATCCAAGTAATCCAAATACACTATATTCTTTTACGATATTTTTCAAAACAACCAAATAACCCTTAATATCAAATTATTAAAAAATTTATAAAAAAAATACGAGTTAAACTTTTCTTGTGAATTATAATATTGAATGCTAATTTAAAAAAAAAATTGAAGATGATTAATTTATAAATATAAAAGAATAGGATGATGATGCATATAACAATCTTTTTATTATATACTTACTAGAGTGGTCATTAGCTATAATATTGAGCTTGAATTCCACCTTTCCCTATGTTGATGTAGCTGCTTTAGCACAAGAAAAATGAAAAGTAGCCAATGTGAATATGATGAATTATATATTATATTTTATAAACAAAAATAAAAAGAAAAAGTTATAAAAAAGATTTATAATATAAATATAACATCAACAAAGAGACTAAAAGTAAACATTACAAGAAATAAATTACAGACTAAAAAACCAAAATAGCATTTACAACAACAGATCGTAAGAGTAAAGAAGATCTACAAGCAATATCAAAGGCCAAATAAAATATATACAAACTTTAATAATACAAGACTCAGGGACAATTCCAAAGCAATCAACAGACAAATATTTCCAGTCCCCGTAAAATAAATCCATACTTAACTATCAAAGAAACCAAGAAGAGTAGTATAAAATGTTTAACTTTGAAGCAAAGCAAGAATAAGAACAGATGTAATAGAAAAATTTATAGAAGGTCTACATCTAGGATATAGAAAGAAAAGAAAACTATAAATAGAAGGTAGAAATTCTAACAGAGAAAAATCAAATATTCAAAAGAAAACTCCTTCTCTTCTGTATCTTCTCTTCTCCTTCCTCTCCTTAGTTTTCTAGTTATCATGAAACCATAGTATAAAACCCAAGGGTTTCTCCTCCTCAACCACTTCTTTCCCTCTGGGTGATTGACATTCATGTCGAAGGAACAAAACAAAAAAAGTTAAGCGATTGCCTATCATCTGACAGCGGTGTAAATTCAGAAGGCTGATTCATTTCAAGGGCACAAATCAAGGCAAAAGATCAGCAGCAACGTGTAATCCACTAATTACAGGCGGAAATCAAACCGCGATGAAACACAAATCGATGGCGAGATAAAGTCAAATCCAGCGATTCAGTTCAAAGAGCGATCAAGTGCTAGATATGACCAAGAGAAAAAGGCAAATCCAGCGATTGAAAACCCGATAATCAAACCGGTTATCCTAACTTATTCCGTCATTTCACTCAACAACTATTCTAGAAGACTCATATTAGAATATTTATATAGATAAATATGTATATATATATATATATATATATATAGATATATATATATATAGATATATATATATATATATATATATATATATATATATATATATATATATAAATATTTGGGATATTTATTCAATTTTTTTATATTTATTTTTTATGTTATTTTAAATAAAATTATTTATTTATTATATATTTTAAGTATTTTTTATTTTTAAGATAAATAATATAATTTTTAAAATATTTAAAATAACTTTTATATGATTATAAGAGGAATATAAGAGGAAAAATTGAGTCAATATCACATAATAATTTTCAACTTAGACATTAACGTTTAATACATTTATTTTGTAGATAGTGAGAAGTACCTTTATATGTGACACCATAGAAATATCTTCAAGCTCATAAAGCCCAAATGGGACGTAACAATGAGATTTGTACTCATACCTTTAACTAATATGTTGCACGCTATTGTGCACCTTTTGTTAAAATTTATACCGTCCTTATTATCTACTTGTTTAGATTTGTTGCGTGCTAAAATAATAATTGTCATAAAATAAAATTTAGGTCTTAATTTTTGTTATAAAATCAGCACAGACATAAATGTTTAAAGAATGAACAAAAAAATTCTATATAATAGTGGAAAAAATTCATGAAAATGAGGAAAAAATCACGGGGTCTAGCCCAGTAAAAATCTTTCACTATATATATGTTTCGGAGTATAAAATTTTCCCGATAATAAGATTATATAATTGTATATGAGAAGGACTAATAATGAATCTAGAATATTCTTATTCGTATTAAATTATAATTTATTGGAGGCTGGATTAAAATGAACAGCAAAATAGTAATCAACAATGATTATAAGATCCAACAATGTCAACTATGGCTCGCAACTAAATGCAGTAATATCCCCAGTTTTATGACACATAAATGTTGGTTATGGCCGGCAGCGATGTAGCGGCAGCAGCCGGCCGTTTGATGCGATGATGGATGATCGCAACGGTGGCGGCGACGGTAATCGCGATAATGGCGACGATAGTTGCAAGAGGCAAAGATGGCCGGCGATATGGTGGCGCAATGATGACCCAGACGGTGGTTGACGACAATGATTAAGCGATTGGCGGAGCGATAACCGCGAGGAGGTATTGGCGGCACGGCGGTGGTGCAAAAATCAATGGTAACCTGATGCTGGCATTTTCAAGCTTTAGCTCTCTCTTACTCTGGTTTAGCCCTCATGTGAGAATGTATTTATAGAAAGAGAATGCATTTGTAACATACAAAATCCAAACTCCATCGGATGGCTCAAAATAATTCCCTTGATCATTTGATATATTTTAAGTATTTGAATGCTCAAATAAAGTTAGAATCAAGAGATCTTAGGCTTATTAGATCCGGTTAGTCAAGAAGCTCGATTTGATCATAAACATCCATATTTATGAATTATTTAGAAATTTTATATCTCAAAGTTTCTAATGATATTTTAAGTTTGATCTAGAGTTTTATTTGGATCGATGCTTTTGACATCAAGATTCATGCTTAAACTAATGAAATTTTTAGTGTCATATTAAGAATATTGCCTTGCTATGAACAAACTTTAGAGTAGACTGTAGAACACATAGATGATCTATATCTTTAGTTTGGAAACTAAAACTTATTTATTTTCCAAATTGTAATGTTGCATCAAATTTGTTTGAACCAAATGCATTATCACTTAATATGTACTCAATAAAGAATCCAAATATATTTGTCTTCAAGATCATCATTGTGCTTTTATATATTTTATGATCATTAACATCTTTATAGAACATCATACATAACGAAGAGCTCTTAAATATCTTAAATTATTTCTGAAATTTGATGCATTACATACTCTTAACAATAAAATAGGTACACTTTCACTTGTCGTTAATTTTATAATATTAGAACCTCATAATTTTATTTTTATATATAAATATAGCATCTAAAATTTATTCAAACGTTAAAGAATCTCTACAAAATAGATCACATGTAACATTGATAAGCTATATCTAGAATCTGCCCTTTTTCTTGCACCTATCTTCATCAATCACTAAAAGAGTATCACATATATCAAAAACTAGACTAACATATAATTATACTTAAATTTATTAACTTCTCTTTATGGTTATCATCTACAATGTGCTTTTTTTTCTTCTTCTTATTTTTGTTAAGACTGGACAACTCTTATATACTCTTTTTTTTTTTTTAGTAGAAGTAGACAACCGCTTTAATTTAATCATTACTTTTCTTACCACAATGCAATAAAACATCCATTATTTTGTCACTTCCCCAAAATTAGATATTACTTTTAGTTTTTTTTTTTTAAGTGAATTCTTATTCCTCTAAGATAAATTTTTCTATAAGTTCAAAGAGTCAAAATCTATTCTTGTGACAACAATCAAGCTCTCTTAAATAGTAACTTTTAAAAAAAAAAAAAAGCAACCTCAAGTAGGGTTGCTACTAAACAAAGCATTTGACAAGCTATTAAATACTTTTATAAATATTTGATGGCTAAATGAATAAATTTGAATAACTTTTATTTATTTTATAACGATATCATTTAAAGCTCATTAATAAACTTAAAAGCTTAATTAAGATTTGTTCGTGAATCATGTCATTTAAAAGTTTATTTTTTAGACTGCAAATTTTACTTGATACAATTTAATTATTTTTTTAAATAAATTGTTTGTGAATAAGCTGGTGGTGAAATAGATGGAGATGTTGTTAGTAGAATTCAAGTTGGATGGTTGAAGTGGAGGAATGCATCTGGCCTATTATGTGATAGAAAAGTTTTACTTAAATTTAAGGAAAAATTTTATAAGATGGTGGTAAGACCTACAATGACATATAGTCCAGAATGTTGGCCAATAAAGAGAAGCATAAGATAAGTTAAGTGTTACAGAGATGAGGATATTTAGGTGATGAGTGGCTTTACTCTTAGAGATAAAATGCAAAATGGTATGTTCGGAAAAAGTTGGAGTAACTCCAATGGCAAATAAGATTAGAGAGTCGCCTTAGATGGTTTGGCCACATAAAGCAGATGACCGGTTAGGAGAGTAGATGCATTACATTTGCCTTATGTTAAGAAAGGTAGAGGTAGGCCTAAAAAGACTTGGTTAAGATGTATAAAAAATGATCATAGTATACTTGAATTAAATGAGAATTTGACACATAATATGACACAATGGAGACAAAGGATTCAAGTAGCCGACCCCACTTAGTGGGATTAAGGCTTATTGTTGTTGTTGTTGTTGTGAATAAGCTCAATTAAAACTCAATTGAAGTCTGAATAAGATTTATTTATTTTGTTAAACTATCTGTTTATTAATAGCTCCATGATCTCATATCAGTAGAGCTCGAATATGATTTTTATAAATGAATTTGAGCTCGTATATAATTCTAAAATTAGAATAGAGTTTAATTGACCTCGAACTTAACTCATTTAATTTAAAACCCTACAGTACTCTCTCTCTCTCTCGTCTAGTTTAGAAAAGAAGAATTTTCGAGACTCGTGCTTCCTGTTAGGTACCATAATATGCTCTTACAACTTTAGTTAAATTCGCTTATCCTCACAAATTTGGTTATACAAATACAGTGCTTAAACTCCCTCTTCTTGTCTTGACATAACTGCTTTAACGAGAGATCAATGAAGGTGGAGGCATTATGATATTTATAACGGGAGAAAAAAACTATTTAAGGGAAGAAAAACGGCCAGCCGAATTTACAGTAGTAAAACAAAAAAAGGGAAGAAAAATGCCTTCAACTTAATATAAAATCTATCAAATTTACTAGCTTCTTAATATATGATTTACAATTACAATAAAACTGCATGCAATATATGATGGGATATAAATAAGGAGGAAATGTGATTGTGTATCACCAAACAAATATTCAATTGAAGAGCGTAATAGTTGTAATATGAAAATCCTGATTCTCCATCGCAGCTGTTTAACTGAAGATCATGATTCTCATAATGTTCGAGAAACAAATAAAATGAAGGTCTCATTTTAAACTTATGTTTATATTATGAATAATAGTTTATTGATTTGCCTACTTTTTTTTTCTATTCAAAAAATAAAGTAGAAATTTATTATGATGTAATATAGATTCAACTCATGATCATAGTAACAACTTTTAAAAGTCTTTAATATATGTCATTACTCACCATGGTTTTTGATTTTAAACTTATATATGGTGAACGAGATGAATAGAACAATTTTTATTAACGGCATATTTATATTTCAAAACTATTTGAAGAGTTTTGAATTTGATGGGAATCGAGAGCTATAATTTGATTTGAAAAGATATACCAAGAATAAGTTGAAGCCTCTTCCAAAAGTTCTCCACCAAGTTCCGCATTGAGTGCTGTTGGATTTTGAAGGTTTTAACTAATCCGAAGGTAGACCAAGAACAAAGATTATATTTTTAAGTTACATTTGATGTAATTTTTTATTTGTGGTGTAATCCAAATGATGTCCTAGATAGCATTTAGGAAACTTATATTTTATTGGCAAAATTTTTAAAATAGACACATTCTTAACCCTAATTAGTAATTTAAGCATCAAAAAAAGTTTTTATGAAAATAGGTCTAGTCGTTGACGGACGACCGGCGCCACGTCCACGCCCACATGGATTAGTCGTTCGACGGATGATGGCGCCGACGCGGGTCCAGTCGTCCAGTCCGTCAAACAGACGACTGGAGGAATTTAATTTTTTTTTCCGTTGTTTTAGGAAGCACGGGGAGAGAGAGAAAGAGAGAGAGAGGTTTTATTATTTTTTTAATTAATATAATTATTTAAAATATTTTAAATATATAATTTAAAAATATTTTTTATAAAATATATAATTTAATTAAATATATAAATATTTTAAATAAATAAATAAGTAATTTTATATATATATATATATATATATATATAAAATATATATATATATATAAAAAAAACTAATTATTTATTTATATATTTTTAAATTATTTATATAACTTAAAATATTTATATAATTTAGATATATAAATAACTAAATAAAATAAATTTATATATATATAATTACTTTATTTATATATAATTTATAAAATATTTATATAATTTATTCCTTTCTTTATTTATTTATTAAAAATTATTTATTTATATATTTTATATATTTTTAAATTATATATTAACAAAAATTAATAAAATTATATATTTTAAATAATTATATTAATTAATAAAAAATTATTAAATAAATTTATAAATTTATATATATAATTAAAATATTTTTAAATTATATATATAAATTATATATATATAATAAATTAATTAATAACTAAATATATAAATATTTAGTTATTAAATATTTTATAAAAAAATATTTTAAATTATATATTTTAAATATTTTAAATAATTATATTAATTAAAAATTAATAAAACGGCTAGTCTCTCTCTCTCTCTCTCTCTCTCTATGCTTCCTAAAAAAATTAAATTCCGAGTCGTGTTTCTATTTTACTAAAAAAAAAATTTTCATGCCTAAACTGCTAATTCAATTAGATAGTATTTTAAAAATTTGCCATATTATTTTTTGAAAAATTTACACATAAAGTAAATTTTCAATCTATCTTAGATTTAGTATGATGTCTTTTAGAAAGTTAACACTATTTAGGATCACTTTTATTTTATATTTTATATTTATATTTTACTTAAAATAAAACTTTTAATTATATTTATTTATCTTTTGAAGTTTTGAATTCTTAAAATAATATTATTTATTTTAAAATTTTAAAATAAAATCACATAAAATATTCTAAATTAACCTATTTTTAAAAATAATATAAAAAAATAAAAAATAAAAGACAAAATTGCTCACAAACATTTAAATAAAAAAATTTTAATATACATTATAGTTTTCTTTGGACGTTTGAGTGAATTTAATTGCAAATTTATACACATCATGCATATACAATGATTTGAACCCAAGACATCTTAATTGAAATCTAAAATTTTCAATCATTTAGTAAGATTGTTGAAATATATGAAGATAAAATAAATTTATCTTTAGATTAAAATAAAAGATTTAGTAAAAATAAAATTATTTAATATCATTAAATAAACATTTTTTTTAAAAAAAATATAAATAAAAATAAAAAAAAATTGATCACAAACATTTAAATAAAAAAAATATGAAATTTTATAGTTTTTTTAAATTAATAATTTTATTATATATACACATATATATTGAATGATTTAATCTTAATTAATCTAATTTCATTATTCATTATATTTTCAATAAACAAAAAATGAAAGTCATGAATTTGTAAAGCTTCAACCAAACAATATAAAGTTATTTACAGAATTTAGTTTTTTACTTTTAAAGGGAGAGAGAGAGAGAGAGAGAGAGAGAGAGAGAGAGAGAGAGAGAGTCTTCTTCTCAACCAAACAACTATAAAGTAATCCTTTACACGAATTCCTTTACATCAAGCATTCCAAATGCAAAAGAACCAAATGTACTTAATCAAGGCATTCAATCCATAAGAGTTATTATGAGCAATTTTAGTTTTTCACTTTAAAGGTGTTCTCGAGAGAGAGAGAGAGAGAGAGAGAGAGAGAGAGAGAGAGAGAGAGAGTCTTCTTTTCACTCAAGATGGGATTTAAGAAAAATAAGAACCAATTTTAGAATGGAGATCGATCCTATTTATATTTTCGCATTTTATTTTATTTTAACTCATCATTAAAATAAAATAAACACCGCTTCTACACATGATAATTCATACAAAATTAATAAGATTCTCAAAACTCAAAATAAAATTAATTAATATTTATTTGATCACAAAATTAATAGGCTTAAAAATAAGATAGCATAATGTATAATTAAATTCATACGAGCCCACATATACCGCTTGACAATTATACATTATTAAATACTTTAAGAGCTCAATATTTGCTATCTTCAAAGAGAATATCTTTAGACATCCATTAATAATATTGACATAGAATCATAGTGATATTTATTATAATTTTTCTATAACAAGACCCATCAGTAATCACTAAATCAATATGATTAACGACATAGATCAAGTATGAATGTGTAGCATGAAAATTTCATGTAATGTGATCATATTATGTATATTTCCAACTGATCATATATTATAACTCACAAGAGTTATAAATATAGTTCCATTTATTTATGTTAAACTACAATTGAAACTATATAACTTTATTTCAGAGTTTTCAACTATAAAATAATAATAATACTTTATTCTGATCAAAAAAATATATTTACAATCATTGAATATCATAAGCAAACTCTCACTATGCTAGCATATCATCAAAGTAAATCACTCTCATAAGAGCACATGCTCATGAAATATTTTAGGTGGTAAACTTTTTGTAAATGGATCTGCAATCATAAAATTTGTATTAATATGTTCAATAGATACTTGAGAACTCTGAACTCTTTCTTTTACAACAAGAAACTTTATGTCAATATGCTTTGATTTTGACAAACTCCTATTATTCTTTGAATACAACTCAACTCTATTATCACAATTTATTTTAATTGTCTCTATATTTCCATCAAAATATTTACAATGATAAAATTTTGTAGCCATTTTTTGATTTGATGCCTCATAACAAGCTATAAATTCTACTTCCATAGTGGAAGAAGCTATAAGTGATTTAGCATATTTCCAAGATATAACTCCTCTAATAAGAAAATATAACTGGATCTTCTACTATCGAGGCAACCAAAGAAAATCAATCGAGTACCCCATGATCTCCAAATGATCCGATCTCGATATGTGAGCATAAAGTCTTTTGTTCTTCGACATCGCATAACCCATTATTATTTTTCAATGATTCATTCCTAATTTACTTAAATATCTGCCAAGCATTCTAACAATATACGCAATATCCGGATGCGTACAAACTTGAGCATACATAAGACTCCTTACTGCAGATGCATAAGGGATATTTTTCATCTCTTTCTTTTCGAATTCATTTCTTGGACAATGAAGCAAACTGAATTTATCACCTTTAGCAATGGGTGTATCTCCTGGTGCACAATCTTTCATATCAAATCTACTAAGCACTTTATCAATATATGTCTTTTATGATAAACCAAGTATACCACGAGAACGATCTCGATGAATTTGTATATCCAACACAAAGATGCATTCCCAAGATCTTTCATTTCAAATTTATTTGAAAGAAATTTCTTTATTTCATACAAAATACTTATATCACTACTTGTTAGTAGAATGTCATCAACATATAACACTAGGATGATGAATTTACTCCCACTTATTTTGTGATAAATGCATTGATCAATAGTATTTTTTTTAAAATCAAAAGAAGTAATCACTTGATCAAATTTCTCATACCATTGATGGGAAGCTTGCTTTAAATCATAGATGGATTTCCTTAATTTGCATACTAGGCATTTTGAATCATAAGATTGAAAATTTTTTGGTTGTACCATATATATAATTTCTTCAATGTCGCCATTAAGAAATACAGCCTTTACATCCATCTGATGTAATTCTAAATCATAATGAGCTATTAGTGTCATAATAATTCTAAAAGTCTTTCAAAAAAAATTGGTGAGAAAGTCTCTTTATAATCAATGTCTTCCTTTTAAGTGAAACCTTAGCGAATAGACGTGCTTTATATCTTTTAATATTGCCTTTTGAATCCCGTTTGGTTTTAAAAATCCATTTACAACCAATAAGTTTTTCTGATTTAGGCAATTTCATAAGATCCCAAACATAATTATCTTTCATTGATTTCATCTTATCCTAAATGGCTTATATCCATTTATGAGTAACACTTTGTTTAACGATTAAAAAGAGATTTGACCACTTTCCAATCTAATGTCAAACTCATGTTCTTGGAAATACACAACATAATCATCTGAAATTGCTAATCTCCTCTCCCTAGTGAATTTTCTTAATGACACTTCAATTTGAGGTTGTTGTGATCCCTCAGTATGAGTGAGAGTTAACTCAAGAATATTTTGATTATCCATATTTACAACCTGAATAAGATCACGTAAAATTATTTAATCATTTTCTATTATAACTATAAGAAGAGTAATAAATTACTCTTCAAATATAAAATTCCTAGGTTTATTACTCTTATCATATTCAACTTCTTCAATAAATTTAGCATTTCCCGTCTTGAAAAAATATTTATTTGATAAGTCATAAAATTTAAAACCCTTCGACCTTTCTAAGTATCAAACAAAATAGCAGATTATAGTTCTTGAGTCCAATTTTCTTTCAAGCTTATATGGCTAACTTCATTTGGACATCCCAACATGAAGATGTCTAATAGGCTTCTTCCCAATCCATAATTCATATGGGGTTTTACGCTACTTGGAACTCTATTAAGGATGTAAACTGCAATCTTTAAGGCTTCTCCTCAAAGTGATTCTTGTAAGTAAGAATGATTTGTCATACTTTTAACCATATCCATAAGGGTCCGATTTCGTCTCTCAACTACACCATTTTGACTTGGAGTCCATAACATGGTGTATTGAGGAACGATGCCACATTCTGCTAAATATTTGGCAAAAGGGTCTGGACGTTATTTATCTGATCCATCATATATGTCATAGTATTCACCACCATAGTCAGATTTGACAGCTTTTATTTTCTTTCTAAGTTGATTTTTAACTTTAGTCTTAAAATTTTTGAATACATCCAGTGATTGTGACTTCTCATAAATCAAGTATAAGTACCCATAACGAGAATAATCGTCTATAAAAGTAATGAAATACTATTGGTCATTCCAAGTAGCTATAATGAATGGACCACAAATATCAGTATGAATTAATTTCAAGATGTTTAAACTCCTATTAGCACCAACTTTCTTGATATTTATTTATTTTCTCTTGATATATTCTATACAAAATTTATCATCTGAAAAATCAATAGAATCAAGAATTCCTTCTGACATAAGTCTTTAAATTCTATGTTTAGAAATATGTCATAAACGCTTGTGTCATAACATATATGAATTCTCATTCATTAATTTTTATCTTGTACCAAAATTATTTGCAAGCAAGTGTGGGCTCCGAAAATTTGCCACCAACCTCTCGATTAAGAGAGTGATTTAAGTGTCGATGTAATTTTCAGAAGGCATATGGAATAGTAGATAAGACACTACCCAGAGATTTTGCCCTCATTTGGTGAGAACTTTAGATCTTTTATAAAGAAGCCCCTATATTTAATTACACCTCTCAATAAGTGAGAGAACTTTGAAAGGCTATTTAGTCGCTTAATGCAAAATATAGTAGCAGCATATGGAGTTTAAAATTTTAAATTATGAAATTTATGCTCAGTTTCTACTTAATCGAGGTAGTCAACCTAACATTATGGATCTTTACAACACATGGGTTACGTCAAGAAATCCTTATAATTGGGTGGTGTTTGTCAAGATAATTTTAAGTCTACCTAGACAGGTTATTTACCCTATCAAGTATACCCTATGATTCACAACAACGAGCCATGGGGAGCATATGATATGAAAATATAATGTAGGCCAATCAGAGGACTCGTGGGATCGCTTCATCTGGAGCTAATGGCTGTCACGAAAAGGACACGCCACGTAGCATGAGATTGATTGAGAGTAAACATAGCATAACACTTGATTTAGCATTGGCTCCTTTGTAAGCTAGAGTTTTCTTAATTTGTCACCCTTGACAAACAGTTGTGGAAGGTGGATAAATTAAGTTTGGTTTAAGTTTATAATGATAGAGTTTCATTTGAGCAGTTTCAAATTGATATTTGAAAATTGATTTGAAAAATTGATTAATTTGAATATGTTTAAAAGTTTGTGATCATCGACATTTGAATTTAAACATTCAAAGATTGAGCTCATACGAGTGTATTTAAGACTTTATGTAGTTTTTATTTCTGAGTTATGAAATCGATTTCAGATTGCTATTTAATTTGATTTAAAAAATTGATTAATTTGAAGATGTTTAAGAGCTCAGATCCTAACTCTACTAGCTAATAGATTAGATCTAGTCATATGACGTAATCAACTTGATATTCCACCAACTTGGACTCATTATAATATATTTTGGCTTTATTAACTAACACTAAGACAAAACCGAAAAAAACCCATGTAGATCCTCGAAATTTGAATTTAAGCATTCAAAGATAATGTATGTATTTATAAATTTTAGATAATTTCATCTAATTAATGAAATCAACATCAAAAAATCATAATTATAATAAAATTTCTTTTATTTTTGAATTGAAGGAAAGTTTCTTCATTCGTGCAGCATTTAATATAGTGTCACCTTTTGTCTACTTGTACAAAGAATTGCAGATCCGGTGGCCAAAAAGGCGTTGTTAATTGATCTAATATCTTATTAATTTTTTTAGATTAATATTTAATATATTCCAATTTAGCCTGCGCAGCCTTTTCAAACATTAAAATTTACGTTTGAAATTTCTATGTTCGAGCACATGCAGGTTTTTTATACCTTAGCTAAGTTTATCTAATTAATGAAATCATTGATTTTGAAAATCATAATTAGAATAAAATTCTTTTATTTGATCGAAGGAAGCTCTATAATTTTTGTAAATTTTGATTTAATATCGTCTTCTGTCTGTTTGTACAAAGAGTTGCAGATCCGGTGGCGATGTAGGCGTTTTAGAGCTAAATGTTCAAAGGATAATTTCATTTGTTATTTTAAGAAGAAGATTTACTCCTAAAAGTAATTCTCATTTTACCATTCTTTTATTCAAATTTATTTTCACCCTTTTTTATTCAAATTTATTTTCCCCCTCTTTTATTCAAATTTGATTTTCCTCTTTTATTCAAATTTGATTTCCTCTTTTATTCAAATTTGATTTCTTCCTCTTTGTTTTTTAAACAACCCATCTACTACCTCTTCTAATTTCTATAAATAAGGCCAAGAGGGAGCCTCTTATTCTATTTCATTTATTTGAAATGTTAGAGTTAGGACATTTGAAAAGGAGCGGTTAGGAACTTCAGTGGGCTTTCAATCCTGCTTCGATAAATTTTGTAAGTACTTTTCACTCTTCTTTTTATTTTGTTTTACTTTTATATCTACCGTATGTCATTTTACTTTCCCTCTTTTTCTAAGCTAAAAGGTTTGACATAATTTTGGTAGCCTTTCGGCGTCATCCCCATGTATGGGGCTGCATCGGGGGTGTTTTGGCTTACTCGGTACGCCCTCTTAAGCGTAGCGAGTGGTGTCTTACAACACCACAACCAAATTTTCATCTCGTCGTGCCCTCTTGAGCACGACGAGGCCTTCAAACCTACAAAGAAACACAAGTATATATATAAAAGTAAGGGGAGCGACATCTTATAAGTGTTAGCTTACTCGATACGCCCTCTTGAGTGTAGTGAGCGGTATCTTGCGACACCACAACTTATTTTTCATCCCGGTGCGCCCTCTTGAGCACAACGAGGTCTTCAAATATACAAAGAAATGCAAGCATATATATATATATATATATATATATATATATATATATATATATATATATATATATATATATATATTCACAATTCCACATGTTTTGGCGATTTTTTATTGTACAATGCACGACAAAGGAACGAGGTTGGGTAGGAAATCGGAGTGTAAAGAAAGAGTCGTGCTAAAAAAAAAAGAATTCCTCTTGACGATGTTCTTCCCGATTTTCGGAGGTAGGAAGGCTAAAACGAGGGATCAATGTGGCAAATCGAAGAAGAATTCACCTCTTGACGATGTTCTTCCCCCGATTACGGTGAAGCGAAAACGGGACAGAAAAGGTGAGGAATGCGATGCTGAAAATTGAAAGAAGAATTCGCCTCTTAACGATGTTCTTCCCGATTTGCGATGAAGCAAAAAGTGGAAGGGTTATGGGGAGTGCGACGCCGAAAATCAAAAGAAGAATTCGCCTCTTGACGATGTTCTTCTCCGATTGCGGCGAAGCGAAAACAGGATGGAAAAAAGGTGAGGAATGCGACGTCAAAAATCAAAAGAAGAATTCACCTCTTGATGATGTTCTTCCCCTGGTTTGTAGCGAAGCGAAAAGTGGAAATATTATAGAGTGGGGCGTCGAATCGAAGAAGAATTCTCCTCTTAACGATATATATATATATATATATATATATATATATATATATATTATATTCAGATTCCACATGTTTTGACGCATTTTTTCGACGCGCTGCAATGCACGACAAAGGAACGAGGTTGGGTAGGAAATCGGAAGTGTAAAGAAAGGAGTGCGACACCGAAAACCAAAAGAAGAATTCACCTCTTGACGATGTTCTTCCCCGATTTTGCGGCGAAGCAGAAGTAGGAAGGCTAAAACGAGGGATGCAATGTGGCAAATCGAAAGAAGAATTAACCTCTTGACGATGTTCTTCCCCCGATTACGGTGAAGCGAAAACGGGACAAGAAAAAGGTGAGGAATGCGATGCTGAAAATTGAAAGAAGAATTCACCTCTTAACGATGTTCTTCCCCCGATTTGCGATGAAGCAAAAAGTGGAAGGGTTATGGGGAGTGCGACGCCGAAAATCGAAAGAAGAATTCACCTCTTGACGATGTTCTTCTCCCGATTGCGGCGAAGCGGATGGAAAAAGGTGAGGAATGCGACGTCAAAATCAAAAGAAGAATTCGCCTCTTGATGATGTTCTTCCCATGGTTTGTAGCGAAGCGAAAAGTGGAAATATTATAGGGAGTGGGATGTCAGAAATCGAAAGAAGAATTCTCCTCTTAACGATGTTCATCCCCCGATTGTGGCAAAGCGAAAACGGAGAAATTTGGATGTGTTGCAGGCTTACGGGAAGAGCTGTGGGCTATAGAAATGCTGTGAGGTGGAACAATGGGTTGAAAGTTTGAAGGTGGTGGGTGGATTGTGCGAGCAGCGCAAGGAAGGAGGTTTGTTGGCTAGGGGTGAGCATTTGATCGATTTGGTTTATTCAGTTGGTGTTGTGGTCAAATCAAATAAACCAAATCTTAATTTTTAAAAAATCAAACCAACCAAATTAGTACAAAAAGTCGTATAAATCGAACCGAATAAACCGAAATCTAATTCGATTTATTCTGTTCGATTTTTCATAAACCGAATAACATAGACAAATTAAAAAAAAAGATTTTAAAGTTACAAACAAAAAAAGGATAAATTTTATTAACTCAACTAACCATATACATTTTGTAAATAGTTTTTCCAAGTTGATACAATTTAATATACACCATATAAAAATAATAAACAACTAACAAAAAAAAAAGAAAAAAATAGTACAAGTGTTTTAGCTTATATATCACAAAGCGACATCCTTTTGGTTGATTCTCGAACTCCTCCGTGACTCCATCACTATAGCAACATCCTCTTGGTTGATCTTCCCCATCTCCTTTAGCTTATATATCACAAACTTAGTAGCATTGTAAACAACCATTTGAATCTTAGAATCGACCAACCAAGCAAACTCAAGTATTGTTCAGCTCAACAGCTCATTAAACAAAGGAACAAAAGTTTTCGCTAATAACATGAATGTATAATGTATTTAAGTTAAAGATATTTTTTATTCATGAGTTTACCTCACAACACCATCATCATTCAAATCAACAAGAACTTGACCAAATCTGAGAATCTAGAAAGCGACAAAACTCAACCAAATGGCGAATAGAACTCGAGGGCACCAACAACTCAGATGTGCTCGGTTGGTCAGAACAATAGAACTCCAGAAGCAGCCAACAACAAAATTAACTGGTTGCCAATAAAACTCCAGAAGCAGCCAGCAATAACCTCAGATTTTTAGAAAACCAACAGAGCAGCAAAACCCAACAAGCACTCAACCAAAAACACTCCATCGAAAACCTCACCAAAAATAAAGTAAAATATCTTTAAAGCTAAAGAATTTTAGCCAACAAAACTCCAATAGCAGCCAACAACAACCCAGAATCAAGAAACTTTTAGGTCTAGGAGAACTTAGCAAGCAATGCCATCAATTTACCCAGCTAACAACCACTCCAATAGCAGCCAACAACAACCCAGATTCAAATGTAATATCAGCTTTCAACAATCATCAATAGTCTACAAGAATAAATAATATATACATATGTATATTTATAATTTGGGGCTCAAGCTTAGCTATAAAAATATCTTTTAGTAACAAGATTCAAGCATAATATCTGAAAAATATGATCACCATATATACATATGGGGCATCAATAATTTTGAGAAATCACCTAAACCTTTAACTCTTTGAAATATAACACCAAAAAATGTCACCAGCCATATGTATACATTGATCATTTCATCATTGCTATCATTGCCCCTAAACCCTAAAAAAAGACTACATTTACTGAAAAGTGGTTGACTATATGATAAAGCTAAACTGCCAAACCAAATTACAATCCAACAATAATATATAAGAGATGAAAGCAAAAAATAGCAACATAAGATAAACTAACAGCAATATTTTAAAACCATAACACATATTGGAATCAGCTTTCAGCAATCATCATTGATTCATCATAACCCAAGCAAAGAAGTTTGTGTTTCACTTATTAACTTTGCCAAATCTGTAAAACAAATGAAATGAATAATTAATTAGTCTAATTAAGATTAAAAAAGAATAAATAATTTTGAATTTAAGCATAAAAAATACCTTCATCAAATTTGTCAATATCATTAATATTTTCTTCCACATTTACTTGATTAATGGTCCATTTTGCTCGCATCCAATCCTGTGCACATATTAGAGCTTGTGCAATCTTTGGGGATAATGAACTTCTGAATGCATCAAGAATACGACCACCGATAAAACTCAACAATAGAAATTAGAGCTAAAACTTCACGATGTATGAGAGAATAGAAATCTTGGTGCATTAACCTTCCACCAATTTAAAATATCAAAATGATCTTTCATGACTTGGACTCCTTAATACTTATCTAGATTTATTATCTACATCATCCTTTGCAAAATTGGATCTTTTGAATTTCTCATCATTGAATATCTTGTCCCGAAGATTGCGTTGTAAAAATCACTCTTGAAAAATTTTGTTTCTCGGGACCACTTCCTACTTTCACCAAGAACTTTATTTTGTAATCATGAAATATATAAATGATGATCTAATAAGTTGTGCTAGAGCAACACCATCAGTCTCATACATATCCATAACAAGAAACTACATATATAGCTTGAATGGGATCTAAAACAACAAAAATATATATTCAAATTCATTTTCTCTATGACACCCCAATATTTAGCAAATTTTTTCATCATTTTTAAAGCCATATTTCTCACATTTGGGTCACTATCCATTTGCCAATTTTGAAGAAGACACTGAACTTCTGCAATTTCATGAAAAAAAGTTATTTGATGTCACATACAAAGAACTGAAAATTTTTAAAGTGAGCTCATAAAATTTTCTAAGAAAGGGAGCAATCTTCTAACATTATTCCAATCATCATCACTTAATACGCCATTTACATTATGACCTTCCTAATCATCTTTCTCTAGTTCTGGTTTAAATTGAGTATCAATCTCCTCATACCTTTCAATAGCTCTCTCCAACTTAACATTAAAAATGTGGAATTTCATCTAATAGGAACATCTAAGCATAACATGTTTTTAGTTTTTATTTTTTCAATTTCAATGTATTCTTTAAATTTTTGTAGCCTTGCAAGTGACTGACGAATGTATCTCATTGCTCTTCGAACATGACAAACAGATTCACAAATCTCTTTTAGCCCATCTTGCACAATTAAGTTAATAATGTGAGTAATGCATCTCATATGTAAGAACCGACCATCTAGAATACTATCTCCTCTCTTGCCAAAAATTTTTTGCAAGTGTGTGATGATGCCATTATTAGAACTTGCATTATCAACTGTCACAGTGAAAATTACATCAATCCCCCAATCTACAAGACACTTCTCAACTTGTTACCCAAGTAATTCTCCCCTATGCTATAGATGACACAAAAATTTATAACTCTTTTATTGAGTTTCCAATCATTATCAATAAAATGTGCAGTGATACACATATAGTTAATTCATTGAATGGATGTCCAAGTATCAGTAGTAAGACAAACTCTGTGGCAGGACTTCTTGAATAGATGTTTTAAAATTGCTCTCTTCCTTATAAAATTTAAAGCAATCACGTATCAATGTCCATCATGAAGGTATTTGAAATATTGGACAACACTGAGACATAAAATGTTTAAACCAACCTTCTACATGCTTGAAGGCAATTCATCAATAACCATCATTAAAGCTTTCCTTACATTTTCTTGGTCAAATCTCCATGCCTTAAGGCTTGCACGCTCTTCACCTTTAACACCAAATTGAAATGCTAGTTTAGTTTGATTTGGTTCATTGTTAAGAAGATTCTTCTTATACAAAGAAAGATGTGCCCTTAAGTTTGAAGTATCATTAATTTTTGGATCACTGTGATATGACTTTTCATAATAATTACATTTGCTCATTTTTTTCTCCTTCCTCATTAGTATACCTTACAAAGTGATCCCAAACCTCAGATCTAGGTCTAGGAGCTTTTCTTTTTTTTTTCTTTAAAATTGGTGGTTTCTCATCACTGACACTCACATCTCCTGTAACTTGAACTTGTTGAGTAGTAGTTATGACTTTAGAGGAACTAATAATGTTTGAACTATCTCCAACTTGTGACATGTTTCTACTAGTACTTGTTGACTCTAAAAAAATAACAAAAAAAAAGAAAAAAAATAAAGCATGCTTTAATAAATTATATCAATAAAATTATGTAGAAGCAAATAAGCAATGCATCCATTCAAAAACACTCATAAAGACATAACATCAAACATGATTTTGTGCCTATGAATACAAATACACCTATCCATCTAAACTAAAACACTCATAACAGGTATAATCTATGGCCGCACTTGTATCTTACAAATGCAAACATTTTGTAAGTACTAAAAGTCTAAAATTGAAAATAATACCAGTGGTCCACTAATTGTAACAGAAAATACTACTAAAAATAGGTTTGTATCAATAGTCAATACAAGTATACAACTATATAAAGCACAATTGAATTGACAATTATTATAATTGAAAGTAAGCATAACATTAACCATGCCCTAAGATCCAAATTTCCTTTCAGAAAATATTGATAAAATTGCATCAGATATACCCAAACCCAATAAAAAAATTGATCATCATGAGTCATGAACATCAACTAGAAGCATCTTAATACTTGATGAAATATTGGCACATTACACACTTGGAATGCATGTGAGGTTCAAGAATCCACAATTCCACATAACACAACCGAATATGAAAGCAAAGATACATATAAGAATGCAGCACATACAGTCCATGACACAAAGCTTGTAGACCCTATTTGTAGAGGTCAGAAATAATGTCATAACAGAGAACATAACACAACAAAGATTCGGAATATAAGGAAGCGGTCCGGCCAACTTTAAGCCATACAGTCCACTACACAAAGCTCACAGCATCAATTCATCAAACCATCAATAACCAACCAAAACAAAGAACAATAACGCAGAGAGAGAGAGAGAGAGAGAGAGAGAGAGGAGTTGAGATAATGGGGATTTAGTTCTTACCTTTCAAAGAGAATTAAATTTGAAATCAGAGGTGAGGTGAAGACAAAACCTGTATGCTATTAGGGCAAAAATTAAAAAGAAAGGAGTAGCCTCGAATAGGAAAGTGATGAAAGTCCAACGGATTAAGAATCGATATTCGAATCTCAAATCGTCAACACCTATGCCCTAACTCCATCCATCCTAAGGAATGAAGTGAAGCGAGATTCAATCAAGTCGAGACTCGATTCTCGAAGAAGTGTGCATCGGATCACCATCGAGGAAATGACAGACGAGGAAGTGAGGAACCAAAGGCCAAACTCGAAGGCCGAAGTGTCGAGGAGACAATGAGTCTTACATAGGTTTTTACGATCTAAACCGACTCGAAGGCAATCAAGACAGAACCGTGAAGGCGTGAAGCGGTCGGGAGTCTGACTCGAAGGCAGAACCGCGAAAGATCGATATAATTGGTTTTACGATCTAAACCAATTTTTTTAAAATTAAAACCAAACCGGAAACCAAAAACCAAATAAATACACACTTTCAACCAAAAACCAAACAATAATCATAAAAGCCGAACCAGATTAACCAAATATCATCGGTTCAGTTTGGTTTTTTCGGACCAACTAAGGCACACCCCTACATGACGGCCATGGGTCGGAGGGAAGATGACGGGCCGAATGGAGGGAAGGAGGGCGCTGTCTAGTGAAAAGGGCCGGATGGTTGGCATAGCGCTGCGGGACTATCTGGAGTCACCTGAATGAATGGCGGCACGGGCTCAGGCAATGGATTCAGAGGAACCTGGGATTCTAGAGAGGGAAGGAACGCCGGTGGTGGGTGTGTTCGTCAGCAGTCGTGGTCGAGCATGGAGGCGGGATCGCACTGGTGCGGTCGACGCAGGTCAGACAGGGTATGTGGTTCCAGACGGACTCGCGTCGGTCGGCAGCTGGTGGCGCGCTGGCCGCTGGAAGACGAGCGGCTAGCGGGCAGTCTCATGATCAGCGAACTGAACGCACGCTGAGTGGGTTTTTGATTACTGGATGGTCGAAAAAATAATGAAACCGAGGGAAAATAGGGAATTACCTTAGCATTTTTCTTTTTGTTTCCCGACGGGAGAGAGACGCAAGTAGGAGAGAGGAGAGTAGGAAGGAGAAATTATGAGAAAATGGGGAGAGTAAGTGGGGGCAGTGGTTTTCTTTTCAGTTTTTTTTATTTTTTTTTTTTGTAATTTCTTTTTTCAGAAAACTAAAAATAGGGGGAACGGTTGAGCATAAGGATAATTTGGGGATTTTTAAATAAATTTAAATTTATTAAAGAATTTTTATGTGGATTTCACGCTGATAAATGAACATGGCTAATATATATATTGATTTAGGATAATTTCATAGTTTTGAACACAATGGCACAGTTTATTTCGTGATTAGAGACCGTTTGGTTTGAGTCGGCGTCAAATTGAGTCAATTTCAGCTCAAAATATGCATCGCCACTTTCGACCGCTCGATTTTCATGCAGACTCATCTGAATTGAGTGTGAATAATCTTATTTGATAGATTTCGGTATTTTGAAGTCAATGGCGTGAACAATTTTATGAACAGAGGTCATTTGATTCTCATAAGCACCTCTTGTTCTTGATATGCGTGTAGACGCGTTGACGACTCAAGCACTTGATCGGTTGCTCATCAAGTCATGCAATATTTATATCCTGACCAATTTCGATGTTCTGAACATGATGGAAATGTCCGTTCATCAATCAGAAAACATTTGAGTTAATTTTGGCGACGTCCAGTGCATTTTAGCCTCGATTTACGTATTGTTACTTCAAATAACTCGACATTTACACATACTCATCTGAATTGAGCGTGGATAGTCTCATTTGATAGATTTTGATGTTTCGCAGCTAACAACATGATCAATTTCATGAACGGAGATCATTTGATCATCGTCGTAGCTTTTCCTCGATATACATACCATATTGATAGCTTCGAAGCTTAATCGATTGATCGTTAGATTTTGCAATATTTATATCCTGATCAATTTCAACGTTCTGAATGTGACAGCGAAGTCTATTCATCGATAGGAGGTTGTTTCAACCATTTTCAACGACGTCAAGTGTATTTTGAGCCTCAATTTGTGTACTGTCACTTCCAAGTCCGTCGAATTTGACTTGTGGGCTTGTCTTGATTTATGACACATATATGGAGGTCAACAACAAGGTTTTATTAATTTGTGAAGCATAAATGTCTAATTTATATAGATTATCAACCAAAGAACTAGTATCAATAATATTTAAATACTGAAAGAGACTAAATTTTGCATTTTCAAATGAACAAGATTAACAAGATTTGTTCAAACAAGAAATAGAAATTAAATTTTGTCTAAACAACGTCACATAAAAAGTTTCATGTAAATTCAAATACAACCAGATTTTAGATATAATCTATATAAGCATATTATTTCAACAAGAGTTTTATTGTCATTTTTCACATAGATGAATCTTTCAGCATTAGTGGCATTCGTCTACTTAGACAACCATACATAATCAAACTTATGTGAGTAGTTGCACATGTATCTATCCACCAAGTGTGATTTGGTACTAATTATAAATTAATTTCAAAATAAATAAAGTTGAGAAGTTTACCCTTTTTCACCAACCAATTTGCTTACTTGGGACAATCCTTCTTCACATGATCAGCCTTCTTACAAAAGAAATAAGTAACAGCATTATCTTATTTCTATTACACCTTGTGCTATGAAATCCCTTTGTCTGCAGCTCCTTTGCCTTTATAAGTCCTTTTTCTTTTAGTAATAATGTTATGAGAGAAAATAGCTAAGTGAGCACTTTCTATTTTGTCATGTTGCAATCTCTCTTCCTCTTACACATATTTAGCAATGAGCTCATTAACAGTCCATTTTTCCTTTTGAGTATTATAACTTATCTTAAAAGGATTAAATTGTGTAAGAAAAGAGATCAAAACTAAGTGCACAAGAATGTCATCAGACGTCTCTAATTTTAGTGCTCTCAGTCTAGTGAGAAAATTAAACATCTCTATAATATACTCCCTTATATTTCCATTGCCTTTATACCGCATTGAAACGAGTTTACTAAGAATGGTACTCGCTTCGACCTTCTTAGAACTAACAAAATGATTTACTATTTGACTTGGAAACTTTTTAACACATTCCTCTTCAGGCATTGCACCTCTTATGATTTCTGGAATGGAATGCTTCATGATCATGACCATGTAAGCCTCCCACTTTTCAAAATTAGTCGTTTGTTCAATAGTACTTTTGCGAAGTATGAGGACGTCAGGATCGTGATCAAGATTCATACACCAAAGAACAATGGTGATATGCTCTTTCCATTTCTTAAAGTTAGTGTCGTTGAGAACAAATGTTATTCAAATTGCATATAGAAACATTAACAATAATAAAAAAAATACCAAATTAATAACATTATCATTTCCTTATGCATATATAATATAAACAAAATATCAATAAAATACATGCTTAAAATGAAATGTTTAATAAGATTGTCACATATAATATAGCTAGCACAATATTGTAATTTAGTCTTTCGACAGAAATAAAAATTTGTAAATGATACTCTTAAAATTTTAGTCAACAAATATTGATAATAAAATCGAACTATATATGTTTATCTTTGATCTATATATCAGATGCATGATTAATACAAATTTATCACATATTTATAATTCCACAAAATCTTACCAAAAAATAATCTTCCTTTGAGCCGATTATTTTTCGCATAGATTTAAATATAATCCTTATACAATATTCATACATTTTTAAATTAAATAAATTAATATAATAGAAGTCACTTTTATGGCATATTATTTCAATATAAATTATTTTGAAATAATGAATATCAATTATGTCATTCTAGTAATTGTTTAAATTTATACTAACTTCAAATAATTTGACAATAATATAAACTTAATAATTATTCCAATCAAAATAATTAATTTGAGTTTATATTAGTTAATTTAATTATTTTTTGCAATAAGATCTCATAAATTCAATTAAGAGACTTGGGAACATAAGTATTAAATATAATAATGGATAAGTTTGCCTTCAAGTAGTTAGATAAAAATATTTATAAAATACATAAAAGTAGTATTTAATATTTTTGGCGTTACTATCAAATGTTAAAGAAAAGTTTCATTGAAACTTTTAATATAAAGATATAATTATTTTAAATGAAATATGTTATACAAAACATTTTATAATTATAATATAAATGTTTCCATTTTAATTGTTATATTTATAACTCTACAGTAAAACGTTTTATTTTGTATAAGCATTAAATGCAATATTTATAACTATCTTAATGTAATAAAATATTTTATTTTATAAAAACATTAAATGCAATATTTATAACTATCTTAATGTAATAAAAAAATGTTTAAGATGCACCATAAGTAATTATTATTAATTACTCATAAAACCAAACAAATGCATCTTTACGAGATTTAAAACATCCATTTTGGAAAAAATTGGTTCATCCTTTTTCATTTTTTAATATAATAATAAGAAAAATAATTATAAACATTAACCTTAATCTTGTAAAATTCTCAAAATAAAAAAAATGAAAGATGAAGCATGCTTGAATCAAATTCATATGACTGAATATGAATTTTGTTTCTTAAATTAAAATTATAATGACGAGAATAAATATAGATGATAAATAAAAAAATTGAAATTGTGATCACGATAAAGAAAATTTTAGTTATATTATTTTACTCAAAATCAATAATATAAAAGACATCTAAAGGATATCGATACTTTATGCATATGGCTAAATTATTTGCTCAAAAAATTTTATATCATATACTTTGATCTAAAATTTTCAAATAATGATTACAAAAGATTAAGAGGAAAATCATTTTTCTGATTTAACATATAAACCTCATATCACTTATGGAAATATAATTAAGATAAATTTATCTTTCATGTATTCAAAATCAATCCAAGAAGATTTAATCTAAACATATAATCCATAAAAGCTATTACGAGAATTTTGGTCTTCCATTTCTAAAAAAATATATTTTAGAGAGAGAGAGGATTCATTTTACTTCATGATGAAGAAAAAAAGAACCTTTAGAATAAAATGATATTTTTATCTGATGCATTATATTTTGTTTTAGATTATCATTAAAATAAAATAAAATGTTTAGCCTTTACACATAATAATTTCATACAAAATTAATAAGATATCTCAAAAATCTAAAATTAATTAATTTTTATTTGATCATAAAATTAATAATCTTAAAAATAAAATAATGTATAATATATAATTAAATCATATGTGAGATCATATTTAAAAAATTCCAACAAGGATGTTATGCACTGTACATTATAGTTATAATAGAGCTATTACATTTTCATACACTTTAACTATCTTACATTTGCGCTTATCAAAGAGCATCAGTCATTTAAGCAAGGGTCAACTGCATTTATTTATTTATATTATCTGCGGTCATTTCATGACGGTGCCCTCAATAATTCCTTTTTTTGTGATTAATATCACTATTTAGTCGTTATTGGAGAATTGGTAAGCTGGTCGGAGTCATACCTTAATTTTTTTCATGTTGGGAGGGTGCGTATGGTATGCAACTCTTTAAATAAATATTAACTTCTTAACCTTCGGACGGAAGTATTAAGTGGAAATTTTTTAAAAAATGGTAAGGTGCAATATTATCAATAAAATATATTTTTTAAATGAAGTTGGGTTCTTCTAGAATTATATTCTCTTCTTCTTTTATTTGTGTACTAGTTACCTACCTAAGGGACTGTTTAACTGTTAAGAATTTTGTGTGGAAAATAAAAAGATGCTTGAATTTTAAATTTTTTTATGATTAATATAAATTTAAATATAAAATATGTGTAGACAATTTAGAATATTTCAAATTATTTCTTTTTTAATGAATTTAAAATAGGCAAAAATATAGTGAATTTTATATATCATGAAAACTCATAATTTATGATCTCTTTCACATTTTCAGGTGCTATCATTGTCATCACTTTCACCCGCCTAGCATCAGCAATAGGCTATTGCTCTCCACTAATCATCATCTCAAAATGGCCACTATTTGTGGGCCAGTCAATGATTATTGGTATCCGCCTTATAGTGGCCTTTATGTGCGTGGCCGTCATTCACATGGCGTCGCCATTTGGCCAAATCGGACGAATTCCAAATAATAATCTAAACTCTCTTTATGGTATTTAAACACCTAATTTTACATTACTAAATCAAACGCCAAATGTGTTGAAAGATAAAAGTATTCCAAACGAATGCAAACCAAACAAATCTTAGTAAATTCAATAAATTTGGATTTAATAAATCATATGAAAATTAAATCTAAAAAACAATTTGATATGATGATAGTTAAATCCAGTTAAATCTCGTGATACTGCTCGGTTATTTATATCAGAATTTAAGTCAATTATTTTATTTAATATTTAAATAATGAATATTTAGAGGTAATTTTTTATATCACAAAATAAAATTTTAAAACTAATTAAATAGTTAAGTAAGAGATGCAAGCCAAATAATTAAGAATATAATAGTAATGTAGATGATAATATTAATTGAAATTATAATAAATAATATCTAATAGATATTCAAATGATAATTATAAAAGCACACAAAAAAATAAGCAAATTATAGCGATTAATATATCCTTCTTAAATATTATTTAAATAATAAATAAAATATATAATTTATTTGTGTGTTGAGACTATGATCAAAGATATTTAATAAGTGAATTAAATAATAATTTCTATTTAATTTATTTATATAAAATAATAATCATAATTAAATTAATTACAATATATTTATCATAATATAATATATTAATTGATTACAAATCTATTAATCAATCATAAAGTAGTATGTCTATATTAATTATATCTAAGTCTATTAAATTATAATTAATCTAAGATGATATATTAGTTAATAATTATCTAAATAATTCAAAATTAACTAAAAATAAATTAGAATGAAAATAATTAAAAAGAATACGGCATTTTGGCATTCAAAACTCTCATCTTTGTACCCCTTTATTTCGCTTTGCTGTTGCCCGAAAGAGAGAAGGTAGATGTCACGAAGGTAATCCTTGTCTTCCTTCTTAGCCTCCTTCGTGTGCTTGTGCTTCTCTAAATCTCCTAAATCCAGCATCCAATAGGATTTAGTAAATCCGGATTTAACTTGCAAAAGCGACTTTAATGGGATTACGAAAGCATCAGATTTAACTTATCCAAAAATAAAGTTTGGCTGGATCTTAGTTAAATTCAGCTTAAATCCTACTCAAATCCTTCAACCAAACATTCAGTGGCCTACTTCTCTTAGCCAACTCAGTGGGTGCACGACCCTCAGTGTCCCCATAGTAGATCCGTCAATGCCTAAAGCTAATTGTAACTTTGAAATTTTATTGGAATGCCTCTTTCAAATTCATGCGGGGTATCCTTATTTTTAAACTTATGGTGCGTTTAAGTCAGCTTTTCAGCTACTTTACTTTTTCATAAAATAACTAGAGAGCAAAACAGTTTTATTTGACTATTAGTTTTTTGGTTGTTTCTCCAAAAGTTTTGTGATAAAAAACTATTTTGAAAATTAGAGTTGTTAGAGTGTGTGATTGTTAGAAAACTATTTTTTGAATTTTTTAAAAAAGAAAATATTTATAATATATATAGCAATTTTTTTAAAAAGTTACTTTCTCCATAATAATTTTATAATCAATTTTTTAAAAAGTTACAGTTACCCCCAAATAAATTCTTAATATATGACTTTCACATTGCTTATTAACAATTCAATGGGGAAAATAAACGTCAACTTGTAAGTTTAAGGGCATCAAACGGACGGCTGGGATCATTTTATATTATCTTTTTTATTTTCTATTATTGCTCCTTCGTTATTGCTGGCAGAGGTCATTTTATATATATATTTTTTCTATTATTGCTCCTTCGTTATTGCTGGCAGAGATCATTTTATATATTTTTTTTCTATTATTGCTCGTTATTACGGAGAGATCATTTTATATTTAGTACATTTGTCGATTTAACGAAAATTAAAATACAGAAAAGAATACAAATATCAATACTTTACTTTGTTTATCTAAAGAAATACATTTAAACTATATTTTCTTTTGAAGATACGAAAAGAAAGAAATATAATATTCTATTTAATGAACAAAAATATTTCAGTAAATTTTATTATATGTAAATTAATTATGAATTTATTCATTAATTAAAGTATTCAATTAAAAATAAATATATTATCAAATAAAATATAGATAAAATATAAATAAATTTTTTCTTAAAAAAAATAAATAAAATTAAATACAAATAAAATTTATTTGAATATTTAATTATTAATAATTAATTTATAAATTTTCTAAGATATTAAAATAAAATCAAATATAAATAAAATTTATTTCTAATATTTAATTATTAGTAATTAATTTAGAATTTTTAAGATATTAAAATAAAATCAAATATAAATAAAATTTATTTTAATATTTAATTATTAGTAAGTAATTTATAAATTTTTTAAGATAATTATTAGTGTTATAAATAAATAAAATTTGAATATTATTATTTTATATTAACATAATGACCCAAATTTAATATATATATATATATATATATATATATATATATATATATATATATATATATATATAAAAATTTAATTACTATATTAAATATTAATTAATTAATAGAATTTTATTAAATAAATTAATCATCAAAATTTAATATTTATTTATTAAATTATTTTTCTTTAATAAATAGTTTAATCATTAATTATTTTTGTACTAAATAAACTAAATTTTAATAAATATTTTAATTTTTTTATTTATCGTAAACTATTTATCATTACTTTTAATAAATATAATTATATTTATTAAATCTTAATTATATAAAATATTTATTTTAATTAAAATTAGAATTAATTTCATTCAGCAAAAAAAAAATAAAGGAAAAAAATGTTTTCCCGCGTTTTCTAAAAGAAAAAAATTTTTTTTTTCCGCTCTGCGGCTCTGCGTATGTAATATGTTTTCTGTATTGTTTCTTAAAATAAAAATAAGTGAAAAGAATAAAATTTTATAATTATAAACACGAAAAAAAAATATTATCTCTTTACCATAAATCCAAGCGCAAAAGTTAAAAATAAGTAAATTAGTAATAAATAGCTCTTCTTATAATTTGGTTTTCGAGCAAAACAATATTATTATAAACTTTGAAACAAAGCCCACCAGAAAGCAGAAAAAGCCCAGATACACAGCAGATCACTCCGATAGAACTAAAAACTCTTCTGGCAAATCTTCAGCCTCACAGTAACGATTGTAACCCTATTCAACCTATAGAACACCCTAATAATTCTCATAATCGTTAGGGACAAACAATAATTCAAAACTTAATCTGAAGTCATAATTAAATATTAAATATATTTTGCTTTTTATGACTTATGGTTCTTCTTAACAATAACAAAATCATCATGGGACAAAATAGCTTAATCGCCATTGATTACAAACATAAATGCATCATCTCTAATAGATTTTTGTTTAAAAGAATAATAAATAAGAGTGGTTTAATATTTATATTTTATTTTCCTGCAAATTTTTTTTCTTCTAGCATTCCCATAAACGACAGAGAATCTGAATTTCCTATAACAGTATGTTAACTTATTACTTTATAAAATTTGTTTGCGATATGTTATGTGCCTTAAAGTAAAGAAAATGAAAAAATAACTATAACGAGAGAATTTGATATGCTAGGAAAAGAGAGTTTGATTATTTTTAGTTATGAGTTATTCACACACAATATATATATAGTTGCATAATTTCTCTCATAAAAGAAGGTAAAATATGAAAAGGAGAGTGGGAAGCTCAAAGATAAAAAAAATTAATGGGTGAATGAGATAATTAAGATAATCTTTTTTTTTTTTTTTTTTTTTTTTGAGAAAAGAGATTGAATGTCTTTATATGTGCATTTCTAATGAACTCTTTTAATTTTTTTTGAAGATTTATATGCATGGCATAAAATTTTTAGGCATTTACATATTGAACATCTAAATTTTGATATTTATTTGTCTAACATTTTTTATACTTGAAAAGGTGTATTTTACTTTAAAAAAAAAAGTTAATGATAGTGACATTTTTTATGTAATAGTGAAGATTGAGATGTTGTATAGATAGAAATTAAAGTTTAGAAGTTAGATATATAAATATATAATAACTATATGGTGTACATATATGCATGCAACTCCATCTTACTTTATTTTCCACTAAATTACACTAACTTTATGATATATCAATTTATTATGTGTACTTGTGATATTTGATAAAAGTATAGGGGGCCAGAAGGCACGTGCTCTCCAAAATTTTGAAATATTTTAATATTTTTTAGTTTTTTTCATCAACAAAAAATTTCATATTATGCCCTCCCAAAAATTTTTAGATTTATTTGTTAATAATATTAAAAAATAAATTTTATTCATCACTTATATACTTTTTTCAATTCATAATAAACAATTAAAAATATTTTATTTTCTTAAATATTTAAGTTAAATTTATTTATATTATAAATAATTTATATACATTTTATTATTGAATAACAGCGGCATCAAATTTTACTATATTATAAATCTAATAATTTTATTCAAATGCTTTTACATCAGTATTTAATGATTATGAATAATTCGTTGAAAATTTACATTTTATATATATGATTTGATGAATAATTTTTATTTTTAAAAGATATAGGAATACTTACTAAGAAATTGGTCGAATGATAAAAAAATACTTTTTATATCATCTTATTTTTAAATTATTAAAAAATAATATTACTCTATTATTAATATAGTAAGTGTTAAAAGATATTTTTTTATTGTGAAAAATAAATTAAGAAATAGTATACATATAATCCTTTTGTATAAATATATTTTAATTAAAAAAGTTTTAAAACATTTAATGTTGATATGACACTTAAAATACTATTAGTCGAAGCACGAATCTTGATGTTAAAAGCAAGCTGATCCGAAGTTGAAACCTGATCAGTTCTTAAAATATCCTTGGAAACTTTGGGATATCAGTTAAATCCCTAAATAGCTCTCAAATATGAAGTGTTTATAGTCAAATCAAGCGTCTCGACGAGCCGGTTCCAACAAGCCAAAGATCTTACAATTCCGACTTCATTTGAGCATTCAAATACACAAAATACATCATATGATCAAGGGGATCATTTTGAGCGATGAAGTGGAGTGGTTTTGCATGTATTCTGAGACGCCAATTCCAATCTATAAATAGTCTCTCATTCTTCTTATGAGGGAGGGGGTGAAGGAGGGAGGCAAGCAAGAGAGAGAGAGCTCTAAAGATCCTCCAAGCACAATCTGTCGCCACTCGCCAACCACCGCCGCCGCCATCGTCGTCACCATCGATCCTCACATCGACCATTGTTGCGGGTCATCATCATCACGACCACTATCGTCCAATATCACATCAACCATTAATATTGTTTATTACTTGCAACTTGTTCATTTCTCATATCTGATTATGTAATCCGATCGGGAAGATCTTGTACGGGATACATGGTGAAAGCTTTCTTGGCTAGCCCGAGTTTTTCCCTCTTTTGAGGTTTTCCACGTAAAATTGAGTTTTATTGCGCTCTTCAAATACCTGTGTGTGTGTGCTGGACTCCCCAAAGAAGCTAAGGCGTAAACTTTTACTCTACCGCAACTGATTTTCTAGCACGCAACAAATATCAATCTAAGAATTTGTTTGAAGAAGCTATAATTTTTTTGAAAAATTAATTATAAAATTGATATGGCTTTCAAAATACCACCAGTCAAAGCACAAATCTTGATGTTGAAAGCGATATGATTTTGAGTCGAACCGAGATCAAGCACTTAAAATATCATTAGAATCTTCGACATCAATTAAATCCCAAAAAAGCTCTCAAATGTGAGTGTTTATAGTCAAATCGAAGGCCTCGACGGATCTAATGAGCCTAAGATCTCATAATTCGACTTCATTTGGGCATCCAAATGCTCAAAATACATCAAATGATCAAGGAGTCATTCGAGCCGACGGGGAGTGGTACGGGCCTTACATGAGTTTACTAGAATACCCCTCCTCCCATCTATAAATAGGCCTCACTCCTCACATGGGGCCTAAGCTAAGCTGAAGGGGAGCCAAGTGAAGAGGAGCTGAAGCAAGAAGAAGGAGGAAGTCAAGCAAGTGAAGAACAAGGACCCGAGCAAGAAGAAGAAGAAGAGTCCAAGCAAGTGAAGAAGAAGGAAGCAAGGAAGAAGGCAAGGAAGAAGAAGAGGAAGAGTCCGAAGGAAGAAGAGGAAAAGTGAAGTCGAGGAAGAGAAAGCTCTAAAGCTTGAAGATCCCACCAAGATACCTAATTATACCCGGATTTCCACCGAAGCCCAAAGATCTCCAACATCAAGAACTATTATAAACCGATCGTTGTTACACGTTGTCCCTTTCTCAAATAGAATTAATCCGTTATCGGAAGATTTTGTACTCAAAAGGATACATAGTGGAAGCTTTTATCCAGCCCCTGGTTTTTCCCTCTTTCGAGGTTTTCCACGTTAAAAATTAGGTGTCTCATGCTCTTTTAATTACCTGCGCCGACTAATCAACAAGGCTAAGGCATAAATTTTACTCTACCGAATCGGTTTTCCAAAGACGCAGCTTACCAGGGTAAAACTCTTCAACCATAATTCCCGGAATATCATGGCCAATACACAGTACAACACTGCTACAATGGAAGCTCTGCCAACTCCCGTCATTCTCAAAACCCATCCTCAACCAAGGACGCCAGTTGAGGGCTGAACGGGAATCTGGAAGATCGTGGTCCGAATGGAGGAGTCTCAAAATAAGATGATCCATTTTGCAACTACACGCATTTACACAAACATATCTCCCCCAAGATCGGTCATTGCCCGGAGGAGGTCAAAACGCTAATCCTCCCGACACTGGAGTTCCTCCGCATGGAGACATGATCTTCGACATCGCTAGTTCCACTCATCCATCGCCAACCGTTACTAATCCAATCGAGTTGATAGCTTCACATGCTCATCTCTCATTAATCCACATCATGACATTCGAAGCACGACGCTTAATACAAGATGAATTTCACCTTCAAGATAGAAATCATCTTCACCCACACCGGCATGAGAGAGTCCTCACCTTTACCAAGCTATTCTTCGACATCCAATTCGTAGGTTTCAAGCGAGCATTGATTCCTATGAGCAATCAACCACCAACAACACATCCACCATTACAGACTATCATGATATCCAACCAGCTCCACACACCGCTTTGTCGTCTTTCCTTACCCTCAAAGGGCAAGCTCGCACTTGGTTCTATTCTCTTCCAAGGGGATCCATCCATACCTTTAACTAACTCGCCGTGTTCTTTGTGAACAGTTTCATTGCAAATCGAGAATCATTAAAGATTCCTCCCATCTTTCCATTCAACGAGGGTGAATCACTCAAAGAATACTTCCAGGTTCTCTTTAAGGCCAAATACCCGGGTACTCAACTATTAAGAGGAGTTTTCTTGAGGACTCGCCCGTGTTTTCTATTCGCCATTAATGGGACACGGCCCGCTTCATATGCCGAACTTAGTTCATCGTGTAGAAGCACAAATCTCCGCCGATGAAGCTATTAATGCTCATCGCAAACAATTTGAACAATATGCGGGGAAACGCAAAAACACCCCAGGAAATGTGGACCGACAGGCCCATCAAAAGAAGCGATAAGGTAGTCATGATCTCCTCCACCCCATATCAACAACGTGAACCTCGACCGAAAAGACATACACACCAAAACATCTCGTGTTAACCTCGATGGCTATTCGCAATGAAGAACATATCAAGTGGCCGCATCCATTGAAACCGAATTCGTGAAATCGAGCATATTGTCATTTTCATCGCCGACATACATCAAGCATGTATACAACTCAAGGAAGAAATCGAGACTCATTCAACAAGGATACTACGCCGCTTTGAAGAATCAACCACCTCAAACAAACACACCTCCGCTTTGGGGCACAATCATCAAAAACAACCAAATAATCATCAAATAATTGGAGAAATCAAACAATCGCAGAGGATCGATACTACATAATCAAGTTCTCGCATCGCTTCCAAAGAACCGTCAAAGTTGAAGTCTCAGATTGATCATTCCATCACTTTCAATGACTGACTTAGAAGGAGTCCATATCCCTCATCAAGATCCACTTGTCATCAGCGCGGGGATCGGTGATCCTTGTTATAACGTTAAAAGAATTTTGATCGATAATGGGAGCTCGATGTCTTATTTTACTCAACTTTTCTTAACATAGCTAGGCAAAAGCTCCAACCACCGACCACTATATGGGTTTGATAATCACCCAAGACGCGTAAGGACAATCACTCTTCCCGCTACTCTGAGAATTCCCCGACAAGTGACTCATTTAATACAATTCATGGTGGTGAAGTCGATCGATATAATGCAATCTTCTGGAGGCCCCTCCAATCAATTTTCTGCTATCACTTCAAGCCTCATCCAAGATAAAATTTCCTACCCCTGGAGTTGGGGTGGTTTGTGGAAATCCAAAATCAATCATGTTATCTCGCAAAGCTCAACCGCGCTTCCATCACCTTCAAAGATCGAAGATCTTAACTTTCGAGATGAAAGAGTACCTCAAAAAGCTTCCCTCAGAGAAGATTTACTCTCAATAGTATTATCGATGACCAACCATTACGAGCAAGTGGGATCTTTACTCTCAGAAGAACAAAGGGAAAAGTATATAAATTTCTTACGCAGGAATCAAGACATATTTGCTTGGAGTCCAGCAGATATGCCGGGGGTCGACCCCAATGTAATCACGCACTCCTCAAAATTAATCCAACGCTCAAACCAATCATCCAAAAGAAGAGTTTTGCACCGATCGCCTTCGCTATTGAACAAGAAGTTAACAAGCTCATAAGCGGATTCATACGAGAAGTGCATTACCCCACATGGCTAGCAAATGTTGTCATGGTTAAAAAAACAAATGGAACATGGAGGATGTGTGTTGATTATACCGATCGCCTAAAGGATAGTTTTCCTCTCAATCGAATCAATTGGTGGACGCTACATCCGACATCAAATGCTCTTTTTTTGATGCTTATTCGTACAATCAAATAAAGATGAACCCAATAGATGAAGAGGCTACGCTTTCAAACATATAAAGGTTTATATTGTTACCAAGTCATGCCATTTGATTAAAAATGCCGGTGCTACCTATCAACGCCTCATGAATAAGGTTTTAAAGACTAAAGCCACACACAATGGAGGTGTATGTGGATGACATGTTAGTGAAAAGCTTAGAAAAGTCACAACATATTTCGACACTTAGAAGCATGCTTTGACCTCCTTCGACGCTATAACATCATAGACTTAACCCAACCAAGTGTGCTTTTGGGGTTACGCCCGAAAATTTCTTGGATTTATGGTAACTCACCGTGGATAGAGGCTAACCCCGAAAAAATCAAAGCTCTCCAAGATATGATTCCTCCAAGAATATCAAAGACGCTCAACGCTTGAATGGTCGAATTGTCGCATTATCCCGCTTCCTAGCTGCTCGGGACAAATACTGCCATTCTTTAAAATATTGAAGGGAGCTAAAAATAATAATTTTCAATGGACCGATGAATGTCAAGATGCTTTTGAGCAACTAAAAGAATATCTAGATCTCCTACCGCTATCCAAACCTATTCAAGGAGAAACGTTATACTTATATCATGCTTTCTTCCCACGCAATAAGCTTTAGGCGAGAAGATGGGGCACAACAACCAATTTATTACCAAGAAAATTCTCTCGATATAGAAAGTCGTTATCCATTTGTGATAAAGTGGCTCAAGCGTTAATTTTCTCGCAAAATTGGCCCATACTTTCAAGCTCACACCATCGGCGTTTACACCATTAAGAGCCATCTTACGTAAAACCAATCCGGAAGATTGATCAAATGGTCAGAGAAGGGGAGAATTTGATATAAATTTTCTACTGCCATAAAGTCTCAAATACTTGCAGACTTTATAGGAATGCACCAACCCAACTCTAAGAGCTATTCCACGTCTTTCATCTCCTCGATGGACTCTCTACGCTGATGGAGCTTCGAAGTAGTCGGTGCGGGAATCCTACTTGTTTCCCCAAAGAAAATACCCTAGAGTATGGACTTCGCTTAAAATTCCGCAACTAATAACACAATAATGAGGCTCTCATCGCAGGTTGAGACTCGCCATTGACTGAAGCCCAAAACTTAGTAATTCACACCGACTGCCTTGTCGCCTCCCAAGTTGGAGGAGATTTTAATACTCATAATCCTCAACGGTGCAATATCTCCACTTGGTAAAATCTCTTCTTACTCATTTCAAGACACATCAAATCATCCACATACTACAGAGAAGAATACGGGCCGATGCTAAGCTTGCTACCTCTACCACTGGAGATCTATTTAAGAGAAAGCATGTTGAAGAAATACATTTTCCTAGTATCCAAGGGCCATGGATAATTCAAACTATTGATGAGGAAAAGGAACGCTGGATAAACCCGATCCTATCTTTTCTACAAGAAGGGACCCTTCCCGAAGATCCAACTTCCGAACTGCCTCCTCAAGACAAGCTTCAAACTTTGCTATTATTGAGGTGAACTATACAAGCCGTCCATATCTCAAATGCCTTCCACCTTCGTAAGTCGACATGCTAAAAGAGGTTCACTGTGAATATGGGGGGAACACCTTGAGGAAGAGCATTGGCCCTTAAAATCATGAGGCAAGGGTTTTATTGGCCTACAATGAAACAAGACGCCTTTGGAATTCACAAAGAAATGCAAGTTGTCAATTGCATTCTAACCTCCCTCACATGCCGCATGTAACTCTCATCCATTCAAAGCCCATGGCCTTTTGCCTGGGGATTGATATCATGGGACCTTTTCCAATAAAGACGGCAACAAAATTTATCATTCTAGCCGTCGACTTCACAAAATGGGTAGAGGTCAAACCACTCGCTAAAATCACGAGGCAAATACCAAACAATTTGTCCGAAAATATAATATGTCGATTCGGTCTTCCCAAAGATCATCACCGACAATGGAACTCAATTTACGGAAAAGTCTTTACGCCCTTTTGCAAAGATCTTCACATTCATTTACGAATAATACATCCTCAAACTAATGGGCAAACAAGTTACCAATAGACCATACTCAAAGGACTAAAACACGCCTGAGAAGGTCGGGGCAATGGGTTGATGAGCAATGTTCTTTGGGCCTACCGCACACGCCACGCACAACCGGTGAGACACCATAACTTGTGTTTTGGTACGGTTATCATATGTGGATATCGGGTTCCAAGTCCAAGAGTCCGCTTTTGATCATGGAAGTAATGAAGAAAAACTCCGAAGACCTGACTACTCCGAAACTGGATATGGCCCTACTGACCGCTTCCTATCACCACCAGCTCGCCACTTCAATGTAAAGAGTGAAACCTCGCCCCATATCTGTGACTTGGTCCTGCTGAAGTCTCGAGGTCGCAGCAAAGGCCCCCGCAATAAACTCTCACCTCCGGGATGGTCCGGTGGTCATAGGTGGTCAAGCCAGAACGCTCAAGCTCAAGGACCCGTAAGGAAAAACTCTACCAACTTGGAATACTAAGAATCTTCAAAATATTATCAAGAACTCTTACCGCATAATTATTATGACTTTTATCTCGTCTCATTTCATCCTTGTATAACCACCCACCTACTAGATTAAAGCTTGTTGTTGCAGCTTGTTGTTGTCATTTTCTTAAAGCCTACACTGTGTCTTATGATTATATCATTGAACTAGTGAATTCAGCCTTTGTTCTAACAAGATTTGCTTTTTCTTTATTTTTTCCTCCCACTTGAGAAATATACAACTCATGTTACATCTCAATTGGGACATGATCAATCCTGGGACTTGATCGGACCTCTTCCATACGTTAACGCCATCAAGTCACACTGGCAAACAACTCGATAGGTCAAAGATCTCCGTCACCGCTCCGCCAACCACCGCTCGCCAACCTTAGTCATCATGCCGCCGCCGGAATCTCCGTAGGTCACCACCATCATCGTCGGTCATCCAGCCAACTGGAGCTTGGTCGCCCGTCAGCGTCCGGTGGACTTCTGCGATCTCTTCCATACGGGTTAATCATCGTCGAGCAAAAGCTCGACAAACAACCCGGAAAGGTCAAGCGTCCTTAGTGGACTTCTGCGATCTCTTCCATGCGGGTTAATGTCATCGAGCAAAAGCTCGACAAACAACCGGAAAGGTCAAAAAAAAAAAACTTTGTACTCGCGCGGGTTAATGTCGCCGAGATAACACTCGACAAACAACCTTGGATGGGTCAAAATCCTCGTCATCGGTCGCGTCGTACCATCGTCGGTCCTTGCCAGACCATCGCCCGGCAATCTTTAGGTCATCCTGTCGCCGGTCATCGCCGATTCGTCGGTCGCCCGTCGACAACCATTACCGATTCGCGCCGATCACCCTGTCGGCGCCAACCAGCGGTCCGCGCTACTCGTCGCCGGTCCTGCCGCTAACTATCGCCCGGCAATCTTAGCGGTCATCACCATTGTCGCCGGTCATCCGCCGTGTCGGCGCCGGATGCGCCGTCGACTACCTCGGTGATTCAAACCTCTTCCATGCGGGTTGCGTCATCGGTGAAAACTTCGACTAACAACCGGGAAAGGTCAAGCGTCCTTGGTGGACTTCCGCGATCTCTTCCATGCGGGTTAATGTCGCCGAGCAAAAGCTTCGACAACCCGGAAAGGTCAAAAGCGTCCTTGGTGGACTTCTGCGATCTCTTCCATGCGGGTTAATGTCATCGAGCAAAAGCTCGACAAACCGGGGAAAGGTCAAAAGGTCCTTGGTGGACTTCGGCCTCTTCCATCTGAGGTTAGCGTCGGCGAATAATATTAGACCAACAACCCGGAAAGGTCAAAAGGTCCTTGGTGGACTTCCCGCGGCCTCTTCCATACGAGGTTAGCGTCGGCGAATAATATTAGACCAATAACTAGGAAAGGTCAAAACTTTGTACCCACTACGCGAGGTTAATGTCGCCGGATAACACTCGACAAATAACCTCAATGGGTCAAAATCTCGGATTGATTATATCTCTAACGTGCAAGTCGAGCGATTGCGGCATGACCACCCGTAGCCAACCACTTCTGGGTCCCTGCCGCGACCGTCGTCCCGCGCCTCCGTACCATTGCGGTCCACGCCTCGACCATCACCGGCAATCCCGGTCACCACCATCGTCGGCGGGTTATCCGACCCTTTATCGAGCATCTTATGATCTCCGGTGATCTCTAACGGACGGTCCGGCGTGGCGCCAACGGCCGTGGGCCGATGCCTCCCTAACGGACGGTCAGGCATGGCGTGGCGGAACCGGCCATTATCGTGGGCTTGATCGCCTCTAACCGGGACACGGCGTGGCGATGGCGGAACCACGGCGTATCTGCGTGGGCCTTGATGCCTCTAACGGGGCCGCGGTGGCGTCGCGGAACCGGCATAAGCTTGATCGCCTCTACCGGACGGTCGGCGTGGCCGTGCGAACCACGGCGTATCACCGTGCCTGCCTCCCCAGCGATGCGTGGCGATAGCCGGAACCGGCGTATCTGGTGGGCGTGATCGCCTCTCTGGGGCCGGTCGGCGGATACGTCGCCGGGCCGGCGATATCGCGCCTTGGCCGCCTCTAACGGTGATGCGGCGTGGCGGTAAGCGGAACCAGTATCACGTGAGCCCTCTCCCAACGGGACGGCGTGTGGCGCCGGAACCGGCATTATCGCAGGTGCGCGATCGCCCTAACGGGATGCGGCCGGTTGGAACCGGCGTATCAGAGTGGGCCTTGATATCTAACGGGTGCAGCGTGGCGATGGCGGAACCGGCGTATCACGTGGGCAATCTCTAACGGGATGCGGCGTGGCGTGCGGGAACACGGCGTATCGTGAGCGATCTCTAACGGTGATGCGGTGGCGCGGAACCCCGGCGTATCTGAGTGGCGCATCGCCTCTAACCGGACGATGCGGCGTGGCGAACCGGCGTATCTGATGCCTTGATCGCCTCCAACGGACGGTGCGGTGGCGTGCAGCGGAACCCGGCGTGCAGGTGCCTTGTTAACCGGACGGTCCGGCGAGGTAAGCGGAACCACGGCGTATCAGGTGGGCGATCGCCTCCGAGCTCTTGATCGCCTTCTTGATTGCCTCGAGGACCCTCAGAAGAAAGGGAGAGGAAAGGTGTGCCTCTCCCTCTTACTATTTATAGCCCCCCCACAGGGTAAAACCCCTCAAAAGCGGTTCAAAGCGGCTCAAAACCCAATTTCTCGGTAGGGTGTGTCATGACCATGAGCTGTGCATTATGTGCCAGCTGTGGCCTTGTATGTGTATGTGACCTTGAACAGCCAACCAGCCTTGTAGCAGCCAGCGTTAGACCTCAGCCATTCGACCGGAATTCACGGCCGATCAGCAGATTCGTGGAATGGCGGTGACCGTCAGATTCGAATGGCGAAGCAGATTCTGAATGGCCATGACCCCGGCAGATCCTGTGGAATAGCGCGCCGTAACAGCCAGCCGACCCAGCCTTGACCGATCCGCGTCATCACCCGCCTCGGACCAGGCGCCAATCATGAGCCAGCCTTGCGTAGCATGCCGCATCTCAGCGCCCGTATCCATGTACCATCCATGCCAGCGTAGCCCTTCTTCGCCAGTTGGTAAACGCGCCGTGAATCCCAGAAGCGCTAAAACTTCCATTCGTTATTTTTTGAACATTTGACACATATATTTTTGGATGATTAAGCTAATGTCATCCAAAAATAGACAACGATATAACTCTCAAAATACCACCGGTCAAGCACAAATCTTGATGTTGGCGATATGATTTTGAGTCAAAACAAATCGAGATCAATTAAAATATCATTAGAATCTTGGGACATCAATTAAATCCCAAAAAAGCTCTCAAATGTGGAGTGTTTATAGTCAAATCGGCGTCTCGGCCGGGATCTAATGAGCCTAAGATCTCATAATTCACTTCATTTGGGCATCAAATGCTCAAAATACATCAAATGATCAAAGGAGTCATTACGTCCGTCGGAGTGTGCGACATGAGTTTACTAGAATACCCTCCTCCCATCTATAAATAGGCCTCACTCCTCCTCACTGGGGCTAAAATTAAGCTAAGTGAAGGGAGAAGTGAAGAGAGGCTGACAGAAGAAGGAAGGCTGAACAAGTGAAGAACAAGGAGAAGCGAGGAAGAAGAAGAATAGTCAAAGCAAGTGAAGAAGAAGGAAGGCTGAAACAAGGAAGAAGCAAGGAAGAAGAGGAAGAGTCCGATCGAGGAAGAAGAAAGAGTGAAGTGAGAGGAGAAAGCTCTAAAGCTTGAAGATCCAGTGATCGCCTTACTATGATCGATTAATTACGGCATTTCCACGGTACATCTCCATCAATATTATAAAGCGATCGTTGTTACAGTTGTCCCTTTCTCAGTAGAATTCGTAATCCGTTATCGGGAAGATTTTGTACTCTGAAACATACATAGTGGAAGCTTTTCTTGTAGGCAGGTGGTTTTCCCCTCTTTTCGAGGTTTTCCACGTTAAATTGCGGAGTGTCTCATGTTATTTCTTTAATTACATTATTGTGTCGGACTAATCAACAAGGCATAAATTTTACTCTGCGTGGTTTTCCAAACGAACAAAATTATTATAAGAAAAGTAATTTTTTAAAAAAATTTATGAATATTACAAATATTTTCTTTAGGTATTGCCTACTAAATTTTATAATTTTTGATCTCTCACAAAATTTATTTTTATTTTCTAATTTTCTCTTAATATTTCAATGTGCCACTTGTGAGAAAAAAGGTTGATTATGCCCTTGACGACACTTTTACTTGGTGTTTTGAGCTTGTAAACACTTTTTTTTTTATTATTATTTGTGACTTTCGTATCACTTTTCAAGATAAGTGGAGCAGTGGAGCAGTGGAGTATCCATCTATTGAATAATGGAAAAAGAATCTCCTTCTCAACTCCGCAAATTTCATATAGGAAAGAATTTATTATTTATTAGCATGACATAACAATTAAAGAGATCTTAAAATCACAAACATACACATTAATAGCTCGAGCATTTAATCAATTGATCATTAGATTTTACAATATCTATATTCTAATTGATTTCGACATTCTGAACACAACAGTGAAGTCCGTTCATCGATCAGAGGTCGTTTTGACCATTTTCAGTGACGTCCAGTGCATTTTGAACCCCGATTTGCGCACTGTCACTTCCAAAGTTCGTCGAATTTGACTTGCGAGCTTGACTCAACTTGTGACACACATATGAAGGTCAACAAATGCCCCCCAACAAATGTTTCATGCATGGAGCGAGTCACGTTTGTTGAAAACTGGTTGACCATTTGGGTTGGCCACAAAGCTTAGATCATTTTAGCTTCGATTGCAATAGCTTAGGGAGCTTTTGATAGGATTTGTCATTAGTATGATGCTCTATTCAAGACATGCTAAATGATGGAATTGACCGATTTGTCAGAATCGACTTATCAGATTGATAAAAGTTCTTGCACCATCTATTATCTGTGTCAATGGCTTTGCTGAAGATCTCTTTCTTTTATATCATTGTAGATTTGAGTTTCCTCGAACCCTAGCTTCGTGCTTGGTTGGGTTTGATAGAGAAATTGATATGCTTGTTTTGTTGAAGGACTCCGCTAGGGAATTGGTTTATTAGTGCTTGAGTTTGAAATTCTTACAGCTTTGAGCAGACTTGATGAAGGACGATTTGTCCCTATTTGACTTATCGGAAGTGTATGCACTCAAGAACCATGCTTGCTTTGTGGTCGTTGGAGGACTATCTGGATGACCCAAACATATATATCAATAATAATCACCATTAGTTGAACAGCCGATATGACTATGAACTTGTCATCCTTTGAAATGAACTATCATATTATAATGTCTGCTGATTTGAGGTATCTAGTTGATATAAATCAATAGAACGATTCTTTTCTCAAATGTTAAAATCTAGATCTGTTGAGATGATCATTATCATTGATCTTGTGCGAAGACATAAATTCAGTGATCATCAATAACTGAATTTGAGTTCAACTTACAAAGTTTTAATTGTGGTGGTTTTTTGTCAGAAATTTGCGGTGTGTGAAAATCAAAGAAGAATTCATGTGATGTTCTTCCCGATTTGCGAAGCAAAGCTGGAAGGGTTATAGAGGATTGTGCAAAATGGGGAGTTTGGGTGGCTTAGAGGCTGGACGGCCAAGGAAGGGCTGGACAGCCCTGGAAGGAGGCTGGCTGGTTTCCATGCTGGCGGGCTGCGGGTCATGGTTACGGGCCAGAACAGAATGGCGGGCCGGCGGCAGCGGTCATGCTGCAGTTTCACGGGCTGGTGGGAGGCGGGATGGGTCATGGGCTTCGGGCCGGTTCTGGGTTTGCGCGGGTCGGGACGGCAACAGAGGATCACGGGTCGTGGGTCTGCGTGGGTCAGAACTTGGGTTTGCGCAGGTCTGGTGGGCCATGCGCTGCAGCAGACGGGCTCAGATCAGTGCGACGGGTCGGACCGCGGGACGGCACGGGTCGGTCGGGCGAAGGTCACAGGTCGGCAGTGAGACACGCGCATGAGCGACACAGGCTGGGTTGCGGGACACGGCCGGCGCGCGCGAGAGCGGAGGCGGGCTTTGTGCCGGCGGATCGAGATCGAAGCGCGATACGCGCGGAAGAGCGGGCTGAGTCGCGTGTGGGTTGGGACAGCGAGTTCGGGCCGCACGATTTTGGCCGGTTGTGAGAGCGGGCGGCGGTACGGCTGCAGACGCGCAAACTGCGTCGGCTGGCGTCGGCGGCAGGAGAAACATGCGAAACGGAGAAAAATTAGAGTGGGAGAGGAAATTTACCTCTTTTTCGGAGCTTTTTTTCTTGGACGTGAGGGAGAGTGCTGCGGGAGAGAGAGTAGGGAGAGAGAAAATGAAAATTCAGAATGAGGGAGAATGAGAGAGTGGGAGGGAATGAGGAGGAAGTGTAGGAAAATGGGGGGAGTGATTATTTTTTTTCAATTTTATTTTATTATTATTATTTTTCTTTTTTCAGAAAAATTGAAAATAGGGGGGAAAGGTTGCTGCATGAGGGGGCAATTTGGGAATTTTTTAAATTAATTTTAAATTAATTTAAATTACTTTATTTTGACACCGATAAATGCATACCAATAATATATATATATCGATTTAGAAAGAATTTGTTCCTCAACGACAATTCCGTCCGCTTCGCGATCGATTGCCGGTTCGAAATGATGCCAAATTGAGTCAATTTCAACTCGAAATGCGCATCAATTTTTGAACAGACTTGTCCGATTTGAGTACGAACAATCTTATTTGATAGATTTCAACGTTTCAAAGCCAATGGTGCGATCGCTATAACGAAGGCCGTTTTGACTTACGTCGACGCCTCGATCTCGAGCAAGCATGCGGCTTGATGACTCAAGAGCTTGATTGATTGCTCATCAAATCGTATAATATTTATATCCTGACTAATTTCAACGTTCTGAACGTGACTGTGAAGTCCGTTCATCGATTGGAGGTCATTTAAGTTAATTTTGATGACGCCTTGTGCATTTCAGTCTCGATTTGCGCGCTACCACTTCTGATTATTCGATATTTGTGCAGACTCATTCAAATTGAGCGCAGACAGTCTCATTTGATATATTTTGATATTTTGAAGCTAATGAAGTAATCAATTTTATGAACAGAAGTTATTTGGCCATCGTCATAGCTTCCCAACTTCGATATACACGTCGACACATTGATAGCTCGAGTGCTTAATCGATTGATCATTGAATTTTGCAATATCTATATTTTGATTGATTTTGACATTCTGAACTCAACGGTGAAGTCCGTTCATCGATCATAGGTTATTTTTATTATTTTCGATGACATCCAGTGCATTTTGAATGCCAATTTGTGCACAGTCACTTCCAAAGTTCGTCGAATTTGACTTGCGAGCTTAACTCAACTTGTGACACACATATGGAGATCAACATGTCACCAGAAGACCATTTAAGACTTCACTTCATGACTAAACTTGACATCAATCGATAAAGAAGATAATGGTGAGTCTTATCCAAGAGAGAGACATGTCGAATCATCTACATGATGTCGATATTCTTCAACGCGTTACTGGGTAGTTAGACAAACTCGACCAACCCGTCAAAATTTTTATCAAGAAAGTAAGAGGAGCCTGAGGAGCTAGTGTCAGAATTTTGTTTAATGACTTAACAAGACAATAACAGTTCAAATGAAGATCTATGTTTTCTCAACAGATAAGAGTCAGACTCATCGATATCATCACGCGTATGAAGCATTATGGCGTTGAAAAATGAGTCTAACCCTTTTGGCCAATCTTCGAGAATAAGAACTAGAAGAATCAGCGAGATAAAGTTATTCAAGTTCTTGAGAAGTGGTAAAGTCTTACCACCTTCATCAAAGAAGAAAAATGCAAATAAAGACAAAGGTAAGCAAATTGAAGTCAATGAGGATATTAGAAATTCTAGAGTGAAGCCTAAATTAAGTGAGAAGATAGATTATAATATTATCTCACATATGAGAAAGATCTCTACACTAGTGTGTCGAGGCTCTCTTGATGTCAAAAAAATCTCAGAAACTTTGATACTCTCAAAGATCCGAGAGAGTTATGAAGCTTACTGCTAAAAAATGCATGACCAAAGCATTGCAAACTCAAGATCTCCCGGTAATCACATTTTGAAGAGGATCTTATGTTGGAAGCGGATCACAATCATCCTCTATATGTCCTTTGCGAGTGATGGCATCTCGATCGAGAATATTGATTGATCCGGGTTCTTCTATCAATCTTATGAGTATAAAGGTATTAAGAGGATTATCACTTGACCAACATCTTGGGAGAGATAAGTTGATGGTTCACAGCTTCAATGAAAAAGGGGAGAAAATTTTGGGTTCTTTTATTCTCCCGCTCAAATTCAAGGATTTATATACATAAGTCAAGTTTCATGTAATCGATGCTGATACATCATTTAGAGCTCTCTTGGGTCGGTCATGGCTGCATGAGTATGGCATGGTCCCATCAACTATGCATCAATGTATGAAATATCTGAAAGATTGAGAAGAATTTAGAATTCCCGGTAACCTATAATCATTCTCCATCAATAAAGAAAAAATCTATGAAGATGCAAAGTACTTCATTCTCAAAGAGCCTAAGCCAAAGCCTCTTGAAGTGGTAGCATCCACTTCGAACTAAAAAATAGTTTTACAAAGTGAAAGAGCATAAGCAAAGGAGGAGAAGAAGGCAATGTCTCTCCTAAAAACTTGATTCACCTAAGTTAGGAAAATCAATTCTTCATTTGGGAAGTGACAGAAAGAAGAAGATATGCACACCAACTAAGGGAACTTATAAACTTTCAAGAAAAATAGAGTATGAAATAAGTGATTCTAATTCAGACTGTGATTTTGATCTACTCATGGAAATATAGTTTAGATGGCTACATCAAGGAGGATATCTCACTTGGCAGAGTCAGATGACTCACTCAAAATTATACTCATCCCTCAACAGTGCTTCAAAGAAATCACTCTATTGGAGGTTCATAATATTGAAAAATTGATAACATTTTATGTGTCATCATTGAGTGAGAGTGATGGAATAGGAACTCTATTTTATAAATTTAAAGAGTCTCACTATTGGCATTTATTTACTACTCATGCCCTTTTGGCTTGAAAATACATACCAAATGACATATATTTTGATGAGTTGATTTGTCAAAAGGTGAAATGTTATGTTGACAATTTGATGGTGAAGAAACATGAAAACCACTTTAAAGACTTGAGAATTGTATTGGAGAATCAAAAATATGATCTCAAGATGAATCCTTTAAAATGTGCATTGAGGTATCCTGAAAAATTTCTCATTGTGTCATAGAGGTATTGAAGTAGATCACTGCTAAAATTAAGGCAATTGTGGGAATGCCTTCCAGAAGAGTTCGCGTCAACGTTCTTTTGGTGACTTGCATTCATCGTTGATTTATATCAATATATGGGAACTGTCAATCATTTGCAAGGTTGATGAGAAGGATGCTCCATTCAAATGGGAAATGAAGTGTCGAAGCCTTAGATAGTATACCTACACATAAATCCACCAATCCTTGCAGCGCCTACTCCTATGAAGCCTCTCATTCTATACACAGCTGCATTAGAAGAGTCCCTTGGAGCATTATTGGAACAACACAATGAAGAAGGTAAAGAAAACACTCTTTATTATATCAGTCGGAGGCTGATTGGAGTAGAAATGATATACTCTCGATAGAAGCACTATTTAGCATTGATCTTTTCATTAAAAGCTTATCATTGTTATCTTACAAGATTACACTCATCTCAAGGATCGATCTGAAGTACTTGATGACAAAAAATAGCGTTGAGTCCTTAGCAAGATGGGTAGTATTACTTTTACAATTTGATATCACATACGTTCCACAGAAAGTAGTGAAGGGACAAGACTTAGCAGATTTTTTGGCTGCACACCCTGTCCCTGCGGACTCTTCTCTTAATGACAATTTACCTGATAAGCAAATTATGCTCATTCATGAAAGAGAAAAATCACAAATTTGAAAAATGTACTTTGATGGAGCCTCATCAGTCAAACAAGTCTAATCTCTAAATTTTCCAAGAGCAAGAGCAGGAATCGGCATCATCTTCATAACAATAGAAGGAGGGATAATGAGATGATCATATGGATTGACCGAGCTAAGAACTAATAATGAAGCTGAATATCAAGCGTTAGTGGCACATCTCGAAGAAGCTATTTTCATAGGCATTCAAAATTTGCATATCTTTGGCAATTCTCAGCATATTATAAATCAAGTAATTGGAATGTATAGAATCAACAAGCTTGAGTTAGCTTTCTATCACAAGCGAGTTCTCGAGCTTATGAAGGAGATATCAAATATCACACTAACTCGAGTCTCTCGATCCGAGAATAACAAAGTCGGCTGCTTAGCAAAACTAGCTAAGAAAATGACAAGTATGAATGGTGATTATGTCATGATCGGCATATTTACTCGATGAGTTCTAGAGCTGATAAAGTATCAATCCCCGCAGGTAGAGGGGTTACCAAATTTGATCCAATAGGATGCGACTCAGGTTGCTCCTCATACTCCCCAAAATCAATAAAAAGTTGTACCAAGAATAGGTAAGAATGACATTTCCTCAAAGCGATTGTGAAGCATTTATTGTAGAAGAGTCATGTGATTGGAGGCAAGCCTTCATCGACTATTTTAAAGAAGGTAAATTACCAAGTAATAAATCACTAGCTCAAATCAAAAGAGAATTGCTATGCTTTCATCATGACACTTTATATCGTAGATCTTTTGAATAAATATGGCGATACGAAGTAGATGAACTAGCAAAGTGATAATGAAGTTCATGAAGGACTTTGTGGTGCACTCAATTCAGTCCCAAGATGGTAGTAAAGATCAAAAGGATGGGTTATTATTGGTCATATATGATGAGAGACTGTATTTATCACGCTAAAAAGTGTCATGAATGTCAAGTACATGGGAATCTCATCCATCAACCTCCAAATCCATTATACCCAACAATAGCATCCTGACCATTTGAATGTTAGGGTACAGATATAATTGGACCAATCGATCCACCGTTGTCGAACATCTTCATAGCGATGATGGACTATTTCTCTAAGTGGTAACCATTTAAAGAAGTTACTTCATGAATGATTAACTTCTTCGCATAATGTGTCTATAGGTTTGGAGTGCCGAATAATTTCAATGGCTTAAAAAATGCAAAGATTTATAGATTCATCGTCGACACAAAATTGATTGGCGATACTCTTCAATATACAATAAGAACAAATGGTTTGGGAGGCCTTCAACAAGACATTAGTCATTCGAAGATTCTCACTAAAAATAAAAGAGAATGACATACTAAGCTAGTAGAAGCTTTATGGGTATATCGAACTACCTACAAGACACCAATTAAAGCCACTCCCTATTCATTAGTATTTGGACCTGTAGCAGTTCTTTCGCTTGAAGTTGAATTACCTTCGCTTCGAGCAGCCATCCAATACAGTCTGACGGAAGATCAAAATGCCCGTCTGAGATTGGAGGAACCCGATGTGCTTGATGAAGTTAGATTGCAAGCTCATCAAAATCTGGAAGTTTATCGAGCAAAAATGTACATGGCTTTTGACCATGCAGAACATTCCAAAAAGATTGGTCCTGCGAGAAGACCAATTATCCCTAATCGAAAATTTGATGGAAAATTTGAGCCTAATTGGGAAGGCCCTTTTGTCATTGAAAAATTATATCAATGAGGGACATACTAACTCATCAACTAAAAGGGTGAAAGACCAATGATGCCAAGTAATGGTTGATACTTGAAAAAATACTATACTTGACGACCACATTCTCGAGGTATAATAGAAATTCCCCTGCAAGACAAGGGGCATTTTTTTTAGTATATCTATTTAGGTTGACATCGTGCTTCATGCCGAGATCCCTAAATAAACATACTCTAGATGAAGAACTTTCCCGTGAAAATTTTCCTATTACATAGGGGGCTTTTTAGATTTTTATATACAGATGAAATCAATGTTGTATGTTAAAATCCCTTTAGTACATCAATTCAAATATGGATGCATTTGTATATTTTATCTTAAAATTCTCTAAATGTACTTTAGAATTCCCCAAGAGAGATATTTTTTATTTATATTAAGTTTATTTTGAGGCATCGCCATAAGCGAGATCCTCAATATATTACGATTGAGTTAACATTGAGCATTAAAATCCACGAATATTATAATTACCATTGTTAAGTTGCATATTCTTGTAGGAGCAAAAAGAATCTATTTCTATGCATAAAAGGACAATCCTAAATGTCAAGAAATTTATCTCTCAGATTTGCCAAATTTTGGAGATCAAGTCAAAAGAACTCCCTATTTTGGAAGCTTCAATCAATTGAGTTGGTGAAATATCAACCTCTACATCCTGAAGTCTAACACATATGGGTTCTAAAGGTTGGACTCAACAAGCCCATAAATGGCCGAGTTGTTGATACTCTCCTCACTCAACAAGCCGTAAGAAAAGGCCGCAATGAAAGAGCCCCCATTCGTCAATCTGATGACAAAACCACCAACCCACTACAGCATAAGTCAAACACTCGAGTAGGTTCTAAAATTCGAACTCAACAAGCCCAAATATGGATGAGTTGCTGACGCTCTCCTCACTAAACAAGCCACAAGAAAAGGCCGCAGTGAAAGAGCCCTTGCTCGTCAGTCTAATGATGATAGTTATTCAATCTCAAACCAGATCCACTTAGTGATTACAAGCAATCAGGATCTAAGAGATCTTTCTACTTGATCGATGGATCAAGGCATCAGAAACACTTCGTGAGCTACCTCAAATCAATCTTCATATTACCTATAGGGTGATATCTAAATTCATTCTCAAATGATTTGATCAAGCTAAAAGCACAGATCAAAGTCAATCTCCTCATCAAATCTGTCATAGTAGAAAGCACAGGACCGAGGAAGCAATTCCATAATTCATAGAAAGCTGATGGTCAAACTAAAAGAATTTTGTGGTTATTCAGTCTGTTAAAACACACGTTGCTAGACTAATAACTCAACATTGACCCTATAAGCCTAAGGTCGTCATCTCGTATGTATCCTTCAACAAATCTATCAAAGCAGCAAGCACATGATTTATGGAGTGCATACATTTCCTGACAAGTCAATAGAGACAAATTAAGCCAGTCCTTCATCAAGTCCATCAAGCTCAAAGTTGGGACAGAAGAAATTTCAAATCTGATCAAGTACGGATAAATCGATTCCCTAGTGGAGTCCTTCATCAAAATAAGCAGACCAAGTCCTCCATCAAACCCAACCAAACATGAAGCCATGGTCGGAGGAAACTCAAATATGCAAGGACATAAAAGAAAGAGATATTCAGCAAAGCCATTAAAGCAGATAGTAGATGGTGTAAGAACTCTTATCAATCCGACAGGTCGATTCCGACAAATCGTCCCGTCATTTAGCATGTCCCGAATATGGCGATACTAATGACAAATCACAAAGCTCAGAAGCTATCGAATCAAGCTAAAATGATCCAAGCTCGCCGCCCCAAAAGGTGAACCGCCAACAAACGCGTGACTCACTTCAGCGTGAATCATATTTTGTTGGGGCATTTGTTGACCTCCATGTGTGCCTCAAAGTCAAGTCAAGCAAGTCAACTCGACAACGATAAGCGCAAATCGAGGCTCAAAATGTACTAGATATCCCTAAAAATGGTCAAAATGACATCTAATCGACAAACGAACTTCGTTGTTGCATTCAGAATGTCGAAATTGATCAAAATATAAATATTGCAAAATTCAACGATCAATCAATTAAGCTCGATATCAGCGTCGACGCATATTAGAGTAAAGAAGTTGCGATGATATACAAAGAATCTTTGTTCATGAAATTGATCATGCCCTAAAGTTTAAAACATCAAAATCTATCAACTCAATTCGGACAAGTTTGTGCAAATGTCGAGTGATTTGAAGTAATAGTGCGCAAATCGAGACTGAAATACGCAAGACGTTACCGAAATCAACTCAAATGACCTCTGATCAATGAACGAACTTTGTCGTTGCATTTAAAATGTCAAAATTGGTCAGGATATAAATATTGCATGACTTGATAAAGCAAGTATCAGTCATCATCATAATATCGGTCGGTGGAGAGGCCGAGAAACGACCTCCGTTCATAAATTGATCAAGTCATTGGCTTAAAAATCAAATCATCAAATAAGATTATTCACACTCAATTGAGTTTAGAAAATCGGCGTGAAAGCGGCGTTTTGAAATTGACTCAATTTAGAATCAATGGCTCGATGAAGCGGACGATTAATGTATTGAATGATGAAATTACTCTAAATTAATATATATTTGTGTGTATTCTTGGGTAAATTAAATTAAAATAATTTAAATTAATTTAAAAATGTCTAAATTACCCCCATGCTCAACTGTTCCTCCCTATTTTTAGTTTTCTGAAAAAGAGAATTAAAAAAAAATTAATTAAATTATAAAGATAACCACTCCCCCTATTCTGCAACTTTATCCCAATTTTTCCTATAGTCTTTCCTCATTCTCACCCACGTCACCTCTCTCCTACAACCTCCCTCTTCCGTCATAAAACCAAAAAGAAAAAAAAGAGCAAGGTAATCTTCTCTCCCTCTCATTTTCACTGTTCCGTCTCGCATTGTTCCACAAAATCTCGTCACCGATCCCGCCGCCGGTGCAACCCGTCGTCTACACTCTGACCGCTGTCTCAACCAGCGTGACCCGCGGACCTGCACTGCCGTCCGATCGGCCGCTCCGCTGTAGCGCCTGACCCGCGTGACCGACCCGCCTCCGCCCCGCGTCTCCCACAACCCGCCGGTCCTGCTCGTCCCGCAAAGCCAGACCCGCGCAAACCCGCTGTTTCGCGCAAGACCACCGACCCGCCTCCGCCGCGCATCTCCGCAACACGCCGGTCCCGCGCGCCCCTCAAAGCCCGACCCGCACAAACGCGTTGTCTCGCGCGAGACCGTCAACCCGGCCCGTTATACGTCCCGCAACCGCGACCCACCAGCCCGCGCGCCAACCCGTCTAAACTCGTTCACGGCCCCGAGCTGTCTCGGAACCGCATAGCCGTCCATCATTGCTCTGCGGCACTGACCCGCGTGGTGACCCAGCCCGTGAAACCAGCCCACCCACTTTACCACCAGCCAGATCTTTCCTAACTACCCATTCTAGCCCAGCCCGCCAGCCAACAAATCCTTCCCACTAGCCCTAGCTTCGTTTTTTTTGTCGAATCGAGAAAGAACATCATTAACGGGTATTCTTCCCATGATTTTTGGTTTTCGCTTTTGCTCATTTTGTTTGATGGAAGAATATCGTCGGTGAATTCTTCGATTTTCGGCGTCGCCTCTCACTTTTTCTATTTCCATCGCACAAATTGAGAAAACATCGTGGTAGAATTCTTCCCAAGATTTTAGATCACCTTTTAGCAATCTCGTTTTATTTGCCGAAATCGAGGAAGAACATCGTCAAGCGAATTCTTCTCAATTTTTTGCGTCAATCGCTTTAGGTCGTTTTATTGAAAATCGGGAAGAACATTGTCGTGGTGAATTCTTCATTCAATTTTACGTCGCCGCTTTTGCCGTCCGTTATTGCGCTACAAATCGGGGAAGAACATCGTCAGCAGGCGAATTCTTCCTTCGATTTTTGGCATCGCACCTCTCGCTTTAGTCCGTTTACCATAAATCGGGAAATTGTCGGAGTGAATTCTTCCTTTGATTTTTATCGCTCCAACATTCCCAATCACATACCTAACCCCGTTCCTTTGTCGAGCCTTACAACACGCCGAAAAATGCGTCCGAACAAGTGAGATTTGTGAATATATATATTGAAGACCTCGTTGTGCTTTCGGAGGCGTGACGGGATGAAAAAATGATGTCAAGGTTTGCCATTATGCTCAACAGGCGTGAGTAAACCACCACTTGTTAGATGTTGCTCCCCTGATGAAATCTGTAGAAATTTTATCTAATTTTCGACTTAGAAAAATAGGGGATGAATATATTGCATTGTATATCATCTTTCGGTTTAAAGACCTCATCGTCGTGCTTTCGGCAGTGCGACGAGATAACTGTTATGGTTAGCAGACACCACTCCTTCACAACTTGGTGGTAAAATACCTGACCCTGGGGGATGGCGGAGGACAAAATTCAAATCTTTTGACTTAGAAAAAAATGGGAGAATTAAATGAGGCGACTTAGAGCTAAGTAGAAAAACTTACAACTAATTTTAAAGCTAAGAAAAGGGAGCCTTTAAAAAATTTTGGAAATAATAGAATATTCATTTAAAATCTAAGTGAAATTTAGGAGTCTAATATTAAACTTATAAACTTTTGGGAGAGCTAATATTAAACTCACAAACTCAATTATGTCTTAAATTGAGCTGATGCAGTGAGTTCCCTTTTCTTGTAAATCCCTCAAAATTAAGTAAGCCTTAAGTAGAATTGAGGGAAAACTAATGCCAAACTCATAACAAACTTGTAATAAACTCAAGATCCAAAGATAAATCCAAATTGAGTTTAATAACTATCTGAATGTGGAGGTAATTACTATGCTAAGCGATAAAGTATGGTAGAGCTAAAGCAACAAACAGGAAATGAGAACTTATCAAAATTGATGTAAATTGAGCATAATCAAGTTGGGAGAATTGTAAAAACTCAATAAATAAGCTAAGTGCCAGTAATATTTTAAACTATAATCTAAATCAAAATGCATTCTTAGTCATGAATCGCACTCTTTGTATAAGCGGGAGAAGGCGATCGCATGATTCTATAAAAATCATAAGGCTTCATTTAATCAAAAATTAAGGAATTTCATTCTAATTATGATTTTCAAAATCAACGAAATCACTAATTAGGTGAAATTATCTAAAACTATAAATTCCTGCATGTGCTCAGATATAGATATTTCAAGTGCAAATTTTAATGTCTTAAAAGGTTGTGTAGGCTAAATTGGAATAAAAAAATGAAAATATAAAATTAATCTCATAATTCAAACATAAAATTACCTAAAATTACTATACACTTGCATGGGTCCCGACACTATGCTGAATGCTTAAATTCAAGTGTTTGAGGATGTTCTTGGTTGCTTCACGGTTTAGTCTTGGTAGGATTAACAAAAGCTAAACTATTAAAGAGTGTTCAATCGGTGAAATATCAATGATTATGTCAAAGACAGATCTAATCCTCATTAGCTACAAAATTGACAATATCTAAAACTCTTAAATAATTCTAATTAATCAATTTTCAAATATTAATCGGAAACTGCTTAAATGAAACTCTATCATTAAAATTTTAAAATAAAATTCAATCTATCCACCTTCCGCAATTATTTATCGGGGGTGACAAATTAAGAAAACTCTAGCTCACAAAGGAGCCAATGTAAAATCAAATGTTCTGCTATGTTCACTCTCGATCAATCTCTTTCCGATAGGGCGTGGCGTGTCCTCATGCGTGTCATAGGCTCCGGATGAATTTTGAGTCATCTTGGTTTGGCGGCGGTCACTATTATATTCGATCCGACCGTAGTATGCTCCCAATGGCTTTGCCCTTTGAGTTATGAATCATAGGGGCTTGATAGGGGCCTATGAGGTAGACTTAAGTCTTTGAGACAAACACCACCCAGTCTACAAATTTCTTGACGGTGCAACCCATGTGTTGATGAGGATCCTTACTTGGGTCTACCTCCTCACTAAGTAGGCCAGGGATGATGAGAAACCATGAGATCTAGATCGAGCGTCATCATTCCCCAATATCGGTTTAAAGCAAAATGATAAATTTCATAATTTAAATTTTGAAACTTTACATCTACTTCTTCGTTATGCATTCTAATGGTAGCCTTAATCGAAGTTTTCTCTCATTATTGAGAGGGTAATTAACTAGCTTGCACCTGTAGCGAACCAAATCTAAAGTTCTCACCAAATGAGGATGAAATCTCGAGGTCTTATCTTATTCCATGCCTTACGAAAATTATGACACTTTAAAACACTCTTTTCAAGAAGTCGGTGAAAAATCTTTGGAGCCCACAATTACACACTAAAATTTGTCAAATTAGACACGATTCTTAAGACAATACTTATCTGCAATTGAATTGAACTACTCACCAATATGAGTTTATCGACATCAAAAATAGATCAATCCAAGTCCAAATTAGCTCGAATCAAGCTCAAAAAATATACATGAAGACTTGATAAATTAGTTAGATGGTCAAATGATCATCAAATCTAACATGTTCATATTAGAATCAGCTTCGATGAGATGAATCTAACGAGCCCATGATCGCTCAAATTGGATGTCATTTGGATGGTCAAATCATCAAAAAAAAAAAAATCTACCATAAAGATAATTAATATGAACCTTACGACAAAATGTTTTGTGATTTTGATTATAATTATCAATATATCCATGTCAGAATTTTATAAGTAGAACCTTGTTTTTGTTATTAGAAGAGAAAGTTTGAAACAACAAGTGCATAGGAAAGAGCTCTCTATTTCACCTGATGGGCTTGAGATTTCTCTTGAGGTAGTTTGCCAGTGTTCAAGTAATCTATGAATGGTTGCTTCAAATCCAGCTTCTTGTCCATTTTGGCAATGGAAACCTCCCCTTCAAGAGAAAGTCTCTTTATGAGTTCCAAATCAATAAGGGATAAGACTTGTCTATTTTGGACCCGTATTGAAATGGACTCATCTTCTGGACATGCCAACTCTTCGGTAAGTTTTGTCAAGGTATCTGCTACTACGTTCTCTATATCGGGGAACCTTGTAAATGGTGACTTTAGGAATCTGGGCCAACAACTTCATAGTATACTCGTAGTAATGACGAAGCTTGGGTTTTAGGACCTGGTAGTACCCGGCAATCTAGTTGATCACCAACTGAGAATCCCCAAAGATATTGATGCTCTTAATGTTGATAGTGATGGCTAACTCCAAACCTACAATCAAATCCTCATACTCAGCTTCGTTGTTGGTGCAGGGATTGAAAAGATAGTGTGAGAATCTAATCACATTACGGTTTGGAGTTAGAAGAACTATTCCAACTCCTACCTTTCTTGGGAGAATAGATCATGGTGCTTCCAATTTGAGAAAAGAAGCAGCACCATCAAAATACATCTCCCATCGATGGTTGTCGACCTCCCCTAAGTTCATGATTTATTCATCGGGGAGATCGTCACTAAGAGGAGAATCAACAGGAAGTAGATGTGCTGCTAAGAAATTCACTAGTGTCTAACCTTTTATCGCACGTAGGGGTACAAATGTCATATCGAACTATGAGAGTATCATGGACCAACGAGCCAAACATCCAAAAAGTGTTGGCCTTATCATAAGGTACTGCAGTGGATTGATTCTTGAGATCAAGTTCACCTTATGAAAAAGTATGTAGTGTCGTAGTTTTTGAGAGGAAAAGATCAAATCTAGGCAATGTTTCTCAATGGGTGGATAGTTTATTTCAGCAGGGATCAGACAATGGTTGAGGTAGTAAAGTGTGCTTTCTTTCCCCTCATCATTAGCTTGGGCCAACAGAGCACCGAGAGAGTCATCCAATGTAGCAGTGTAAAGGATCAACAGCCTACCCGGGATAGGAGCTGCGAGGCGGGACTTCACCAAGTATTCTTTGATATCTTTGAATGCGTGGCACTTATCGTGAACTTGGCATCCTTTTGACAAGTCTTGAAGGGTTTGCATCTCCACGATAAGTTTGAGATAAAGCATCTTAGATCATGACCATCCTTGAAAGAAAGGATGTTGAGTTAAACTCTTAGGAGGTGGCATTTCTAAGATAGCTTTAATTTTTTCAGGATCTATTTCTATTCCCGTGTCGGACAACAAACCCAAGGGATTTCCTAAAAGCGACTCTGAATGCACACTTTAGGGGATTCATTTTGAGGTTATATTATCTTAACCGTTCAAAAACTACTCTCAAGTCAAAGAGGTGGTCTTCCTTTTTTTAAACTCTTGACTACTAGATCATCAACATAGCACTCAAGCAGATGATGGATGAGTTTGTTGAAGAATTGAGGCATGCCTCGTTGGTATGTAACATAGAAGATTCTGATTGGGGTTCAGAAAGCAGTATTTCTTTCATCTTTAGGAGACATCTTGATTTGGTTATAGCTAGATGATCCATCCATGAAAGAGAACACAACATGAGATGAGGCAATGTCCACCATTAATTCTGGTATAGGAAGAGGAAACTCATCCTTAGGACATGCCTTGTTTAAGTCCCTAAAATTGATGCAAATTTGGCCATTCTTCTTCGGGATGACAGTTAAGGTAGGATATTTTCTTCCCGATGAAATCGATCGATTAATTTCTTGACTTGATGACTTATTTTTCTAATCGCATGCGTAGGAGCTTGCTTAATATGGGTAACATTATTGCTCTTGTGGACTGCAACGTCATGAGATAATTCGTGCATTTCTTCATAACTCCATGTGAAGCATTCTTTAAACTCAGTCAATAGCCTAAATAAATTATTAATTTTTTTATCATTTAGTAATGAACTGATGTATGTCGGACGAGGATTTTCTTCTATCCTGAGGTTGATTTTTTTTAGCTTGTCAATTGTTGAATGAATCTCCTCTTCCAATTCTAGTGGTGGCTCTTTGACTTGGAGATCATCTGGATCATCTAAAGTTTCAAAACACACATTCTCATAGAGTTGGGGATGTGTGAGAAGAACTATCAATTCCAAATGGTTGGTAACAACTAGGCAATAATCCTTATCATCGACTGTACTCACTATGCCAAACCTTAGTCCTGCTCTTGATTGTGCTTCCGTGCCTATATTGTTCCATAATTTTTCAAAATATTCTGACATGTACTTGGACCAAGTGTGAGGAACTAAAATTTCCTGCACAAGATTTTGAACACAAGGCGAGTAAAATTCAAAAGGTAATTCCATTAATTCTTTAAAAGTATCTTCCTCAAGTCCTACATCGAGCTCTAAACTTGAGGATGATGAACCCAAAAAGAACCTCTTCACGCTTTTGGAAAACTTAGAGACTTCCTTATCTAACATACAACTTTCTGAGATGTAAGTGAGGTAAGAGCTAAGGTTCCCAACTGATGCCTGATAGTTTCACATAAACTAGATTCGAATACTTTGCTTTACTTGGAGGCCTTATCTTTGTCTCTGGCTAGATCAAAAGTCACTTTCAATGGAACCCGCTGAGAGAGGTTGGCTGGTATATGAATCACATTAGACTTGTCCTCCAAGCTGGATTCCAAGTCTATGTGAATAGTAGGGGTACTCCTTTGAACTGGAATATGACCTCTATTGCCTGAAGGCCAACTAGGGGGCCTTCCACCTCTAGGGCTGCCTTTATTTCTACCTCTGCCTCTACTTAGTGGAGGTTGAGCCATCCTACCCACAAGCCCATATGATAGAATGACCTGTGGGTGGAATGTGATATGCGGATCCACTTCTTCTTCAATTTCGCTTTCTTGCTCACTTGGACTTTTCTTTTTCTTTTCATTTTCTTTTATCTTTTCTTTATTTCAATTTCTTTTACTTTTGCATTTGCATTTGAATTTTATTCAAGTTCATGAGAAATGGTGTTTTGAGGAAGATAGTATGTCACATCCTCATAAATCTTAAACTTCCTCACTGAGAATGGCTTTTCATCCCCATTGACATGGTACTCCATTCCATCTTTTCTGAACTTGATGCACTGATGAAGGGAGGATGGAATAATCTTGTTCTGATGTATCCAAGGCCTACCTAGCAAAGCAGTGAATGAAGTATTCAAATCAATGATGTAGAACTTGGCTTTAGTCTTTGAGTCACCGATCTCCAATGGCAACACTATAGAACTAAAGCCCTCGCCTGATCATTGAATCCTCTCAACATCATTCTATCTCCTCGAAGAGTAGAGATGTTGATCTTCAAATAAGCAAAGGTCTTTAAACTCATAATATTTACTGATGCACCTGAATCCATGAGAACCGGTGATCAACATCCATGTCGTAATGTATAGGGGATGGTTGTGCTCCAAGTCCCCCAGTAGAAGATCTTCAACTGTAAAGGTGATTCCTTGGGCTTCTTTTGTATAGTGTGCTTCCTCACCTATAGAGGTTAGTTGAGCTAAGCATATTTCAAGATCAAGGAGGGCCTTGATTAGTGACTCCCTCATTTCTTTGGATAAGACAAGGGCGTCACATATGCTTAGCTTAGATGAAAACTTTTTTAGATGATAAAGGACATTGTAGTCCACCTTCGGTTGATCTTCCACAAGCATATCCAAGGGTGGAGCATCTTGTGGAAGGGCTTCTCGATCTTCAGTACCAATGACATATTTTCCTCTATCAAGTGGTGCTGCCCTAGGACATAGAACCTTGCCACTATGGAGGTTGACTTCAGTAATCTCTGGAGGAAAGGTGGTGGCAAGTTCTACTTGTTCTTCAGGCTTACCTATAGCTTCTCCTATGGGACTATTAGAATCAGATGATTCCAAGTCTATCTCAAGAGGTGAACCCATAGTATTCAGAGTTGGAAAATCTAACTCTGAATCAGAAAGAGGAAGATTGGAATTGTATAATTTATTAGACTTGAAGAGTTATCGTTAGGAATAGAAGAAGATAACTCATCAGAAGAGACACAGACATAATTCAAATCAGCTTTATTCTTCAATTTCTTGGAGGGGTACAATGTAGAAGTCAAGTAGAGTGAGGGGAGTAAGGGACTTGATGCCCTTATCCACTGATACAAGAGTTATACTAGTAGAAGAAATAGAAGAACTAGTTGAAATGGAAGAAGTCACCGGTGTGGAAGCTGAAGGGTGGAGTCTAGACGATCGATGGCTATGCTAAAGAATATCGACACACATCCGCTTGGCGACCACTTTTAGAGTTGGCAACTTACAAACCTTCCTTGGTGTTGGAGGTTTGAGCTGACTCAGGTGCTTGTGCGAAAAGCTTCTTGATCTGTTGGGTTATTTTATTAGAGGTTTTATACAAAGAGATGTCCCAACCTTCTTTGGTTTTGGTAGGATCCCTTGTATCTCCAAGGATTATCCTAATGGAACTGGAAGGTAGTTCCACAAGGTATTCCTTCATAATAACATCGGTCTTGAAACGTGTTCAAGCCAATCCTTAAAAGTAAAGCAATCCTCCAAAATGTGGCCTAGCATACCGTGATAAGGGCAAAAGTTTGGATCATGGCTTTTGCAAAGTTCCTCCGATCTCCTAGGCTCGGGTAGCTAAAAATTAGATTTCTTTAAGAGATTCTGAAAGATTTTCTTGATTACCTCCCTCTTAAAAGAATAAAGTTTATTTAACTTGTATAATAAAGTAGGTGAACCATAGCAACCTGGCGGCGGATATGCATGTTGCTACTGCTGGTGGTATGGCTGAGATGGTGGCTGTGCTAGTCATGGAGGCTGAGGTGGAGGCTGGTAGGGTTGCCTCGGTGGTGGCAAAGGAGGTGGAGGCGAGGTCGGTGCTCTGACCTCTAGGCTGCTTCCCCCTCAACCTCGCTACTACTCAAGTTTCTTATCATAGACCTTTTGGGATTTCTGCTTTGGCAACTGATCTGGAAAGATCAACTGTTTGGCCTCTCCCTGTAGACTAGCCACCTTGTTGATTAGCTTCTCAAATGTCTTTATACTGAAACCCTTAAGCATGAAGGCGACTGGGCCATGGATATTCTTCAAGAAAATCTTAATGGCATCTTTGTTGACTATAATTCACATACTCGGTTATACCATCAGAGAATATAATCAATAAGTGACTCACCGGAGTGCTATTGGGCTACAACAAAATCGCCTACAGTAACCTTTTGCTGAGCTCCAGCAAATCTCTTGTTAAAGAGTTGCTCCAACTTAATAAATTTCTTAACTAAACCATTGGGCAGTTCAACATACCAATCAAAGACAATACCCGTTAAGCTACTGACAAAGAGTCTAAAGAGTAAAGCATTGATGCCACGTGTTGCATAATAGAGGTGAGCTATATGCCTCAAATTCCCAGCCATTCTCTTGAAGGAAGGAGGCACAAAACCCTTGGGATACTGGATGACATCAAATTCCTCTATGCAGGGTCTACCCTATGAAACTAATGATCCTCCCCGGGCTTGAGCCAAGGCTTCCTTCACCTGTTGCTCAACCATGCATTTTAGATCTTTTTTTTTATATGGAGGTACTATCCACTACCTTCCTACATAGACTAGTGATACCTTGCTCAATGGGAGGTAGAGTCTTAACTGGATCTAAGATATGCACTAGTTGGGGCATCTGTGTTAGGATGAACTGGAAGGGGCTTAAGCACGATGCTAATAAGTCCTACAACTACTATGTCATCCTATCAATCGATTCGTCTTTCTGCCTTAACTATTGTCGAAGGTGATTGGTTGATTCTGTTGTGTCTCCTTAATCAACCTCATCTCCTTCCATAGCCTGTATGTCCCTAAGAAGAGAACCTCTAGTCTCGACCATGCATATGCCGGCTGAATCCCCCATTAAGTCATCTTCGTTGGGATCGAAGCTGACTCTTTCTTCATCAAACCATGCATACCCTAAGATCTCCTTTTTTTCCATAAAATAGTGTGCAACTATCTCATCTAAGGATCGATCTAACTCTGTAGGTACAAATAGCTTGGGCTAACTAGTGTGATCATTATTATGAACTGAGAGGCATCGAACCTCACCTAAAGCTGGGGAGTTAATCTTGTGTGGACTATACTCACTAGAAGAATGGTAATCATTATTGATGCTAGCTGTAATAGGGGTAACAATCTTGGGATGATCCTCTACCACTGCTGCCACTAAACTATCATCTAGAATATCCATAATAGTAGTCACCATCTTCGCATCTGACTGAATGGGTGGAGTTGTGAAGGAACGACCATGATGCTTTGGGTTTGTCACTCCTTCCATACCACTACTAGGGCAGAAGGATGAGCAGGAGAGCTTGAACCTACCATAATGGGTGGTGTAGGAGGAGCAGGATCCCTTGGTCGTAGTCAGATCACCAACAGGGTATGTTTCTCCCGAGTTGTGGCCTTCATGGCTTTAGATGAAATAGGTGATGCTAGAACCTGCACTAGCGATGGCGTACATGGAGTAAAGCAGTGGGGTGGAGACATCACCAACTCTCTGTGTATAAGAGCTGCCCTCCTGTGATGGCTAGTCCCTGTGAGGATGATACAATTAGTATGATCGGCACAGGTAGTGCGTCGAGCTAGAAAGTTGACCAAAGCAGAAGTAGCTGACTGACGGCTGAACCTCCGTCACTCCCTGCTGGTGATGTATGATGTATGGGCCTCACGAGCCCTCTCTTGTTGGATCTACCTCCCTATGCTGTAGGGGATAACCGATCATAAATCAAATTGAGCACCAGACTCCGAGTGTCCGTATGCTCTGCCTACTTAGTGTAGAATAGAGTGAAGGCCAATGTACGACCTCCTACTCTGAGAAACTGCTAGTTATAGATGCACTTCTAGAGGAGGCGATGAATGGATCCTCCTGGCATCCTCTCTATCTAATCCTGAGAGAAGATGAAAATGGTTCTCCGTAACTAGTGGTGATGTGATCATATGAGACTCATCCATGGTTGACCTGGCAGTTGCCTCTAACTCTCTGGCTATCCTGGTTTGGAACCGTTTGACCATACAGTTCATGTTTCGATAGTGGGTGCGAGTAGGACGAGAGGAGTCCAAGTTAGAGCTGTACTCAAATGTAGGGGAGGCAATCCCTGAAACCACGAGAGCCTTACCCTTGGAGGGTACAGATGATAGGGTGCTAGCTCACACCGAGGCAATGTGGGAAACTCTAGGATGAACTATCACTAGAATTGGAACTTTGATCTGTACGAAACCATTGAAGGGCTGGTACTTTGACTTTCCTCTTGGTGAGGACATCTGATAGGGTAAGTCTACCATGATGATGGGCTTACGACCACCCTCTTCCTGGCATTTGTGAGGGGAATGCCCTCACAAGTGATCTTGGCCCCCTCAAAGCCATTGCCAAAGTGGATCAAATGGGTGTGATCCAAACAAGGAAAGTCAGCTTGATCTAAGGCTACATCCATGCCTGAGGGAAGGTAAAGATAAATTTTTGTGATCCTGTCATTGTACTGCCTGAAACTGAAACTGAAAACCTCACCGACTGAAGAGATCTACAATGAGAAATGAACTTGCATCAATTTTCTATCTCTATATATTTTGAATTTTGAGTATGAATCCAAACTTCAACAAATTTGAGTATGTTGAAATATGGATTCAAGATTTTGATAAGATGCTTCCATAGGTTCGTTTTGTTTTTTTGATTTTTTTTTTTTTTTTGGATTTGGAGGACCCTTCCCTTTAATAAATTTGGGTATGTTAAAGTAAGGGTCAAATGATTTTGTTTTGTTTGAATGTTTTTGGAATTTTCACATAGCAAATTTAGGTATGCTGAGTAAAGTGAAAGTGACTGTTTCTTTTTGAAGATTTTATTTTGTTTCGATTTTGGAAAATTTTGGAATTCATACTTAGCAAATTTATGTATGCTTAGCGAAGAATCCAAGTGTGTTTTGTTTGATTTTGAAAATAAGATTCTTAGCAAATTTAGGTATGCTAAGAAAATACTAAGTGTTTCATTTGTTTGGAAAATTTTGATTTTTAAAAATGGTAGGATCCTTTAGCAAATTTGGTATGCTAAGGGAATCCTAAGTGTTCTGTATTGCTTTTGAAATGATTGAAAGTGGAGATTCAACTTTAGTAAATTTGGTATGCTAAAGATGGAATCCCACTTGATTTTGTGAAATGGAAACTTCACTTAGCAAATTTGACTATGCTAAATGAAATTCCAAATGGAGTGTTTAAAGTTTTGATTTCATTTTTGATTTTGAAAAATGGGAACTTCTCCTTAGCAAATTTGGTACGCTAAGGGAAGAAGTTCCAAAAGGTGTGTGGGAATTTTTTTTTTGTTTTGAGTTTGGAAACTTTACTTAGCAAATTTGAGTATGCTAGGTGAAGTTCCAAAATATGTTTTGAAAAGTTTTGAATTTTTGATTTGGAAACTTTACTTATCAAATTTAGGTATGTTAAATGAAGTTCCAAATATGGTTTGAAAATTTTTGAAATTTTGAATTTGGAGACTTCTCTTAACAAATTTGGGTATGTTAAGCGAGGTTCCAAATGTGTTTGAAAATTTTCAAAAATTTTTGGATTTTGATTTTGGAAACCTTACTTAACAAATTTGTGTATGTTAAATGAAGTTCCAAAATGTGTTTTGGATTTTAATTTTGAAAACCTTACTTAACAAATTTGTGTATGTTAAATGAACTTCCAAAATTTGTTTAGAATTTTGAATATTTTTGGATTTTGATTTTGGAAACCTTGCTTAACAAATTTTTGTATGTTAAATGAAGTTCCAAAATGTGTTTAGAATTTTGAAATATGATTGTAGATTTTTGATTTTGGATTTGGAAACTTTACTTAACAAAATCGGGTATGTTAAATGAAGTTCTAAATGTGTTTGGAATTTTGAAAATTTTTGGATTTTGATTTTGGATTTTGAAACTTTACTTAGCAAATTTGATTATACTAAAGAAAATTCCAAATGTGTGTTTAAAAAAAAAAATTGTTGGATTTTGATTTTGGACACTTCACTTAACACATTTGGGTATGTTAAGTGGGGTTCCAAAATGTGCTTGAATTTTTTTTTGAAATTTTGGATTTGGATTTTGAAACTTTACTTAACAAATTTGGGTATATTAAATAAAATTCCAAGTGTATGTTTTTTTTTTTGAAATTTTTTGAAATTTGATTATTGATTTGATTTTGGATTTTGAAACTTCACTTAGCAAATTTAATTATAAACGAAATTCCAAATGTGTGTTTTGAGATATGATTGTTGAGTTTTGATTTATTTTTTTTTTTTTTTTTTTGAAGAGGACCTCCATTCAACAAATTTAAGTATGTAGAATGGAGATTAATTTTATTTTGAAATATGAAATTTTATTTTGTGTGTGATTGTTACTTTTGAAGAGAGGAATTCCAACTTAAAACATATGTGATGTATGCTGGGATTTCCTAAAATGATATTTTATTTTTAGTTGGAGAGAAAATCTTCATTTAAAACCTAAGGATATTAAATGAAGATATTCATGTGTGCTTTTTTTGAAAATTTTGATTTTGTTTACAAATGAACTTTCCATTCAATAATTATGAATGTATTGAATAAGAGTTCATGTGTGCTTTTGAAAAGTTTTATGATTATGATTGTGATTTTGAAAAGTATGATTGTTTATTTTATTTTGAACATGATATCTTCATCAAAGTGAATTGAAAGAAGATACTCATTTGTGCTTTGTAAAATGTTATTAGTTTCCTTTTGAAAATCCTACATGTAAGAATTATGTGAATTATTAAATAAAAGTAAGGAGGACACGTGTCATTCTTATTCATGAGCTCTTGGCGCCGAAGGACATGGGCCATGTCTTTCTTATGAGATTGATTGAGAGTGACATGGCACAGATTTAACATTCTCTTGTTAGAGTTTTCTTAATTTGTCACCCCTGACAAATAATTACAGAAGGTGGATAGATTAAGTTTTGCTTTAAGCTTTTAATGGTAGAATTTCATTTAAACAATTTTTTTTAGAGATTTATATTTAATTTGAGTTAATTTTATTTGAAATTATCGATTAATTATATGTTTATTTGATTTGAGAGAAAGGCGAGAGAACTATATAAGGAGAAAGTCAGAATTAGAAGTTAAGTCATCATAAGTGCCTTGATCACCAATTATTATATTATTGCTAACAACATTCTACTTCTTTTACATGTAACTAGTTTCTGAAACTCATATCCTCTTTATTTCTCAAATACAATTTTTTAATTCTGTTATTAAGAAAGTTAAAATTTTGTAACTCAAAATACTTATAGTGAAGTATTTTAACTAAGCTAGGCCTGGTGAGTTTTTCTACTTTTTTATGTGGTTTTTTATATAAAAATTATTCTGCATTTTATTCCGTTCTCTACTATCTATGTGTGTTATGAACTCTCTTGCAAAACTAAAGCGTAAAATTTCATTCTATCATTATGAAGTTTCTGACATGCAACAAAAAAAATTCTTACTCACAACAAATGAATCTCCCGTGGAGAAAGAAAGAGAAAATCTTTTATTGTAACTTTTCAATTTATGGGTGTAAATGAATGGAGCCGACTTAGAGCCAACTTAAGAATTTAAGTTTGAATTTGATGAATTTATCAAGTTAGAGCTTGAGTTTTATTTTAAGAGTTCGAATTAGCTCACGAGCCCGCTCGGTTATTATAGAAGATATAAAATAATTATGATTCAAATATTTATTATGATAAAAAAAAAAAAGAAATTAGAAGAAAAATAATAAGAAATTACTTAATATAAGAGAATATGATATAATTTTTAAATAGTTTTAATAATTTTATACTTAAATTATTAAATGTTGATATATTTTAAATATATTTAATATAAATATTTATTAATCGAGTTGGATCTTGATCTAACGAATCGAGTAGGGGCTGGTTTGTGTTTAGCTTGTTAGCTCATTGAGCTTGACTCATGAGCCGTTTATCGAGCCGAACTTGAGCGAGTTCAAGAATTGGCTTGACTCACTTACACTTTTATTCTAATTCTACAAATAAAAGAGATATTTCCATTTTAACATGGAGCTCTCCTATTTTTTTATTTAAATTATATTTATATAAAATACATCAAATCATTATTTATATATCTATATAAAAATCCTATATACTAATGATATATTAATTCTATTTTTATAATTCTTATACATAATATTAAAAACTTTAAATTATATTTTTAAAATACCTTTTTATGCAAATAATAATTTATCTTTATATTATTTTTTATCTGCATTAAAATTTCTTTTAATAAATTAATTTTGATTATGCTATACATTAAATTCAGTCTCATATAAAAACAACCGGTCAATCAATTCATCATTTATGTAAGATATATTATAAATTTTTTATTTTGTGAAAATAGTAATGAAATTTGGTATGATATATCAAATATTCCTTTCATGTGAATCACAGCTAAACGCCATTGCTCACATCTCCGAGAGCGACAAATGCGGAATACAATTACTTGCCAATCCGTAGATGACGCTTTTCCGGGCCATCCCTGGGTCCCAGCTACGGCCGCACAATGGCAGCTTTTGAAAATTAACAGTTATGCAAGGGCGAATTTAGTACATCGTTTGTCCAAAATCAGAATTTTTTGCTGTGGCAAATTTCCAGTGCGGGAGCCTGAAGCAGAATGACGATAAAACCCTCAGCTTTTGCAGGTTATTGCCAGCAAGCTGCCCTTATGTTTCGGCGTCGGTTTGCTAGATTGTTGGATTATTGGGGCTGTTCCTGGAAACTCCATTGGCGCACGCTGGCCGAAAGCATGTGCTGAAGATAAAAGATTGGATTTTTTTTTACTCTTTCCATTTTTTTTTGGGAGGTTTGTTTCTGGGGTCTGCCATAAATAGATATGGCTTAGCGTGTTTCCACTTGCAACAATGCTTTAAAATATTATTTTTTAGTTTTGCCATTATAAGATAAATTATATTAGAAGATTCCTCAAATAAAATTAGATGGACACTCTTCTTGTTAAATTCGTGAAAACTCCCAAACTAACCTCAAGTAGGATCAAAGTATACTATTTCATTTGCTGAAGAAGGATACCTTAAATGCTTTTTTTATTAGTAATAATAAAAAATATATTCAAGAGAAACTTCAACGAGCTTTTAGACATTGTGAAATTCAATTAATTCATCCGAAAGCTTAAATTATTTGGCATATTAAAAGTGATGATAGCATCATTTATTTGTATCAATAAATAAAGAGTTAAAAGAAGCACAATGTACCAAAAAAATTACATCTTAAAATGATACTCCTTTTTCTCTCATTAAAGATTGGTTAATAAATCATTATATTTTTCAATTTATTACATATAAGTGATCATTGTTCTATCGTCTCTCTTATTAGCTCATCAATATTTTGTTACTTCTATGATTGCTAAGAGTCATTAGGATCAAATTTACGACCCTTCAATTTCAATAACTACTCTCACCAATTATGACTCTATTATTGCATTTGTATGTTACAATTTCCAAACTACAAATAAAGAAAGAGATCAATAAAGAATTAAATATTATATAAGTAAAATTATTCTTAAGAATTTTCTGCAATAGGTTATATAGGATACTTGAGATCTAATATTAAAGGATAGATATGAAAAGAGCATCTTAGATCAACAATTTAAGCGAATAATATGATCTTGAGTACTTCACATATGTGATTGTTAAGTATTCATTAATAATCAATGGGGAAGCAAAATATAAGATTAATGTTAATAGAGTATTATTTTTGAGCTGGTAATAGAATCTTTTGGGCTCCATAAACAGCGTATTAAAAGACATAAAAAAATCATTGACATTTCATTATTTTGTTATTTATTTAATTTAAATACTATTAGTAAAATTTATAATTTATTATATTTTTGATTTGAAATTCGGCTATCCCCATTTTTTTATACTCTTCTTATATAAAAAAAAAGAACGTTCACATGCAAACATTGAATTCACGGTTTACCCTCCTTTGAAATTAATATATAGTTTATAATTGCTTTGATCTAATCTCATAATTGGGCTTTGGATGATCGAGCAAAATAATAATAAAAAATAATAATAATAAGGTGGGCCAATTCGACTTTAACGGCTTTTGGTCCAAGTTCTGATACGCTGCTCCGCGGTGTGGGGGACCTAGAGCTGAATGGAGTAAGAAGCCCCGCGTGCTGTTCAGTGTTCGCATATATTCCCATCATTCCTATTTTATATAAAAATCCAAGCTCTTTTGGGTCTACTACTCCCACTCTTTCCATCTTTCCCTTTCACGAGTTGAGCACTTCCTCCCTTTTTCTCGCTTCCCTCCCTTCCCTCCCTCTCTCTTCTCTACCGTTTTAGTTTCTGTTTTCTATGTGATCTGTATCTCTGATGGCTTCCTTGGAGGACATAGCCGTTTCCTTCATCAACATTTTGAGCGCCATCGGCTTTCTCCCTTTCGCTGTGCTGAGAGTTCAGCCCATCAACGCTAGAGTTTACTACCCGAAGTTGTACATTAATGGCTCGAGGAGTTCCTCGAGCGTCCATGAATGGGGTTCTCCGTTTTGTCAATTTCAACATCTGGAGCTATGTCGTCAGCTTCTTGAGCTGGATGCCGGAGGCGCTTAAGATGAGCCAGACGGAGATCATTCAGCACGCCCTAGATTCCGCTATCTATCTCCGGATTTACATCCTTGGGTTTGCTTTAAAATTATAAGTATTATGGTTTCCAAGCGATTCTTTGTTTGATAACACTAATTTTTGCCTTTTCGATAATGGATGCATGAATCTGCGTAGGGTTTGCTTTACTGTGGTTACTTCAACACTAATTTTGCTTTTAGTCTATTTCACCTTTTCTATTATTGGTAAATCTGTTACTTTCCCAATTCACCTCCACATCAATGTTCAATGGAAGTTTGAAATTTTACATTTCAGTCAACTTCGTCCGAATCAATTTTGTTCCGAAACCCATCAAAAAAATTTACATAAGAATTTAAAGATTATGAAAAATAATATTTAAAATTTTAATGAAAAGAAAATTGATCTAAGCTATACATTGTAACAGGCGAGAATGTGTAGATCAACGCATCAAAGCTTATGAGAAATCGAAACCAGAACGAGTCTTAAAAAATGCTAACATTTTTTTTTTAAAATTATCTTGCTTATAAGATATCATGAAAACCTGGAATTATGTATCTTTCGGAGGCCTGTAACATTTATGAAAACGGTGAAGCTTTTAACAGGTGAGATCAGCTTTTCAGTTTACCTTTTTTTTTATTACTTTCGGTTGAGGTTTTCTTAGTTTCATTGGCTTATGTTGCAATCAGATCATTTGTTGTAGTGTAGCTACCTTTGGAATTTAGTAAGCAGAGAAGGATTTTCTGAATGGACTACTGTATTTTAATGAGGGAATGGCTGAGTGTCATCATGTACAGAATGGAAGTTAGGGGAAAATCTATCTATAATCTAATGAGTTGTACTAAATATGCAATTTCTCATTATATATTTTATCCAGAATTTTCTTCTTAAACAGTTACATATTTTCATTAATTCACTGTATTATTGAGTTCTAGAATTAGATTGACAATGGAAACTTGTTGAATTTTGGAGTGTTAAACTGAACATCATCTTTCCACTTCTCTTAGTAAATTATAATTGAACTTGACATTTCATCCATTTGCTCCACTGGTCATTTTAATATATCATTGCCTTGTTTTATTAGATGTTTATTTTAGCATATAAATAGTTATTGATGTTCTTAAAATATCTGTTGAATTACCCAATATGACTCTTGCTTCTTGTTCCTTTTCCACAGCTTAAAGATCTTTGTGCCACTGACAATTTCTGCACTATTGGTTATAATACCAGTCAATGTATCTAGTGGGACATTGCTCGGTCTCAAGAAAGACATTGTTTTAGTGACATTGATAAACTCTCCATTTCAAATGTCAAAGGTTCTGAAAGGTGGCTAACGTTTTTCTTGTTGGCTTTAGTATTTTCTTTAGGACAAGTGCTACATAATATTGTATTTGCTGCTTATCTGGCTGTCTAGATGTTTGTAGCATTCAAATGAGAAGAGTGAGAAGTTGATTTTTTTCCTAAGAGAAAAATATTGTGTTTCTCAGTTTTATGATTGTATTGTCATGTTTTAGGTTTTGGGTTCACCTCTGCATGGCATACATATTCACCTTCTGGACTTCCTATATGTTATACATGGAATATAATAATGTAGCTTTTATGCGGTTACATTTCTTGGCTTCACAACACCGTCGTGTGGAGCAATTCACAGTAAGTATCTGCTGAGAGCTTCTCATGATAGAGTTTCGTTTGTCTTTTTATAAATTCTTTGTTCATTTATTATCAAACATTTTGAGGAATCAAAGCAGATATTGGGTTTATATCATTTGGTGTTCATTATAGAGTAATAATGACAAACTGACACTCAATCTATGAAATTTTTTCTAGTTTTTTTTTTTGTTTCTCTTGATGAAATGGAGCTGCCATTGCTTCAGGATGCAGTTTTTACCTTTTTCCATGTTTTTGGGTGCTGGTACCTTCTTCAGGTAGTTGTCAGAAATATTCCTCAAATTTCAGGTCATTCCAGAGAGTGTGGATCATTTCTTTCAGAAGAATCATCCTGATCACTATCTTAGTCACCAGGTAATTAAAACTCATTAAGGATTTTCAATTTCTTACGACCTGAATCTCCCAATTGATGTAACAATTATGCCATGATATTTTGCTACATATCAGCAGGTTTACTTTGATGATGTTTACTTATTTGTCCTCAATTCAACGTTTGTGGAGACCAGACTTATCTGTAAACTTTTTTTTATTGTCATCAGGCTGTTTACGATGCAAACAGATTTGCTAAACTTGTCAGGCAAAAGGAAAGGTTGCAAAACTGGCTAGACTATTACCAGCTCAAATTTGAACGAAATCCAGATAAACGGCCAACCCGAAAGGTCCGTTTTATTTATATAGCTGCTTGTTAATTCTAAAATGAGTCAAAATCAATCAGAATTTGAATTAATCCAAGTTGCTTTTTAAATTACATATAAAAGTGCTCTCTTCAGTATTTGATGCATTCTTTTACTTCTAATTTCAGATCGGTTTTCTTGGTCTTTGTGGTCAAAGAGTAGATTCAATTGATTATTATAGACGAAGGATCAATGCGCTTGACAAAAGAGTAAGAATATATATATTTTTGTTTCTGAACCATTCAAGCAAACACACAATGAAGCCAATTCAAATATCAATGCCACGAGACATTTTGTGATGGTTATCTGTAGGCTTTTTGTTTACATTAAACTCATGATCAGACTTTTTTGGATTTCTTATTTTGTTTTTGGTATCTACGTATTAAAATGGGTTGATATAATTTGTGTGAACAAGGAAGAAACTAAAGGATTAGATCAAAAGATGACTTGAAAGTTTTGCAAAATAGATTTGAAAACTGATGCAACAAATGAATGACGGATAGTAGTTCATAAAGCCAACCTCAGATTGTTGGAATAAAGCTAATGATTATGATGTTAATAATTCTATTGTATAATTCAGTTAAACTGCCTGTTTATGGAAGATACAAACATCTTAGTTACTTGACTTTACGCTCATAACCTTTATTTTATGCAATACAAATCTTGCAATTACTAAATGTAGAAAACATATTTAACAATTTATGTAACACTCAACTAAGAATGAATGGTGAATGGGAATTCATGAAGTAAACCCCAAATGGTTGGAGTGAGGCTAATGGTTATGATGATATTAGTCCGCTGAATAATTCAGTTAGGATGCCTTCTCTGAAACTAAAAGCATCTTATACTTGACTCTATACTCATACCGTTAATTTTATGCAATAAAAAGAAAAATATTGCAGTAAATGCGAAGCTTATATTCCATGTCTATCATTTACTGTGATATCTGTCCGTTTAATCATCAGTGAGAATTTTACAGATAACTTCAGAGCGTCAGAACATTCTTAAAGATCCCAAGGCTATTCTGCCAGTAGCTTTTGTCACATTCGGCTCCAGATGGGGAGCAGCAGTTTGTGCACAGACACAACAAAGCAAGAATCCCACACTTTGGTTAACTGAATGGGCACCTGAACCACGTGATGTCTACTGGAAGAATCTTGCAATACCTTTTGTTTCCCTCAGCATCCGAAGGCTAATCATCTCAATAGTAGTTTTTGCTCTCGTGTTCTTTTACATGATTCCTATTACTTTTGTACAGTCCCTTGCAAATCTTGAAGGTCTTGAAAAAGTTGCTCCTTTTCTCAGGCCAGTCATAGAACTGTAAGTGTTTTTTTCAATCGCTCCTTGTCAATAGAAAGAATTTTATTAAATTAATTAACTAATTTATTTCTATATGCTAGTTTATGTGAATTAAAATTGCTTTTAGGATTGTTGAATTGATCAATTCCTTTGTGTTCTCAACAATATCTGAAGTCTCAGATTTAACTTGTCAAATTATTGAAGAGAGAAGAATAATACATCGTCAATAATATGCCTTCCCCCCATTGATCAATGCTCTGTTCAAGGTTACCTCGCAAAAATCTCTGTTGTTAGAAAAACGTTAATTACAACTTATTCCATTTATATTTTAGAAAAAAAATCACTATCATAACTTTATTTTGGGGTAAACTTAGATAAATGTTTGAATAAAATTGTAGATTTGACTGAAAATTGTAATAATATTTGCTTGTGTGTGTGTTTTTTTTTTAAGTTTATGGAATCTAATTCTTACTATTAACTTTGTTCTTAATGGTGTTCCCTTCCCTTATTTGTGGTCTTTATTGGTGAACAAAAATATTAGTCAATTTTGTTCTGTGAAATATGTTGTTGACAAAATTATAATTTATATAATCATTCTCATCTTTTATTTAAAGGGTGTCATCTTCTATAATAATAAACTTAGAAAATTTAATGAAAATATGGCCGTTGATGTAAGAGTGCAAATCTCCAATGTAAAATATTTATATTTTATAATCTCGTAAGTTTTTTTATCCATTTTCTCATTTTTATTCTTAACTATTAAATAAACACCAAGATTGTGACTTGTGCAACTAAGAATAAAATGTAAATTATCAGATTCCCATAGGACCTTAGAGAAAAAAAACCTGACAATAGGGTGAGAGTTAAAGATTTAACAAAAATTCAAGAATAACAATAATACCATCAGAGTATCAAAATTTAATAATAAATTTAATTATATTTATTTAATGTACCAATAAATAATGAAATTTATCTATTATACGATCTTATCCAAGAAATAAATCATTATTGATTCAACTAACTTTTAATCTTAATTTTTTTAATAATATACTTGCAATGTGAGCCTAGAAGTTCCTTTATATGACACACTAATAGCTTGAAATCTTAAGATAATGGGGGTGAGTTTGCAATAAACAAACACAATAGTTGAACCTCATTAAGTAAAGTAAAATCGTTACGTCATGGGACATAAATATGAACAAAGGAGGCAAAAGTAGCAATATTATTTTATATTATAATAGTTATAATCATTGTAGAAAGGATAAGATTTTTGGTTGATTGCAATCATTCTATGATGCTTATTATGCAGTAGAATTCATGAAAATTTATATGTAATTGATGATCATTGAAAATATTCATTTTCATCCAAACTGCATATATATATCTGTAAAATACCCATCAATCATTAATGTTACTATGACACTCTAAAATTAGGCAAAGCAGGCACCAATCTTATGTAAATTTAGGGGCCGTTTGAGATCACTTTTGTTTTTTATTTTTTATTTTATATTTTTAATTTGTTTTGCTTAAAAATAAAACTTATTTGATTGTACTTGTTATTTTCAAAAATACTCAAAATATCTTTTAGATATTTTGAGTATTTTTAAAAACAACGTTATTTTTTTTTAAAAATAAAAATAAAATCACATAAAAAACACTATAAACAAATATGTTTTCAAAAACAACATAAAAATAAAAAAAAAAAATAGAAAACAAAATTGATCCCAAACAGCCCCTTAATGATTTCTCAAAAAATTTATTAATCTGCCGGTTCATTAGTTTGACTAGCCAATATCCAAAGGATTCTATTGATAATATGTGTCATATATATAATTGTACATTACATAAAATATATGTGAAACAGAAAATTTCACACTCGACAATTATTTAAATTAAAGAGAGTGATTTGAAGTCGGGTATAATTTTTAAGGATGAAATAGTAGATAAGACACTAGGAGATTTCACCTCATTTTCGAGGACTTTAGATGCAGTTCCAGTTTCTATAGCCTATAGTTAATTACCTCTTAATAAGTGAGAGAACTTTTGATTAAAATTTGTCGTTAGTGCTAAATGTGTAAGCGTATAGTAGCGGCATATGGAGTTTTAGAATTTAGATTATGAAATTCATTATTTAAACGGATGGTTGGGAAATGGCGTGCCGTCTAGATCTGTGGTTCCATCGGGCGGATTACTGTCTACTTGGTGAGGAGGTAGTCGACGACGGAGAAGGATCCTCATCGGAACACATGAGTTACGTCGTCAAGAAATCCTTGTGAGACAGGGTGGTGTTTGTAGAGATCTTAAGTTACTACCGAGAGAGTTTTCTTATCAGTATATCATATTCCCAACTCAAAGAGGCGAGCCATTGGGGAAGCATATGGTATGATCGTGATCGTAATATAATGGCGGGCCGGCCAAACCACCATCGGAGGACTCATTGCGCTTCATCCATAGCATTGGACAAGTCAGCGTCGAGGAACCGGACGTCTTTCTTGGCGAGATTGATTGAGAGTGACAATTAACTTGATTTGGCATTAACTCTTTTTTTCTAGAGTTTTTTAATGTCACATTAAAAGCGTGGAAGGTGGATGATTGAGTTTGATTTAAGTTTTAATGATAGAGTTTCATTTAAGCAATTTGATTCTACTTAATTTGATTTGAAAAAATTGATTAATTTGAATAAGAGTTTTAGATCTTGCCAATTCTTAGGCTAACAGAGAGGATTAGATCTTGTCAAATATTAGTTTTTAGATATTTCCGATTTGAAACTCTTATTATAGGTTTTTTAGGTTTTGTTGACCGTCAAACTAAGCAGAAGAAGCGCAACATCGTTAGACACTTGAACTTAATCATTAGTGCCAGAATCGCGGTGTATTTAAGATTTTATGTTTATTTCTTAATTATGAGATTGATTTGATTTTTCATTTAATTTGACTTTTTTGACATTAAAATTTGCGGAAATCTACATGTCCGAAGCACACAGTATTTATCTTAGATAATTTCACTAATTAGTGATTTCATTGATTTTGAAAATCATAATTAGAATGAAATTCTTAATTTTATATTGAAGGAAAGTTTCTTATTCGCAACATTTAGTTTAGTGTTCTTACGTCTTTTGTAGTTCGGATCGTGGCGAAGAAGGCGTTTTGATTTAGATTGTAGTTTAAAACATTACTTTCTTAGTTTACTTGTTGAGTTTTGTAATTCTCCCACGATTATGTTCATTTACATCACTTTTGATAATTTATAATTTAGTGTTTATTCTTTATCCTACCATTCTTTATTAGTAGCATGTGTCACCATATTTATATAAGAGTTATTAAACCCAATTTGATTCATCAGTAAGTTTATTTGCAGTTTGTTATTAATTTAGTATTAATCTCCCAAATTCCAATTAAAATTTGTTTAATTTTGAGAAATTTGCAAGAAAAAGAATTCATTTTATCACTTTAATTTAAGCCGTAGAGAATTGCAATTAAAGTTTGTGAGTTTAATATTAGCGTCCCAAATGTTTGTGAGTTTAATATTAGCCTCCCCCAAATTTCACTTAGATTTTAAATGAATGTTCTATTCTTTCCAAAATTTTCTTTAAAGGCTCCCTTTTTTTTTTGTTTGACGCTTTTAGTTTAAAATTAGATGCATGTTTCCTTACTTAGCGTTCTTAAGTCGGTTCATTTCACTCTCCTTTTTTTAAAGATTTTGGCCTTTTGGCGACTTCCGGTGTCATCCATCGAGTCATCGGTGTTTTCTTTTCAGTGCCTGAAGCGTAGCTGACGGTGTCTTGTGACCTGCCACCATTTCATGTTGTCAGCGCTCTTGAGCGACGAGGTAAATGAAAGACATACAATCTGATATATATTCATCCTTTTTTTAAGTTTAGATATTAGAAGCGTTTTGTGTAGAGCGGCATCGAGTGTTAACTCTTTCACCTGTGCATGGCGGTGTCTTCGACAACGATTTATCTTGTCAGCTCACTTGTTGAGCAGTTCTTATAAAGAAAGATATATATATATATATATATATATATATATATATATATATATATATATATATATATATATGAATACATGTTTAGCGCATTTTCGATCATTTAATGTCACGAAAAGGCAGGGGTTAAGTATCGATTGAGAATATGTGAGGAGTGTGAAACCGAAAGAAGAATTCCGTTAATGTTCTTACGGTTTCGTGAAAAAAATGAAAGTTAAAATGAGGGTCGGCAGAATCGAAAGAAGAATTATTGATGTTCTGTTAGGTTCTGTGGCAATGGAAAAAAAAATCGAGTCGGCGAATCGAAGAAGAATTTTAGTTGTGATGTTCTTTCTTTCTGCGGCGAAATAGGAAAAAGCTAAAGTGATAGTGCGAGAAAATCGAAGAAGCATTGATGATGTTCTTCTTCCGGTTTGTGGCGAATAAAAAATGAGGGGAAGCAAAGGCGGGATGGCGGAAAGTTCTTGCAGCGGCAGGAGTAATCTGAGCACTGCGGGAGCGCGTCGCTTTTCGAGGAGGAATGCGCGGCCAGGGCGATCAGTGAACGGAAGCAGAGGAGTCGTCTGATTTGATGTTAAACGAGCAAATATATCAATCAGGCCGATGTTAAGCATATGCTGATCGTTTATCGGAGGTTGTTTGGCAGTTAATCAAGTGGATCATTCTTCTCGAGTCACCGCTGATCTCGATTTTTGCGCGAACTCGTCCGTTGAGCGAAACGGTCTGATAGATTTTGGCGTTTGCCAGCGCGTGAGCGGAAGAAGTCGTGCGCCGGCGCCTCACGTACGACATCGTGCATCTGGCGTTGCGACTCAAGTGCTTAGGTGGAGAATGATGGATATTTATAACCGGAAATTTCGGCGTTTTGAATCACGATGGCGAGTCCGTTTGTCGTGGAGGTCATTTGATTGATTTTGGTGACGTCGCATTGCATTTTACTCGATTTGCGTTGTCAAATGGTTCGACATTTGACATGCGAATTGGCCTTGAAACGGTTTATTTATTAGATTTCGATGTTTTGAGTTGACGCCGTCCGTTTAGCGGAGATCGTTTGGTCGCGTCGTACGCGGCTCCGATATGGTCAGTTGATGGCGATCTTGTCGATTCTTCGTTAGATTTCCGATATTTATATTTGATCAATTTTCGGCGTTTTGAGCATAGCGGCGAAGTCGTCAACGATCGGAGGTTGTTTGGTCATTTTTTAGTGACAAGGTCATTTTATTTTGATTTACGCGCGTTATTCTTCAGTGGTCATTAGGCTTGTGTTTGACTTGACTTTGTGCGTATGTGGTGGTCAACAATATATTACATTAAAGGTTCGTAATAAATATTTTATCATTATTATGATAAGATATTGTTAGTTCATGATTCAAAGAAAATAAGATGAGTTTAAGAATATGACTCAAACGTGCAGGCATGTGCAAGCTCATGCATACGTGTGCACACACATACACAATATATATAATTCTTATTTTTATCTTGATATTTCTTTTATACATGCATTTAGTTAAGAATCTAACACTAATCTAATTTAACATTATAGTTTAATCAAATATTAATTACAACATGAGAAAATCCCACAGATGAAGATAGTGATGGTGTAAAGCGGACAATAAGTAGATCCATAACACCTATGTTCGCCTCACTTTATTATCTCTGCCTCGGACCTGGTTGTATCCATAACTGAGGTCGTCGACCGCTGAACATAGAACCCCTTGCGTGGGTACCTGAAGAGTAGACGTCAGTGGTCACTCTACTTCCACTCTCTATTGCTGTAGCCTAGCTCTATCATGAATTTAAAACGAGTTGAGGTGGTGGAAGAAGGAAGTCAGGTTTAGCCTATCTGGTTCGTAAAACACCAAGGAAACGAACGTGCCTTTTAAATAATTTCACCACTCTGCACATCTGAAGCACTTCAAAATAAACACGCTTCAATAAGTCCAATCAGAACATTTCTTCTCAGTATTATCTTTGGATTCTCCAAATAATATGAGACATGATTTAAACTCATCCAATAAAGTAATTGTGTGTTATAATATGCGATGTCTATTTGCCCATCTGCAATGTTGTTTCAAATGACTTGCAAAGTATAAATTAAAAATTTGTCAAGAAATCCTTATTCATTGGCAGTTTAACCTCATTCAAAAATAACATAGTAATTGGCAAATAAGTTAATAAAATAATCAAAAACAATTTAATTAAAAAAGTTTTGTACCTCAGATTAGATTGTTTAGATAAAAATAGAATATAAGCGTTATTTTTGTTTATTTAAAAATAATAAATAATAAACTAAATAACAGTTCACAAATTAGGCACTACTTGCGTATTACTGTAATGCATATCTTTCTTCTTCAGATTAACTCTTAACATGGCCAAGAAACTTTTGCATTATTTGTATTTGTGTGGCATAATATTCCCTTATATTTTGCACGTGCTTAGATTATTGTAAAATGCTTGATATTTTTTGATCATATATATTAACACTTTATTGTGCATCACACATTTAATCGTTTACAAAAAAATGTTAGTTATTTTTTTTAATTTATGAGATTTGTTAAATGCATTTTTTTTTGCTTTAAATGCAGAAAATTGATCAAATCCTTCTTGCAAGGTTTTCTGCCTGGTTTAGCTTTGAAAATCTTTCTATACATCCTTCCAACTGTTTTGATGATAATGTCCAAAGTCGAAGGTTATTTGTCTCTCTCTGCACTCGAAAGAAGGGCAGCCGCTAAATATTATTATTTTATGTTGGTGAATGTATTTCTTGGAAGCATTATAGCTGGAACTGCTTTTGAACAACTGTATTATTTTCTCCATCAGTCGCCCACAGAGTAATTCTCTATTCCAATTTCTTGACATTAAGCATGTCTATATCAGGATATTTTTTTCCTTTTATGATTGGGACATCAGAAACAAGTGATTTTGTTTACAAATTTATAAGTAATGTGCTTGTGTTAATGCATGACCATGTCAACAGCACATCCATCCAGATTTTCAATGTTATACTCTGCTGATTTTTGTTTCTAAGTGTACTGTTTAAAAACATAATTAGGTGCTCATACACTGTTCATAACTTAGTCTATATTGATTTTCTCGGTATAATACACTCCTACATATAACCGTATCATTTAATTCTTTTTCAGTAATCCTTTGTTTAATTGTAATAGGATTCCAAGAACAATTGGGGTATCCATACCAATGAAAGCCACATTCTTTTATGACATACATAATGGTTGACGGCTGGGCTGGTATTGCTGGTGAAATTCTTCGATTGAAGCCACTCGTGATATATCATCTGAAAAACATGTTCATTGTCAAAACAGAAAGGGACAGAGAAAAGGCCATGGATCCGCATTGGCCTTCCTGAGAATCTTCCCACTCTGCAACTTTATTTTCTTCTTGGACTAGTTTATGCTGTGGTTACTCAATACTTCTCCCTTTTGTTCTTGTATTCTTCATCTTCGCATTCCTTGTTTATAGATATCAGGTTAGCAGCCAACTCAATGTCTTTTTTTTTTAAATTTTGTTTTATGTTAGGATGATTTGTCATGATTCTTGAGCCTCATTTTATTATTAAGACTAAAGTATTAACGTATGGAAGAATTTGTCTATGGCAAGAATTCTGCAATTGAAGAATCATCTGGGATTTTCCTCTTAGTAACATGAATCGTTTTTGAACTCATAATTAGTTCAAATGATCTTGATGCTTTGAGCCTTACGAGAAACAATTCATGATAATTTTTCTAAATCTAAAGGCCTGTTTTTCTTTTAGGTTGATTTTTGTCTACTATTTAATCAGGAATTTTCTGTGAATCTATATTTTGTTCCAATGATCTTTTCCTATGGTTATTTACTAATATCATATTTAAGGAATTTGTCTGTAAGGAAATATTGTCATTGTCATGCAATTAGATATAATCGTGGAATTTCACTAATTTAAGGTTAGATTCAAGCCAGTTGCCATATGGGACTTTGATTTTTCGAGGATGTTTTTAAATTTTGCTCTAAAATTTTCCCAACTGTAAAATCAATAAGGAATATCTCTTTGAATAACTTCTGTCATCGTACTATAAGCTGTGAATATTTTCTCTTGATATTCTCAAGATAAAACATAATTGCCATGACATCAATATAATCCCAATAATTTAAGGCAAATTCGAGAGCAACTTGAATCCTTTTTCATTAAGTAGATTTAAGTTTCATTATCAGTATTGTAAAACCCCATGAATAGTGCATTTGGTAATTGCAATTGTTTTATTAGGTTCATTGCTGTAGTGTTCTATTTCCACATCTTCAAATAAGAGAGTTTCATAAATATTTTTATATTGATTAATTCCATGAGAGTAAGGATATATGCAAATATACTTTAAGGATGGTTGGTCACCTTGTTGTCTTAAAATCAATGATAACTTCCTTGTTTTTATTAAATAGAGTAAATGGGTTCAACAATAATCTCTTTATAGATTTTGAGGAAGAAAATTATGTCTAAGATTAAGAGGATGATTTATGTTCTAGATCAATCATATATGTTATAGTATCTATCTTATTGGTTGGAGTTTCTTATGATTAGTGAGGGTCATCCTCTTCTATGATTGACAGTGCCATGTGCTCTTTCTTTGGTACCTATCATCTTGCCTTTGTGGGTTTCGAAAATTCACACCCAACTGATGAAAGAGAATTTAGATTTATGCTGGATGAAATTTTTGAAATGCAGATGAGATGAGACACTACTCGAGATTTTGCTCTTATTTTGTGAAAACTTTAGATCGATTCTAAGTTTCTATAATTAAGCACTCATAGTTAATTACCTCTTCCAAGAATGAGAGAACTTTTGATTAAGGCTAGTCATAGATCGTTAATAGCTTAGCATATAGTAGCAGTAAATGGAGTTTTGATAATTTAATAAAATTGATCATTTATTAAAAAGCATATAGTTAGGGGAGAAGATGATGTACGATCAAAATCTTATGGTTTCATCCTGGATGTCATGATTCTAGTTTATTTAGAGGTTGTCGACTGTCGAGAAAGATCCTGATGCTTATGAGTTGTGTTGTCCAAGGTAACCTTATAGACAGACATAGGTTGATGTTTGTTTAAGGAGAAAATTTTAAGTCTATCTTAACTGATGGAGGGTTTTGTGCCCTATGAAGTATATCTTATGATTCATAACAAAAAGACAGAGTCATTGGAGAATATGTGGGCTATAATCATGGCTAATATAATGAGCTATTTAGGGATCAAACTATCCTTAAGACTGGTCATATTTTATGTGTTGCCATTTAGAGGCAAAATCACCCGGACTATGAGTTGTGTTGTCCAAGGTAACCTTATAGACAGACATAGGTTGATGTTTGTCTGACGAGACAATTTTAAGTCTATCTTAACTGATGGAGGGTTTTGTGCCCTATGAAGTATAGCTTATGATTCATAAAAAAGACAGTCATTGGAGAATATGTATAATGATGGTAATATAGTGGAGCTATTTAGGGATCAAACTATTGATTAAGACTACAGTGGTATATTTATATGTTACCATTTAGGGAAAAATCACGGACGGAAGGAATTTCTTTATTGGCAAAATCACTTTGTCAACTCTGCTTCTTTGTTGACAGAGGATCAAGTCTATAACTAAAACTTGTGTTTATATTTTCCATATTTAAATAAAGAATTGATAATTTTGAATATGAAAAATTTCTATTAAAATCATTGATGATCGTATGTAAATGTATAAATCAAATCTTACCTTAGTAATTAAACATTTGATTTATAGTCAATATTGTCAACTCCTGATCCTTATAAGGAGGATTGGATTAGTTAAGTGGGACTTACGACTTCATCATATAAATAAAGCGGCCCCTTGAGAGTTTGTTTTAAATTGCATTGAATCTTATGGAATTTATGAGAATTGCATATTTTACAAGGAAATTGAGGTTAAGCTTAAGAAGCTTCTCGTAAAATGTGTAAATTACTTAAGTACACTTTTTGAGGCATTAAACTCGACTTAATTTTTTATTTAGATACACATATAATTTATTTCATTATTTGCACAAATCTAAGGGAGTTAATTTCAAGAATATGTATGCCCCGTAAAACATGCAATATTCATTTCATTTGAGATTTTGAATTATTAGCACACATTTTATTATAATATGCCTGAGCTCAAAGATGAGGCGACCTTAAAGTGCGTGCATCATGGTGTGTATGTATTTAAATCTCTCAGCACACATTTCAACGTGATGATTTTAAGCCCATGATTGTCTCGAGATACATGCAAAGCCCTTTTATGCCTTGCTTTCGTAATTCAATAACATAGATTTAAAGTATAGCCATTTTGAAGTACATGCATATTTTGTTTATACAAATATATTTTCGTGTGAGAAATTTGAACTTGATATATAGTGTCGTCTTGAAGTGGAGCACAATGCGATCCTTCAAGTAAATAATATGATGACACTTAGTATAACTATATCTCACAATATAAGTAATTCAATCTTTATGTAATTTATATGTATTTTAATATAACATTTTGGATATCAAGCTACTTCAAGATGTATGCAATATGTTAACTCTTCGATCCTATTTGCATGTATTTTGAGATTTAAACTTTAGATTATCTTGAGATGAATGAGAGACATATCTTTTCATGCACTTTGCAAAATGATTCTCCCCTTTTTTATCCTCATACAATTGTTCTTTAGTGAGGTGGGCCCCACAAGGAGGTTCTTTCTCATTATAAATAGAAGGGGATGAGAATTCATTTTCACCATTCCTCCTATTTACAATTTGCTTCTCAGTTTATTGTTTTGAAGATTTAGGAAAGCTCATTCAAGTGTTTGCTAACAAGTACGTTCATTCTTTTCTTTCTTTTCTTTCTTTTCTTCCTCTTTTTTTTTTAATCACCTTTCTTATAAGATTTTTATTTACATTCGACTTTAGTTGACATCTTCATTATAATGTTTAATCACCATTTAACTTATCTTTAATTTCATTTAGGTCATTTAATCACTTAAGACATTGCTTAATTTTGTCCCTTGTACGTCCAAAGTTTCGACAAGATTTCTGCCGCATATCCCTTAGTCGGGAGAGTTCTATCAAAATTAAGCTTACCCATCCGTCTAAAAAGGCGTGCATGGGTGGTGTTTTAAAATCTGGCAGTAAATCTTTCCTTCGTCTAAAAGGCATGACTCTTCTTACACTTATATAATCAAATATAACATATTTCACATATTCAAATATTTGATTTTACACTTCCAGTGACACAAATAGTGGGATTGTACAGATTTTATAAAAATAGTATTTTGTTTACCGTTTATTTTTTTATATTTTCGGGAGGAAAAAATAAATTATATGTATATATATATATATATATTTGTTTTAATGTATGGCACATCGTAACCTATGCTCAATTACTCTCTCCATAATTTTAATGTATGACATTAACTTAATTCTTATAATTTGCACACTCTTGTATCACCTTTATTCTTAAATATAGGAACCAACAAACTCTTTCTCACTCATCCAGCATTTTTTAGTCTTTAAAATAACATTGAAAGATTTGTAAGCTAAGAAATTCCTTGATCTCTAAACATTTCCACACTTATTGGAATATTATTGGTCCTCTTGCTTTCTTACATTTTCTTTAAAGCTTAACTTGATTCTAATCTGACGATAAAATGAAATTCTATTTTTTGTTTATTATTAAGGTTGTTAAAATCAATCGTCTTTCGGATCCTTCATTAAAAGTTTATCAAAATATCTCATCCACTATTTTCAATATCTTTTCTAAGAAAAATACTTTTATTATTTTCATCCTACCCTCACTTGAGCCCATGTCTTTTCTTCTCTATCTCGGTTGGCTAACTTATACATACATCTTTTTCAGTCTGTATTGTAGAAATCACTAAAGCTAAATTTTTTTGCATCACGTATTGCTTTCTTAAAATCTCTACACACTTTATATCTTTCCCAATTCTCTGAGTTTTACATCTAAACCAGTTTTATATGATGTTTTATTATTTTTATCTTTTCTGCGACTCACTCCAACTATTCTTATTAAAAAAGTTTTTCCTTTTGATTCTCAAGCGTATCTTTAGCAACTTGCTTAATTTCACTTGATATTTTTTTCCCACATAGCGTTAGTTTCCTTATGAAACATCCCAATTTTAATTTCTTGTAGCTTGCTCTTAAAATATTTTTATTTGTGTTCTTTTTGTCTCTAATCTAGGACAATAATTTAATTTATTTTTCTCTTCTGACCTTTCATCTTAAAATCTAAAAAGATTCGATGTTGGGTCTTAAAATTTCACTTGGAATGACTTTATAATCTTTCTGATCTAAGCGATCTATTTTTTCTTATCAGGAAAATAATCAATCTGTGTTTTCTTAGATCCATTTTATAAGTAATAATATGTTCATCTCTTAAATAAAGTTATACTACAAAATCATAAAAAAAAAATCAATATAGTCACTCTTAATTAGTGTCCAAATCATTAATGCTACTTTTAAAATCTTCACTTTCTAACTCCATTTAAATCTCCGATAGATACTTTTCTTGAGAGGTATCTTTTGTATTAATCCTCTAATTCATTCCAAAATTTTTTCTTTTGAACTTACCTCCAAACTACTTGAGGCGTAACTTATAACATTGATAATCTTAGTATCGATAATAATCTTTAAAAATTTATAATTCTATCTCACATTAATCTTATAACAATATCTTTCAAACTTTTATCTATAATCACATTTTAGTTGACTTTTACTTGAATACAAAAGTTTAAAACTATTATCGATCTTGGCCTTCTCACACCCAGTTTCTTGAACACATAAAATATTTATCTTTTCATGAACCATAATATCTATTAATTCCATTAATTTACGTACACATATTCCAAGATCTAATCTAATTCTAGTTTCATGGACTAACTTCAAAAAATATAAAAAAATAAACATTTTTAGAATCTTATTTTTATATATTCATGTTTACAATCTCACTATTTGTGTCCTTTGTATTCTTTGTAGAAGTGTAAAATCAAATATTTGAATGTGCAAAATATGTTATATTTGATATTATACAGGTGTACGAAGAGCTTATGCACGTCTTTTTAGACGGGTAGGTTGAAAGATTTATGACCCGCAGTATTGCAAAACACCACCCATGCGTCTTTTTAGACGGCTGGATAGGCTTAATTTTGATAGAACTCCTCCGACTAGGGGATAAGCTGCCGAAATCTTGTTGAAACTTTAGATGTACAGGAGATAAAATTATGCAATATCTTAAGTGATTACGCGTCTTTTTAGATGGCTAGATAGGCTTAATTTTGATAGAACTCCTTGGGGATAAGGAAATCTTGTTGAAACTTTAGGCGTGAGGGTTAAAATTAAGCAATATCTTAAGTGATTAAGTGACCTATATAAAATTAAAGATAAATTAAACGGTGATTAAAAATTATAATGGATATGCCAACTAAAGCTAAATGCAAATGAAAATCTTATAAGAAAGGTGATTAAAAAAAAGAAAGAGGAATAAAGGAAGAAAAGAATGAATGCGTACTTGTTAGCAAATACTTGAATGAGCTTTCCTAAATCTTTAAAAAACAATCACTAAGAAGTAAATTGTAAATGTGAGGGATGGTGAAAATGAATTCTCATCACCTTCTATTTATAATGAGGAGAAATAATCTCCTTGTGGGGCCCACCTCATTAAAGAATAATTATATGGGGACAAAAGAAAAAGGGGGAGAATCATTTTGCAAAGTGCATGAAAAGATGTCTCTCTCATCTTAAGATAATTTAAAGCTTAAACCTCAAATATAATAAGATCAAAAAGTTAAAATATTATATACATCTTGAAATAGTTTGATATCCAAAATATCATATTAAAATACATATGAATTACATAAAAGATTGAATTACTTATATTGTGAGATATAGTTATCTTGGGCTCTTAGCCGACCTCGATTGAGAGAGTGATTTAATGTGTCGTGAAATCTTGAAAGACAGATGGAATAAGATAACCACTGAGATTTCACTCATTTGTGAGGACTTTAGATATGGTTCCAGTTTATAGCATAAGCACTTTAATGTTAATTATCCTCTCAATGCGAGAGATAACTTTCGATTAAATTTAGTCATTAGATCGCTAAATACATAGCGTATAGTAGTAGCATATGGAGTTTTGAAATTTAGATTTATGAAATTCACCATCCTTTAATTTGAAGCGAATGGTTTGGGAGATGATGATGCACTCGATCAAGATCCCCATGGTTCATCATCCGTGGTAGTCCCAGTTTGTCGGATGAGATAGTACCGTCGGCGAAGAATCTTTCCGGCGACGGGTTTAGTCATCCAAGAAAACCTTGTAGACTAGAGTGGTGTTTGTCAGGAGAGTTTAAGTTGCGAGTTAAGAGGAGCTTTTGCCTTATCACGTGCACCCTATAGTTACCACTCAAGGGGGAGAGCTATTGGGGAACATATGGGCTTTTTGCCTTATCACGTAATATAATGGTGTCATTTGGCGACAACCGATCGAGGACTACGGTCATCGCATCATGTAGCCTTACATCAAATCATGCGTCGAGGATCGTGGACTTCTTAGCGTGAGATTTATTGAGTAAATATAGTAATACTTGACATTGACTCTTTTATGAGCTAGGATTTTCTTAATTTGTCACCTTCGACAAACGATTGCGGAATTTTAAGTTATAAATAGTGAATTTTGTTTAACTATTTAGAATTTAGTAATTTATCTGATTTTATATTTGTATAGATACTTTATTTTGATTAATTTGATTTGAATTTGCAAGCACATTTTGATGATTAAATCTCACTTCAACACAGCCATCATCGGGGTATATAAGTTTGTTTGATCATTCAATTTATTGTTTCAGATCCTGTCGTCTCTATTAATTTAATGATAGAGGATCAGATTTAGATTTATATTTGAGAATTTTGAATTTGAGATTATCGAATATAAATATTTTAGGTATTTTGATAATAGTTATCCTTGGGTTGATATTTTTTTCAATTATTTATCATTGGAGAATTGATCATTCATTTAGTTGTTTCAAATTACATTTATATTAATTTAATAATAGAGGATCGATCTACTTGTCGTATAATATTCTACCGGATATTTCTTAAATTAAAATTCTTATAATAATATTATTGAGATTTTTTTTGGGTTTTGTTAACTGGACCATCTAAGACTCAGGGAATCAACAGCGGCGTCCTCAGTAAGTTTAAGCATTGAGTAGAGTCGATTTAATTTAAAATTGATTTAACTTTAGGGGATTTGAATAATGTTGTTTATTTTGATTGAATTTCATTGCAAGTTTAAGATTTTAAATAAAATTTTGATAGTATTTTGACTCTCAGCGTCCCCATATAAGGTACTGATGAGGCTGAGTCACATCTAAGAAAAGATGTATGGGTGGTGTAAACACCTTGAATCATCCACATGCGAGAAAGTGTATGAGTCTGCATTTCATGTAATACACATTTATTCACGAAAGGCATATACATATACTTATATACTTTCAATGTCAATTTAAATATCAATTTTGGTTTATAGTTGATTTTATATTAAAAGCTTAGGCCTCTATTGGTGTAGAAGTTTGATTTTAGTTTCGATGTCGTTATAGGGGTTGCTCGGTATCTTTGCACCGCCAAGAAAGACATGTATGGGTGGTATAAATCATGCGATCGATCCCACCATGCCGAAAGGCATGTATATGAGGCTCAGTTGCACGTATAATATAAATTTTCTCATATGTCGAGAAAGGCGTAATGATACTTATACACCTGCAATGTCAGTTTAAACAACAATTTTATAATTATGGTTGAATTTATGTTAAGTTGTTTAGGTCTTTTGACAGTGTGAAAATTTAATAGTTTTTGCGACGTCACGGCGTCCTCGCAGAGAACTTGTATCTTTGAGCCTACAGAAAAGCGGTATTGGTGGTATAAACGCACGAATGTCCCCTGATGCCAAGAGAATGATATGGGGCTCTGTACCTGCGGAAACACGTGTTTCTCTGCAAGAAAGGTGTGTCGGTATTTATATACTCATAACAACCTGACTTTCTTATTTGCGTCGAAGAAAGATCGTCTGAGTATTTATATTTCAACACATGACTTGAGTCACTGGCAGAAGCGATGATACCAGCGAGCATGAGTGTACCTTGAATCTTTGGCGGGAGAATGTCGGGGGAACAAGTGTTGGCCGGACGGAGTCCCGAGTCCATGGATGCTGTCGGTCTGCACGAGAAATTACGCGGTCGCGGGACGTCGTGTGTTTTCCTCTTTGGAATGATGGGCTTGATTTGGGAGTTTTTGAGAGGTTTAATGGCTATTTGTTAGATCCAGAGGAAACCGAAAGAAGGGAAGGGTTTGCGGCTGTGGGGAGTGGGGAATAGGTTAGGGTTTGGTAAAAGGGAGTATTTATAGAAATTATTATTTAATTAACCCTAATTTGAATATTTGCACCGTCATTATTACATAAATAATATATATGTCAATTTTAGATTATTCTGATGTCCCAAATGCAACGACACTGTCCGTTTTGCGATTAGAGGCTGTTTGGTTCGAGTTGACGTCGAATCGGGACAATTTTAGTTCAAAATTACGCGTTATTAAACTTTCCCTTTCGACATTGCGTGAATCGTCGATTGAGTCGGACAATCTTATTTGAAAGGTTTCGACGTTTCGATGCTAGCGACGTGATCAATTTCACGAACGGAGTCGTTTGGGCGTCGTCGCGCTTCGCATCAATATGTAGCGTGATCAATTTTCTTCTTAATGGATTCGTATTGTGCAATATTTATATCGATCAATTTCGGCGTTACGCGTAATGGTGAAGGATCGAAGGTTATTTCGACTAATTTTGGCGATGCTATGTTCGGCCGATTTGCAGTATAATGGCTTCGGTATTCGTGAAATCCGTAGAATTGACGCACGGTCTGTTTGATGATTTCGATGTTTTGAAGCTAATTTGGTGATCAATTTAGCAAGCGGAGGTCATTTGAGCGCGTCCGCTTCGATCAATATGCATAGCATGTCGACGGATCTTCTTCTTGATTGATCGAACGTCGAATTGTGCAATATGTATATTCTGATCAATTTTGATGTTCTGAACGTGATGACGAAATCCGTTCATCGATAGGAGATTGTTTTGATTGATTTTGGCGATGTTCAGTGCATTTTAGTATTTATTGTTGCATCAAAATCGACTTTTGTCTTGTGAGCTTCGACTTCGACTTATGGCATGGATGGAGATATTATATTGGGTGTCATCATATTAAAGTGTCCATAAGTGGCTTGAAGGATCTCGTGTCTCCCACTTTAAGACATCACTATATATTCAAATTTCTCAAATATATTTGAACAAACAAAATATGCATGTACTTCAAAATGGCTATACTTTCAAATAAGGGTATGGTTCAAACTCAAGGATAAGTATTGGGGACAAAGTATATAATATAATTGTGTCATTTGGCGGTGACCACCAATTGAGAGGACTCTTAATGTCGATCATATGAACTCTTGGCCAAATCATGTGGATATAGGACAGAGCTGCGTCCTTCTTAGGATGAGATTGATTAAAATTGAGCATGGTTGTATATCTTGACATTACTTTTTTTGTATTTAGAGTTTTCTTGATTTATAAGCGGTTGGAAGGTGGGTTGAGTGGAGTTTTCTTTAAGTATTTTGGATTGAATTTCATTTAAGTATTTATAACTTAATAGTATATTACAAATTTTCTTTAAATTAATACTTGATTTAAAAGATTTAAATTAAATTGATGAAATTGCAAATGTATTTTAATGATATTCCTCGGTTTAAATTTCCATTCAACACAGTTATTATCAGGGTAAATAAGTCTGCTTAACAATTTTGTTTATTATTTTAAATCCTCTTGACTCTATTAATTTAATAATAGAAGATCAGCTCTAAATTTTTACTTTGAGAGTTTTGAATTTAAGATTATCAAATATAAATATTTCAGATATTTTGATAATAATGACCCATCGGTTGATATTCTAATCATCATTGGAGATGTGAATGATTTGAATATTCATATTGCAATTTGATAATTTTATTTTAAAATTAAACCTTATTGAAATCTATCGATTATTATTGGGGTGGCCTTATCATTTACTTGTTTTGATGCAGGATCAATGGCTAAAGTTTGCAATTATATTTTTTTATACTAAGTTAGAGAGTTTATGATCTTAAATAAGAAATTCTTCTATTAAGGCCTTTGATGGTCATATTGTTGACCTCAATATATGTGTCATAAATAAGTCAGTCACTGAAGTTTTGATGGACTTGAGTAATGCAATCGCTCAAAATGCGACGTCACCCAAATGGTGGAAATGACCTCCGTCGAACGACTTTGCCGCGTTGAGCGCCAAAATTGATCGGAATATAAATATTACACAATCTAACGATCAATCGATCAAACAATCGAGTTATTAATGCGTCGGCATATGCCGTCGGTCGGGCTGCGATGTCCGACTCACGTTCATCAAATTGATCACGCCGTTAGCTTTGAAACATCGAAAACTACCAAATGAGACTGTCCAAGCTCAGTTCGGGCGAATATGTGCAAATGTTGAAGGATCGAGTAAGGCGCGTAAATCGAGGTTGAAATACTGGCGGGGCAAAATCGGCGTCGCGATCGGCGACGAACTTCGTCATTCGAACGTCGAAGTGATTGGAATATAAATATTACCTTGATGATCAGCGATCAGCGTCAGTCGTCGGCCGCTGCATATTGAGGTCGAAGGCGTAGATGTAAGCGATGATCTCGTTCGAAATTGATTGTGCCGTTAGTTTTAAAGCGTCAAAATCATCAAGCATTGTTATGATCAATTGGACGAGTCGCGGATGTCGGCGATAAAGTGATATGGCATTTGAGTTGAAATTGACTGTTTGGATTTGGCTGAATCAAATGTCCATTAAAGCGAGCGGTGCGTTCGTTGAATATCGGAATAACATTAAATCAACATATATATTAACCCTATATCAATGTCAGCGTAAAATTCATATTAAAGAGGATTAAATAATAAAAAAATATTATAAAAAGGGCTAATAACCTAAAATCGGCTCATCTGACGACCGCCCCCCCCCCCTCTCCTAAACCATCCTAACCCACGCTCGACCAGCCCTAATCCACGTGTGACCCAAGCCCCAATTCCTCTTCTCTCCCTCTGTTGCACGAAGTCCTCCTTCACGCATGATCGGTTCGTCCCTCTTCCTCACGCGAGCGCACGAGAGCCAAACGAGCTCCCCTCTTTCGATCGGCTCGAGTCGTCTTCCGTTTGAACGCATGGTGAGCAATTGTTCCCGCTCTTCCTCTCCAACCGATCCCTCTCATGTCTTTTCTCCAAACCACACAAAGAGGGACCTCTCTTCCTTCTCCCTTTTCTCTCCTTCGTACAAACCGAAAAGGAACTCCTCCCTCTCTCGTTTTTCTCTCATCTCCAACCACAAGCAAGGTAGTTCTTCCTTCCCCTCCTCTTCTTCTCTTCTTCATCTCCTGTATTTTCTTCTTCTTCTCACAAAACCAAACTGACATTTCTCTGATTTTTCTTCAAAACCGAAAATTCATCATCTTTCTTCCTCTTCTCACAAAACCAAATTGACATTTCATTTTTTTCTTTGTCACAGCCGGAGAAGAACACCGTCATTAGGCGAGTTCTTCTCCCGGTTTTCGGCATCTCTCTCTTCCTTCCTTTCTTCTAAATCGAAAATTCTTCCCTTCCAATTCCCTTTGCCTGTCGGAGAGGTCATTAAGCGGGTTCTTTTTCCGGCGTCGCTTTTCAATTAGTTTGTCGAGAGGAATATCGTAATGAGCGAGTTCTTCTCGGTTTTCGGCTCTCTCTTTTCGTCTTTCCGATCTTTTCCTTCTGGAGAAACATCATTAGTGGTTTTTCTTGATTTCTAGCATCACCCATTCCTCTGCCGTCATTCAACAGGAAAAATGAGGCGAGAACATGTAGGATCATATGTGATTGTGTATATTGTGTTTGTGTTTCTTTCAGTTTGAAGACTCGTCATTAGATGATGAGATGAAAAAATGATTCTGGGTCATAGACATCCTTCATTCATTAAGGTGTCTTGAGTAAGCCGATCTGATGATGTCGCTCACTGGTGAAATGTTATTAAAATTTTGAATGAATTACGAACTTGAAAAAAAAAAGAATATATATATTTGCATTGTCTTCTTTCGGGTTTAAAGGTCTCGTCGTTTTTGGGTGTGAGATAAAATAGTTATTGGTGCATGAAAGACACCATTACTTCGTTATGGCAAAAAAAAGCTCACGCACACGTGGGGATGAGGCGGAGGTCATCAGTTTGAATTTTAGACTTAGAAAATAAAATGAAAAGAGACAATCAAAGAGTTTAAATGGAATTAAATAAAAACTTAAATCAAAATTTTGAGCATAAAATGTGAAGTTACAAATGCATAAAATAAATACTGGCTTATAGTGAGTTTGATAGTTTTCTAAAAACAATCATACAACTTTTCAATGAGCACAAATATAACCTTTAGTGATTGTCGAATATAATTATTATCTCACTAATTAAATTGAATGACTTAGAAATCCAAGGCCAAGCAAATGATTTTAGAAATTCACCAAATGCCTACTGAAACCTTTCAATGAACATTCAAGCGTTGAAATAATTAAAAGGATTGATAATTCACTTCTACGAATTAAATGTACAATAAACATTGAAGTTATTATAATTTATTCCAAGTGAATTAAAAATGATTTCAATTCAACACAATTAAATATGGAGAACTTCTACGAAGCTTGATAGCTTACTTTCGAGCAAGTTGAAAAGTGATGAGAAAGTTTAAGAAAGATGCTTGATATAGTTGACTAATTCTGAATATAATTCTTATAATGTGTCACTTTAAGTAATGGAGAGAAAATCTAATTGGATTCATGATCTAAATCAGGCGCTTATAATAAGCTTGAAAGAGTGTTGAGATTTGTTTGGTTCTGCATTTGGAATCGATGTAAAGAATGTAGTGTAAAAGGAATTTAGTGTAAAGGATTATTTATATAGTTGTTTGGTTGAGAACTTTACAAATTCGCTTTTTGTTTGGTTGACAATGTAATGTAAAAAAAGCGAAGGTTTTGACATCCGGCGGTTCAGGGACAAACGGTGATGGCGGTGGCCGCGGTAGCGGCCAGCGGTGGCCGAGGAGGTGGCGGATTAGCGTCCGCGGCGTGGTGGTGGCTAGTGGCGATCGTGGCGGCGGCAGCCGACATCATACGTGGCCGGTGTATTTGGAATTAAAAAATCGGAATTCAAATACTGCTTTCGGTGTATTTGAAATCTGAATTTTTACTATACCAACGAAATGTTAGCGTGCATTTGGAATCTGATGCATTCCAAATCTGGCAGCAAACCAAATCTGAAATCTGATTCAACATGACTTAGGCAATAAGAATTTAATAAAAGTTGAAAGAGATATCTTGCATACATGGGTGAGAATGAAAGTTGAATATGAGGATTAGCAGATGTAAAATCTAGCAATATGCATAAACAAAATAATTATTTTTATTTTTAAGTTAAGTATAAGCAAAGTTACACAACTTTGAATAGAGAAAATATAAAGTTGAAACATGATTATGACATTTTATGTGGCGAGCGAAGCGTTAATTAAATTCTTAAATAAACGCGCGGGCTCAGATATTATGTTGAATGTTTAGATTCAGTGTGCGAGGATCTTTGTGCGGGTTGTTTCGGTTTAGTCTTAGGGTTGGGGTTAACAAAATCTAAAATACATTACAAATTTAACTTATTGAAATATCGATAAGTTAATTACGTGGTGATGAATCGATCTTACGTTAGGAGTAGCGAGTTGACAAGATGCAAGCTCTTAAATACATTCAATTAATTATTACTTGATGATGATTTGTGTTGAATGGTGATTTCAAGGAGGATACTATCAATATGTCTTAATTTCAAATCAA